>KV018449.1:195853-209775 GCA_001598015.1 Dorcoceras hygrometricum
AGTCCGACGATGACCTTATGCGAGGCTTCTAAGGCTACTTGCGTTTCTTCAAGTTCCTTCTTAGTGGCGGCTAATCCTCGTCTCTCAGTGGCTAACTGGGCTCTAAGGCGCCTAATTGTGCGGTCTTGGTTATCGAGGGCAATTTATTTCATACGGAGGGCAGCAGCAGCACGAGTACGGGGAACAGAAGGGGCCATTTCCTAAAATCGAGGATACGTCCAAAAATACAAAGTAGTGAGGTTAATCCATAAACAGAAGATACTAACCATAGGGATTTCAAAACTGAAGTTGGAGTCCTGTACAAAAGGTTAGTGTATTTTCAAAAGGCAAAAATGTGTATTCGGAGGGCAACACTGGTCTGTTGCCAAAATCCAAGATTCTTCCTAGACCTTGAAAATTTCAGATTTGGTTTCCCAGCTGGATTATGAACCTGGTGAGCTCTGATACCACTAAAATGTCACGCCCCGAGACCGAGACGCATGACATTGGCAATATTAAACAATTTAAAAATTGTAAAACATTAAGCCATCATAGCATAGCTCAAACCAGTCTATTACATATCCAAAATAATAGCGTTTTTACATCGGAAATCGGAAAAAGAAATAGCGTAAGCGAAAAATTTAAAATGTAATTACATCAACAAAACGAAATCTTCACCAGCCCCAGAACTGATCTTGTTCTTCTTCTTCTACCTGCTCTTCATTCTTATCTGGGTGGAGAAGTAAGGGGTGAGTGTTTGGGGAAATACTCAGCAAGTGGGGGATACCATTCGAGCATACAAAATATACTTATACATATACTGAATAACAGATTTCAGAACAGAGCTTAAACAGAACAGAGCATAGCATAACAGAGCAAAGCGTAGCATAACAGAGCATAGCATAGCATAGCATAACAGAGCATAGCCTGACAGATAGCACTGATGATTACTTCGTGTCTATGGTTTACTAATCAGTCCCTAAGTTTTACTCCTCTAATGGGTCGAGGCCATTAGTTACACCAAGTAACCCAGAAATCCGAAATATTCCGTAAACCCATATAACGACAGAATCGTGTCTATGGTTTACTGATCAGTCCCTAAGTTTTGCTCCTCTAAGGGGTCGAGGCCATTAGTTACACACAGTAACCCAGAAATCCGAAATATTTCGTAGACCCATATAACGATAGTAAAAATCAGTGCAAGCGGAGTTTGAATGAGATGAAACCATCTGGACAAAAGGTGCTCGAACAGTAGACGAAGACTGATCTTTCGAAATGAATATAGGTATTATAACCAACGAAATACATATTAGCAAAAGCCCACTTACAAATCTGAAATTTGGTAAAGTCTGGTGTACGAATACGGGGTGAAGTCTGGTAGCACGAATCCTGCTGTTTGAACGAAGTCCGGCAGTAACTCGATTACACGAATTCTTCCTAAGTTTTGCACCTGCTGGATCGTCGCTTGCACAGAACTTGGGCTAAGAATCTGCTAGAATTTCCGCAGCACTTTGTCGCGAAGAAATGTTGCTTTTCTGACTGTGGATTTTGAATTGGTGTGAGGAGTTCTGTGGTCGCCCTCTGGTATTTATAGGCGCAGAGGTGAGGAAGTCGAGCGTCCGCCATTAAAGGCTCTTAATTCCCTATCATTACGTCAACTGTTACGCGCGCATGATTTACGAGTTTTAATTGTCCATTACTTCTCTCAATCCGACGGTTACTGCGCGAAATCTGCCTTGTACGCGTGAGGAATCTTTTCGAATTTCCATGGTGAAGCTTTCTGTACAAAGAATCTTGTTTTGCGTCGGGAATTTTCGTGGAGAAGATGAAATCCGCGTCGCCAGCTGCTGAAGTTGCGTTGCTGCTGAATTGCTTCGCTAAGTCGTCAGTTGTTGGATTTGCCTTGCTAAAAGTCCAACTGCTGAATTCTTTGTTGGTCAAAGATGGTTTGACCGTCCAGTAGCTGGTTTCCTTCCGAGCTCACGACTGATCCTTAGCGTTAAGTCAAAACGTTGTCGTGTCAACTTATTCAAGCGACACCGTTTTGATATCATTGAAAAATACCTGCTGGTTATCTTTAAGTAATGTACCTGCTGATTCAAGATAACTGTGAATACTTGCTGGTTTGATCATCGCACAAGCCAACTGCTGAATCTTTAGCGCGAAGGCAAAACGCTGTCGTATCGACTTCTTCAAACGACATCGTCTTGCTATCGCTAAACTTCAAGTATCATCTGCTGGTTTGCGCTGTAACTTCCTGCTGATTGATGAAGTTACTGCGTTTGCTGTAAATCAGATCTCTCGCTAAGCAAATCAGATCCCATCATACGACGTCGCATTCTTCCCGTGCAATGCCTATCAGATCTCTCCATCGCGCGCCCAAAACAGATCTTAACTAAACGCTGTCGTTTTGCTAAAAACACGCGGTGGATGCTTGCGCGCCTCTCGAATGCAGATTTCTCCCACAAACCTGCGTTGACCATGTGAGATCTGGTTTGACCCGATTATTTATTTTCTTTTTTTTTCGGGTTTTCACCCCGTCGGCCCATCACAGCTCGATGGTAGACACTCGAATCCGGTAGTCACCACTCCGATGATAGCGTTGGACTTTTCGGGCATGACACATCTGTCGGCCAGTCACAACGTGGCTCTCAATCAGGTCATCAATCAATATGTCAATCAGGCTCAATATGTATGCATGTATGCCAATCAATGTTCAATTCAAAATGCATACTATTCAATTCAAATTGATGGTCCCAAAAATAGGATCAAAACAAGTACAGGAGTTCATAAGGGGGGGGAGGGTTTGAATGAACTCCTTCGATTTTAAACTTTTAAAATTCTTTTCAAAAACGTTTTACACGCCCTGATTATCTCAGTTAAATGCAAATCTCTCAGCTAACTAAAAAGTGCGTAATGAAGCCGATTAATTTGTGAACAGTAAGCTATAAATAAATAAGTGCGTAAATGTAAGAGTAGGGTCAAGAGTTTGTTTCTGGAAGTTCGGATATTAATATCCTACGTCTCCCATTCTTCCTTTTTCAGGAAGGATAACTAGAAGATTTGATGTACACAGTCCTTCTGCAGACACCCGATCACACAAGCCTCACTTGTATGAACTCCTAGTATCTCCACAACAATCCATGCAGACGCAGCTGCTGGTTTACAACACTTATCAATATTTTCAAACGGCTTCTTGAGAAGCCCGTTTGTTACAGACTCAACTAAATAACAACAGTGAATACAAGTTCTGTGAGACTGTAAAATCCTCTGGTTTCTTAAACAAAGAAACACGATTCAAGGGTTGAACCAGAGGATGACTTGAAGGTATTTCAGTGAATAACAAAGGTTGTGTTCTTCAAGTCTTTGAGCTTTTTGAAAATGCTTCAATAACGAATAGCTTGACAATTCAATTTGGCAGAGTTTTTGCAATAGCGAGAGCGAAGGATCCTCTTCAAATCAAATCTGCTGGTATTTATAGTCTTCGCTCAACGGTCATTTTCATCTGTTAAGGAAACAAAATCTTTTTGAAATTATGATAATTCATAACCGTATTCTCTGCTCCACTACAAGGTAAATTGCACACTGTCAGAGCTAATTTGTCGATTTCCATATCTGTGTAATAACCGTATAACAACCTCTGTAAATATGTACTATTTACCAAAAATAGTACGTTGTCTCCTAAGTTCCAGGAAATTTGTACGATTCTGTTGATCCTTTCCAATTTGAGTAATTGATCGTATTTGAATTTCTTTATCGCTTGCGCCTGAAATTTCTTCATCTTCGAGTAATATGTTGCGACTGGAGTATGCTTGAGTTTGCAACGACTGGTTTCCTTTCAAAATCCACCGTCTGATTTTTAGCGTTAACCCAAACGCTGTCGTTTCAACTTATCAAAACGACGTAGTTTACGCTATACATCAATAAGCACTCCAACGTCTGGAATACTGCGTCTGGTATCAAAACAACGACTGGATTCACAAAATACTATAGCTTTCGACTGGTTCCAATACGGTGTCGCTTCAACTTATTCAAACGCTGTCGTTTTGCACACGCTACCATTTGAATTATTGCGTCTGATCATATGAAGCACTGTAGCTTGAGTTTGGTTATAAAAACACTGTAGCTTGCGTCTGGTTTAAAAACATTGTAGCTTGCGTCTGGTTTACCGTCGACCGAATCGATAACCCGACGTGTGAATAAGCAAATCTTTGTAGCTTGCAACTGATTCGATACCAAGACTGATTCAATGTAGCTCTCGTCTGGATAACCCATCGACTGATTAACCACTCCACTGTAGCTAACGACTGGTTTCACCCCACAACTGATTTACTGTAGCCACCATCTAGATAAGTCTGTCGTCTGGATTCACTACTACAAATTGCGTCTGATTATCCAGATTTAACTTAACTTTTGTTATCACCAAAACTACAAAATTTTATCCTAACAATTTTCCCCTTTTTGGTGATGACAAAACTTAGCAGTCGAGATAAATGAATAGGCAAAATAAATTGCACAACGACTGCTGAAAAGTCAGCCCTCATCATTCTTTCCATAATATCTCGCTGTGCAGTGTCAATGTCTGTTTGTGAAATAATCTCTGTAGTTCTGATAACATTACCACTGCTTTCACCTTGGTTAACAGGAGTAGGTAGAGGGCGGCGACTGCTGCTTCCTTCCCCCTTTTTGGCATCACCGCCACGAATGTAGTCGACGAGATCGCCAATCTGGGTGGAGAGGCTGAGAATATCTGCTGCCATTTTTGCTTGGAATTCTAATTTTTCACTCCTGATAGCAGCAACCTGCCCATACAATAAAATAATTTTAGCATCAAGCGCGTTGAACCTGTTCCTGACTGCCAGCGAATCTGTATAAGCAGTGACACCTTGGGCCATAACAGTTTTCTTCAATTCATTGAGACGAAGTATCTGAAGATCATCTTGATTTTGTCCTTCTTGTCGAGCATTCTGTATTAGATTTCGGAAGTAGTCATTTTGGTGTCCCAGAGTGTTTTGAAGACCTCGTTCAATGGTATGGAGTCTAGATAAAATATCACTATGAGCAATATCCATACGCTGTGAGAGAGAAGTTTTCAGATCATCCAGAAGAGGAGAAAGATCTGCACTAGCAGCTGGGAACGTAGTCTGAACATTCACATTTTCCTCCAAGGGAATATCATCTCCATTAAGGTGCACTGGAGAATCACTGGAGGATGAGGCAGAGGTCTCTTGTCGCAGAGAAGTTGGTGGACGAGACTCTGGACTATCAACATAGTACAATTGCCCTGCTTGAGCAACAACTGGAATAGCTGGTCCTAAAGCAAACCGTAAATTATGATCAAAAGAATCGGTTTCTTGAAAAATCGGAGAGGGAGAACGATACACTGTAGAACCCTCTCCGATTTAACGACCCAACTGGTCGTAGACTGCCAAGGAGAGAAAATTGAACGGCTTCAATACAGATCTCAGCCCAAACAATACTAATAGCCCTTGAAAGAGAAGGCCTGGAATCAATGTCTTGGACTGGTTCAACAAAAACACAGAGTGGGGCAAGATCATCAAGGTAGGGTCGTTGGGGCAGCGCCTCCCAATGTCTTGAGTTTATTGGTGTATTGATGGGTCTCCAGTAATCAACCCCTTCCAGGATAAGCCACGACCCATCCACCATGATTTTCGCTCGTATCCAACACTTGGAAGTGATAGAGTGATGATTTGGAGGTATGAAGAAACCTTGATCAATGACAGGGCCCTCGAACAAACTAGAACTGGACGGCCGTGTCCACTCCAGCTGGTGCTCTCTCATGTGCCGCAATAGAACTTTCAAGGCAAAGAGGTGAGCAGCACCCAGTAGTTTCAATACTTTCAGATCAATCTCTGAAGTGGGCATACCTGAGACAAAATTCTTCCGCCTGGCCTCTATAAACTTGCGGAGAAGCAGTTCTCTATATTAAGCAATGATGAGTCTCCGCCACTGAATGGCAACAAAACTCGAGTCTGTCTCAGCCCACGAGAGAACCTGTCCTTCTTTGGCAAAAATATCCTCCGATTGTAGAGTGGCCAATGTGCACAAACGGAAAGAACTCACAAAGATAGAAACATCCTCAATCACTTTTTCCCGTAACGCAATCAAGAACTCAATGTCAGCACAAATCAGAGAGAAAATTTCCCGGGCCGGATGCCCCTGAACATCATCTTCAACTAAAATCCCCTTTCCTTTATCGGAAGCATCAATCTTCGGTAGACTAGCCTTGTATGCGTCAACTTCTCGGAACTCAATCCCTTGTCCAAACCTGATTGGAGTGATGGTTGGAGCAAGAGTAGAAGGAAGAGATGCATTGAAGGGTATACGGGCATGATGCTCCTCAATGGATAATAACTCATCATCAGTCGTTCCTTCCGCAGAAAACTGTACCTGCTTTTCCCCACCAGCAGCACCAACATCAATGGTTTCTTCTTCTTCATCAGTGTCACTGGGTGTGACAACTGAGCTATCGTTTCGGAGCATTTCATCAAAAGCCCTATCGAACCAGGTTTCTGCCCTATCACTTTGTTTATCATCCTTATCACCAGAAATTGAATCAAACTGATTTAGAACTTGGTTAATAACAGTGTCTGGATCCTCAGTCGTACCCTCAACAACTGGTACCACAGCTGGTTGTTCCACAGACGCAGGAACTGGTGCATCAACTCGTTCAACCATCTCATCGACTGATTTTTGCACAACAGTCGCATCCTCCAAAACCAACTTCCTCTTTCTCTTCTGAGATTTGCGTTTGGGCACAGAGAGTTGTTCCACTGGTGCAATTGTCGTAGCTTCAACAGTTTGAGGAGGCATGGCCTCTTGAGCAATAACCATAGGTTTACCCTTAGTGGTTCTCTTCTTCTTCATCACCGGTGCCTCCTCACCAGCACCAACTTGTCTATTCTTAGACATAGCCTTCTTTATAGCGGTTTTCTTTACCCTTGGAGAGGCTGCAGATTCGTCCAATCCAACTTTTTCATTAATATGAACGAACCGGTGCACTGTTTTTGCATCAAGAATCCTTGATTTGGGAAACCCCTTTGATTCCCCTAACACCAATCCCTGCATATTTTGCAAAAGAACACCAATTTGTATTGCAAAACCCTTCGCCTGCCTAGAACCAGGCGTTACCATGGCCGTTAAAACACCGAACAAAAGATTGCCCCAATTTACTTTCACGTCAAACGTGATAGCCATCATCAACAAGAATCTATCACGAGTTATCGCATCAAAGGACCCCGCTTTGACAAAGAGTGTCTTTGCCAGAATATCATGCAAAAGTCGATATTCTATTTTCATCTCCTTCTTAAAACAAGAAACGCTGACCTGCTCCTTAGATGCAGAAAATAAGCTCCGAGCATCAAAAATCTTATCCTTTGGAACGTCAGTCAAATCCGTCAAATCTTCAACTGGCAGTTCAAACATCTCAGCAAACAATTGTTCGGAGATCTCCACTGTGACCCCGTGCAGTGATCACTACCAGTCCATCTCTCACTGTACCATTAGCAAAGAACTCTAACAGAGCTTCCTCATAGAATACGACGGGGCAACCCAAGAAATTTCTTAACCCCGTCGCAATCAAAGTTTCAAACACCTGTGCTAAACCCGCATCGTCCATGTCAAAAACAGAATCAAAATCTATGTGATGGTTGTTGCTGACTAGGGATGATGCCATTGTTGTCGAAAAGTGAGTGAAGAATGCCTGAAAAGTATACGCAAGAGAGTACGAGAATACGAAAGTACGAGAAAACATATTTTCAAGGTAAGAGACAATGAACAATGTACCGTAATATATATGGAATACTAAAAGTTACAAACTAGGGAATGGTGTAGATGTGACTTTTGGAATGATGACAAAGACACGTGTCAATCATCCAGTAACGTGTACTATTTTTGAAAATGATATAAAAAGATATTTTCCAAATATTTTAATCGTACAGAGTAAAAGATTTTTAAAAATAGTTTAATTGAACAAAATGTTTTCAAAGGATATTTGTAAAATAAATATTTTAATAGTAGAGAACGCGCGCCAAAAATATTAAGTCACAACTGCTGCGTCTGGCCTTATACCTCGCAGCTGGTTTTAATGTATCGCAAGGTAGGCAAGATCTGGTTACAAATAAGTATCGACTGTATATATGTAACATCTGAGTATCCAGACGTAGCATATTCAGTCGACGTCACACTTAACAATCCAGATCTTGGTTCCCCCTGCGACTGGTACTTACCGCGACTGGTATACATTGAGACAGGTATATTCGCGACTGGTATACGCTGCGACTGGTATACTCTGCGACTGGTATACTCTTAACACAAAATGCTTCCCTCAACTGATTGTCTACTGTTCCCCCTGAACACATGACTTGCAACTGGGTGAAGCGATGGCTAACAACCTGCAAATGTTAGTGCCCAGACAATCAAGGCAATTCAAGGAGACCTAAAACATTTCTAAAATAAGAAAACTTAGCGTCGGGCAGAGGTTTGGTGAAGATGTCAGCAACTTGTTGCTCCGTCGACACATACTCTAACCGGACGTCCTTATTTAGCACATGGTCTCTGATGAAATGATGCCTGATGTCGATGTGTTTGGTTCTCGAATGCAGCACAGGGTTCTGGGTGATCGCTATCGCACTTGTGTTGTCACAGAGAATATGAGCTTCGGAAGCATCAATGCTATGATCCTTCAATTGATGTTGAATCCAGAGAATTTGAGCTCAACAACTGCCATCATCGAGGTACTCTGCTTCGGCTGTTGACGTGGCAATTGACGTCTGCTTCTTACTAAACCAGGAGATCAGTCGATCCCCTAAGAATTGACATGTTCCACTTGTGCTCCTGCGATCAATCCTGCAGCCTGCCTAATCTGCATCACTGTAACCTATTAGTTGAAAGTCTGAGTCTTTGGGATACCAAGACCCACGTTGGAAGTACCCTTTAAGTATTTTAATATTCGCTTTACAGCAATGTAATGCGATTGCTTTGGCTCTGCTTGAAATCTAGCACACATACAGACAACAAACATGATGTCTGGTCTGCTAGCAGTTAAGTATAGCAAAGAGCCTATAATACCGCGATAAAGAGATACCTCAATGGAAGATCCAACTTCGTCTTTATACAGTTTAAACGTAGAGCTCATGGAAGTCGCTGCTGCTGTACTATTTTCCATTCCAAATTTCTTCAGCAGTTCTTTTGTATAGTTTGCCTGGTTGATGAATATACCATTCTCCAACTGGCGAACTTGTAAGCCCAAAAAGAACGTCAGCTCCTCCATCATACTCATCTCGAACTTGTCCTGCATCAACTTAGAAAACTTTTTGCACAGCATGGGGTTAGATGACCCAAAGATAATGTCATCGACATATATTTGAAGTAACAGAATATGGTCATCTTTAACAAACTTAAACAATGTCTTATCTACTGTGCCTATAGTGAATTGATGCTCAAGTAGAAATTTAGTGAGTGTATCATACCAAGCTCTGGGTGCTTGCTTCAACCCATATAGAGCTTTATCCAGTTTGTAAACAAAGTCTAGATGTGTATGATCTACGAAGCCAGGAGGTTGTGCAACATACACTTCCTCTGTCAAGACGCCATTTAGAAAGGCACTCTTGACATCCATCTGAAAGACTTTGAAGTCTTTATATGCAGCATATGCAAGGAATATGCGTATGGCCTCTAATCTTGCTACTGGTGCGAAGGTCTCATCAAAGTCCATACCTTCCATTTGTCTAAAACCTTGTGCTACCAACCTAGCTTTGTTTCTAGTTACTACGTCATCTTCATTCATTTTATTCCTAAAAACCCATCGAGTTCCTATTACTGAATGATTTTTAGGTCTAGGTACAAGTTGCCATACTTTATTACGCTTAAACTGATTTAGTTCCTCCTGCATTGCATCTATCCAGTTTGGGTCTGCTAAGGCCTCATCTATCTGCATAGGTTCTATATGTGATAGAAATGCAGCATCAAAACTGATCATGAGATAGCTGGCTTACGCTTAAACTGATTTAGTTCCTCCTGCATTGCATCTATCCAGCTTGGGTCTGCTAAGGCCTCATCTATCTGCTTAGGTTCTATATGTGATAGAAATGCAGCATCAAAATGATCATGAGATAGCTGGCCTCTTGTGCGAATAGGGGATTCGAAATTACCTATGACTTTCTCGGGTGGATGATTTCTGTTCCACCGAAGAAGTCCAATGGGATTTTTTTTGTTCCCCCTGTGTTACTGGATGGTTTGCAACGACTGGATCAGCAGACGCCATTAGATGTGGAGCATCGCTGGCTTGTGCGTCTGCTTCCAACTGGTAAGAAGTGCTTGCGACTGGTTGACCGGTCGTTGGTGAAGACATGCTTGCAGCTGATGTCCAGACGTTGATCTTGTGATGCTTGCGACAGGTTGCGCTACGTCTGGTTTCTCAATGTTCGTTGGCGCAACGTCTGATTGATTGTTGTCTGGTTGAACACTTGTCGCAACACCTCCAGCAGCTGGTGCACTTGGGTCATTTGGATCCTGCGACTGGTCCACGTTAGTTATATTAATAACTACTGGATTACCTGGCAGATCCTGTTGATCATTGTTATGCGTAGTGACCACTGCTGGTTGTTCTTCCTCAACTGAATATCTTTGTGGCATGTCGTCGTCGTCTGATTCCTCAAGACTTGTTGTCTCCAGACGTGAACACAAGTCATGTAAACTTGCAGTTGAATTGGACTTGAAGCTGGTTTCATCAAATACCACGTGAGCAGATTCTTCAACTGTTAAGCTCCGGGTGTTGAACACTCTATATGCTTTGCTCACTGATGAATATCCTAAGAATACACCTGCATCAGATTTAGATTCAAAGGCTGTTAGATGCTTCTTGCCATTGTTGTGAATGAAACACTTGCATCCGAACACCCTGAAATACGAAATATCAGGCTTTTTGCCATTCCAGATCTCATATGGGGTTTTATCGTGCATCCAATTAATCATCGATCTGTTCTGAGTGTAACACACTGTGTTAACTGCTTCTGCCCAGAATTTTTCAGAAATGGCGGAATATGCAATCATGGATCTCGCAGCTTCTTTTAATGTGCGGTTTCTCCTTTCAGCTAACCCGTTTTGCTGAGGAGTTCTTGCTGCGGAGAGCTCATGCTTTATCCCCAAGTCTTCCAAATAAGAAGTTAATTTGAAATTTAAAAACTCAGTACCGCGATCACTTCTTATCCGGTTGACTGAACAAGATCTGTCATTTTGTAAACGTTTCAAAAGGCGTATCAGCTGATCAGCGATTTCAGATTTTGCTTTTAAAAATAACACCCATGTATATTTTGAAAAATCATCAACAACAGCAAGGATGTAATTCGTTCCCCCTAAGCTCGTGACTGAAATAGGACCAAAAAGATCCATATTCAAGAGCTCAAGGCAACGGGTAGAACGCTTTTCGCCTTTGTTTTTGAAAGTCGATTTTATTTGTTTTCCCAGCTGACATGCTGCACAGATTTTATCCTTAGAAAAGCTGATTTTTGGCAGACCAGAGACCATATCGTGTTGACTCAGCTTCGCAAGTGTTTTGAATGCAAGGTGATTCATTCTTTGATGCCACAACCAGCTCTTGGAAGAGCCAGCTGCAAGGCACAACTGTTCAGGTTCCAGCTGATCTGACCAATCGATGATGTAGGTATTCCCCGAACGTTTACCTACCAACACAGTCAGACCACTTGGACTCTGAACCGTGCACGTGTGTTGTTGAAACTGGACTGTGTAACCTTTGTAACACAGCTGACTAATGCTAATCAGATTGTATTTAAGGTTATCAACAACAAGTACGTCAGAAATAGAGATGTTACCGTGGATAAGCTTACCATTACCCACAGTGTTACCGTATGCGTTGTCTCCAAACACAATTTTCGCGCCTTTGTGAGGAGTCACGTCTGTTAGCAGCTTTGGATTTCCTGTCATATGACGTGCACAGCCGCATCCAGGTACCACAATGTTGTTTCAGCTGCTGCTTTGTACCTGTTATCCTGCAATCAAACAAGCAGCTTTTGGTACCCAATTTTACTTGGGTCCAGATTGGATTACCCCTTTCGGGACCCAGACTTGAATCACTTTCACAGTTTTCCCAGTTTTCGGGTCCACGAAAGTTTTTGCAAAATTGTGTGATCTATGGAGTTTTGATTTGACATTTTGACCAACAAGATCTCTTCTCGGCTTAGTCTTTTTCCAACCAGATTTTGCGTTCCTAAAGTTACGCCGCGGCTGGTGTTGAACATGAGACTTGGAACCAGCTTTCGCTTTATCCTTGTCCAACCTGTTCTTTAGCCAGCTAGGCTTGGGATTCTCAGGCCTTTGATAGCCGATGCCATATTTTCCTTCATGACTTGACTGAGAAGAGCTCTGGTCATCATATCGCATTGACCCACATCTGTCATATGTCATGCTGGCTTTGACAAAGCCCATTTTATTGAGCTTGTCATAGGCCGGCTGTGACTGAGTACTGGTCTCTCCTTCACTGCATTCACTACTATTGAATCCCAAACCAGACTTATCATTGGCTAGTTTTTGAATCTCGTGCAGTTTGTGAAGAGATCGAGAAGACTTATTCCAGGCGCTCACTACTTGCTTCAATATTTCGATTTCAGCTTTGAGCTCACTGGTCTTATATTTCAACACATCATTCTCAGCTGTTAGCTTACTTAGCTCGATTTTCAAACTGTCAGTGTCACCAGGTTCAACAGCACTTGGTTCGACTGAGCTATTTTTCAAATCAGCATTTTCAGCTTTCACTTCCTCGAATGAGTGAGAAAGCTTCCTATACTCTTTGACCATGTCATTTAGTGCTGTGAAAATGTCTTCTCGTGTAAATTCAACATTGGAAAAATCGAATACCTCATCATCAGCCATGAGACAATGAACTTCCTCCTGTTCACTGTCACTTGAGGAAGAACTGCTGCTGGATGAGTCTGAGTCAGTGTCTGCCCAGCTCTTGGTACTTTCCTCAGCCATCAACACTTTACGGTCATGCTTGCGGCTGGGTCTCTTGTCACTTTTCATCCTCATTCGCCTATCCTTGGATCGCTCCTTGGATCTGTCCACAGCTCTATCATCATTCTTTTCATCTCTGT
Organism: Dorcoceras hygrometricum; assembly: GCA_001598015.1. NCBI lineage: Eukaryota > Viridiplantae > Streptophyta > Magnoliopsida > Lamiales > Gesneriaceae > Dorcoceras > Dorcoceras hygrometricum. The sequence continues at coordinate 208,963 of KV018449.1, forward strand.
TGTATCGATCCTCCTTATATCTATCATCAGCTCTCTTATCATCTCGCTTGTATCTATCAGCTGATCTCTTGTCGTCTCTGGATCGATCCTCCTTCCTTGGCCTATTGCAGTCAGCTGCAAAGTGCCATAGACGATCACAGTTAAAGCATTTCATATCAGCACTTACTTTATCAGATTTATGAAAATTACTGTAAGGAGAGGAAGGGTTGAAAGATCTTCTCATGAATTTCCCAAACTTCTTTACGAAGAGGGACATAACGTCGTCGCTGAATTGTTCTGCAGATTTGCTTGTGCTAGGAGAGCACTGTTCGATTGTTGTAGCTGCCAATTCTTTTGTCGGCTTGGAAGTTGAGGGACCAGCTTCTGATCTTGTCTCCAATTCAAATTCGTATGCCTTCAGATTTGCGAACAGATCATGAAGCTCCAGCTTGTTCAAATTCTTTGACTCCCTCATCGCCATAGTTTTTACGTCCCACTCTCTGGGCAATTCTCTCATCACTTTCAGCACCAACTCTCTGTTGCTGTATTCTTTGCCCAGACTGTTCAGCTCGATCACTATTGCACTGAAGCGCTCGTCAAATTCAGTCATTGTTTCGTCGTCTTTCATTTTGATGGACTCGTACTTTTGCTGAGCAACCGTCAGCTTGTTCTCCTTCGTCTCATCACTTCCTTCGCATATCTGGACCAGCTTTTCCCAGATGTCTTTGGCTGTGGCACATGTTTTGATTTTGCTGAACATGTTTTTGTCATTGTCCAGCGTCTTGTATAGGATGTCCCTGTCCACATTGTCCAAGTTAGCTTTCTTCTTGTCAT
>KV018449.1:210360-246306 GCA_001598015.1 Dorcoceras hygrometricum
ATTTGTGAACAGTAAGCTATAAATAAATAAGTGCGTAAATGTAAGAGTAGGGTCAAGAGTTTGTTTCTGGATGTTCGGATATTAATATCCTACGTCTCCCCTTCTTCCTTTTTCAGGAAGGATACACTAGAAGATTTGATGTACACAGTCCTTCTGCAGACACCCGATCACACAAGCCTCACTTGTATGAACTCCTAATATCTCCACAACAATCCACGCAGACGCAGCTGCTGGTTTACAACACTTATCAATATTTTCAAACGGATTTTTGAGAAGCCTGTTTGTTACAGACTCAACTAAATAACAACAGTGAATACAAGTTCTGTGAGACTGTAAAATCCTCTGGTTTCTTAAACAAAGAAACACGATTCAAGGGTTGAACCAGAGGATGACTTGAAGGTATTTTAGTGATAACAAAGGTTGTGTTCTTCAAGTCTTTGAGCTTTTTGAAAATGCTTCAATAACGAATAGCTCGACAATTCAATTTGGCAGAGTTTTTGCAATAGCGAGAGCGAAGGATCCTCTTCAAATCAAAACTGCTGGTATTTATAGTCTTCGCTCAACGATCATTTTCATCTGTTAAGGAAACAAAATCCTTTTTGAAATTCATTATAATTCATAATCGTATTCTCTGCTCCACTACAAGGTAAATTGCACACTGTCAGAGCTAATTTGTCGATTTCCATATCTGTGCAATAACCGTATAACAACCTCTGTAAATATTTACTATTTACCAAAAATAGTACCGACGTTGTCTCCTAAGTTCCAGGCAATTTGTACGATTCTGTTGATCCTTTCTAATTTGAGTAATTGATCGCATTTGAATTTCTTTATCGTTTGCGCCTGAAATTTCTTCATCTTCGAATAATATGTTGCGACTGGAGTATGCTTGAGTGTGCAACGACTGGTTTCCTTTCAAAATCCACAGTCTGATTTTTAGCGTTAACCCAAACGCCGTCGTTTCAACTTATCAAAACGACGTAGTTTACACTATACATCAATAAGCACTCCAACGTCTGGAATACTGCGTCTGGTATCAAAACAACGTCTGGATTCACAAAATACTGTAGCTTTCGACTGGTTCCAATACGGTGTCGCTTCAACTTATTCAAACGTTGTCGTTTTACACACGCTACCATTTGAATTCTTGCGCCTGATCATATGAAGCACTATAGCTTGCGTCTGGTTATAAAAACACTGTAGCTTGCGTCTGGTTTAAAAACATTGTAGCTTGCGTCTGGTTTATCATCGACCGAATCGATAACCATGCGTCTGAATAAGCAAATCTTTGTAGCTTGCAACTGATTCGCTACCAAGACTGATTCAATGTAGCTCTCGTCTGGATAACCCATCGACTGATTAACCACTCCACTGTAGCTAACGACTGGTTTCACCCCACAACTGATTTACTATAGCCATCGTCTGGATAAGTCTGTCGTCTGGATTCACTACTACAAATTGCGTCTGATTATCCAGATTTAACTTAACTTTTGTTATCACCAAAACTACAAATTTTATCCTAACACAAATGCATACAATTCACAGTACATGAAACAAGACATATAATCAATCAATTCATCATGCTTGCCTCACGTAAACATATAACAGCAATTCATAACCCGAATTATAGCCATGCTCAAAGCTGTTACGAACTGCTCAATTCGTACCTCAAACGCCTCAATCTACCTCAACAAATTCCCACAAGGCACGGCAGAACCCACGTTCTGAGAAAACAGATTTATCCTGATTCGAAATTCACGGCAGAAGACTTCAAGGAGCTGAAATCTGTTACAAAGCCTCGCAAATCAGCTCAATTCAATCACAAATCTGAACATGTACACTCTAACACCTACGGCCAGAACTCAACTCAAGTTATAAGCATCTACGCAGGTATTACTACAAGGATAGAGCTCAAAACTACAAGAGATGCTTACCCGGAAGCTTAAACCAACAGAAGCACCAACAGAATTCACGGCACGAAGACGCAGCAGCTTCGCACTTCTCCTCCAATGTCGATTCAGGGCCTCAAATGGGTAGCAATCGAAAGAGCTAAGCAATGGGAATTCAGCGCCACCAAAATCGTCTAAAACAAAGGCTGGAAACGATGGAAATCTAACGTAGAAATGTTCGAATGAAAAGTGTCGGTCGAGGGTTTCAACAGAGAAGAGGATAAGAAATATCGGGTTGAAAATATTTCTAAGTGTCGATCAACACTCATATATATCTCCCGCAACCAAGAGCTGTTGTTCACAAAATCAACAAACATCGAAACAGCAGATATCTCTCGACAGACACCAGTGGTTGCTCACAACAGATACCAGCTTTTCTCTCAACGAAGCCAACAACAACCATCAAGCGTTGCATTCACAAAAGAACACCCAAAACGACACCGTTCCAACTAAACAAAACGATGCCGCAGCGTTCTACCAGCTCACAACAGATATCTCTTGCGAAGTGACCAAAAGCTAGTAACAGATTCTTCAATAGTGCGGAGCTCACAACAGCAACCGCAACGCAACACAACGAGCGCTAATCAAAACGACAACACTTCGCACACGTCAGCAAATCTGATCAAAGCGCTATGCTACAACAGATCCATTCAAAGCAAATACGAAGTCGCGTAACCTATGTCATCATATCTGATGAACTAACGCCCGAAACAGCGATCGCTAACGCAAAACCAAAACGACGGCGTTTTGCTCCCGCTACAGGAACTCGCTGTTAACAGATATCACCAAGCGTTACCACAGCGAAACAACGACGCATCACCCCTTCCGCTACAGTAACTATCTGAATTGCGCAACAACTGGTTTTCACGGAACGACAGCGTATCACGCATTAGCTACAGTAACTTGCTGTCAACAGCAACTTCGCTCCCGCGCTACAGTAGAAGTCTGAAATCTAAAAATTCGAAATTCTAAAATCTGAAAATTCTAAATTCGAATTTCTCAATCTTCACAGACCTGGTCCTCTATGCCATAAACCCTCAAATCTGAACTTTACATTCTTTAACTGATATAGCTTCTACTCGCTCTTGATCGAAAATCGATCTCTGAAATCCGGTAGATTCACTGCTATGAAACTCATTTTATTTAAAAAGCACTACTGAGTGTACTGTTGGACTTGGAGCTGAGGACGAGCTCTGAAGGAATCAACTCGAGAGTGCAAAACAGACGTGGTTCTAGGAAATCAGATTTCGTGAAAACAGATCTCTCTGGAAAACAGACTTGAATGGGAAAACAGATGTCATGCGCAAAGGTCAGCTTTGGTTATCTAAATAGATCTTAGGTGAGGTATTGGCATACAGATGTGAACAACAGCCTTGGCTAAGGAATACGGCTTATGAATAGTAGAGACAGATCTAGTACTTAGAAAACAGTTTTGACTAAGCAAGATAGATCTTATTGCGAAAACGATAACAGAAGCTTTGGAACAAGCGCTTCAGATTTGGTAGATTACTCAGCTGTGAGCAACCCAACAACAGATTTGGTTAAGAACAAAGTTACGCGTAGAAACAACTTGGCTAAGAAACACGAAGTACTGCTTCGACTCAGAAAGACCCTAAACAAACTAGCTTCGCTTATCCAATTGGAACTTGCTCTCGATCGAACCAGCGTTGCCTATCCATCTAGATTCAATGTCCAGAATCTTCACAGTATTTAGGAACAGCGAGAACTTCTCCTGACTTTCTTACCTGCAATCTGTACAACTCAGTATATTTAAAAACACACAGCTGCTTGTTAAACTTTCTGGTGAGTTTCCTCAAAACTAAAACATCAAAGCAGTGAATCCATAGCTCAAACTCAAACATTAACGTAAGCTGAACTGAAACTGAACATGCAAGCATACACAGAAAACAACGAAACAATAACCACAATGCAGCAAGAATCCGATTTACTTGCCTGAAACGAAGATCGCAACGTGCAGATGATCGCGGCGGGAAGTCTCCTCAAGCACACTGGAAAAACTACTTAACTTTGAAAGAACTAAAAGTTTTAATTGCAACCAAATTGAATCCAGAGGCTTACATAAATCATTTTATACAAGGGAGAATGATTGAGTAGTAGGTAAAAATACTTGAGTAGGCATGGCTGTCGTGCCAACTCCTTTGTATTTTTTAAAAGATTTGTTAAAAGCTCCCTACTACTATTTTGATTTATAAACTTACTACAATCATTTTATTTAAAACAGAGCTCCCATCTAAAAACTCATTTTTATTTTCGAAAGGAAACATATCTGGATTATTTCAAATTTTGAGCTTGGGCGAAATCCTTCCGAAATCTTCTGGTCGTTGCTTCAAATCTGAAAAGAAAAGAATTCAGGTTTGAACTAGAATTTGAATACTCGAAAATCTCAAAACAGCCTTAGAAAAGAAAGGCTAAGAAATTTGTGGTTCTATGGATTTTGGGGCGCTACAACTCTACCCTCCTTAATGAAATTTTGTCCTCAAAATTTACTTACCAAACAGCTCTGGGTAGAGACTACGCATATATTCTTCTGTCTCCCAAGTTGCTTCTCGCTCAGACTGGTTAGACCACTGAACTTTAACCATTGGGATGCTACGGTTTCTTAACTTTCTATTCTCTCTATGAAGAATTCTTTCTGGTCGTTCCTCATAGCTCAAATCTGGTGCAAGTTGGATTGGCTCATAGCTTAAGACATGCGACAAGTTGGAAACATATCTCCTCAAAGCTGATACGTGAAAAACATTATGTACCAAGGATAGATGTGGGGGTAAAGCTAGTCTATAAGCCAGCGTTCCTACTTTGTCCAAGATCTCGAATGGACCAATGAACCTTGGGCTTATCTTACCCTTCTTTCCAAATCTCATTACGTCTTTCATCGGTGCTACCTTCAAGAAAACATAGTCTCCAGATTCAAAGCTCAACTCGCGGCGTCTGTCGTCAGCATAGCTCTTTTTCCTGGTTTGAGCGGTTCTCAATCGATCTCTCACTTTCTTAATAGTTTCAGAAGTCTGCTCTACTAAGTCTGGTCCCAAACCAGCTCGTTCTCCTATCTCATCACAATGAATGGGTGTTCTACACTTTCTGCCATAGAGAGCTTCGTAAGGGGCAATCTGAATGGATGCTTGGAAGCTATTGTTATACGTGAATTCTACCAAAGGCAGCTTTGAATCCCAGCTCGCTGAAAAATCAATGACACGAGCTCTGAGCAAATCTTCTAATATCTGGATTATCCTTTCTGATTGACCATCTGTCTGGGGTGAAAAGCCGTGCTAAAGGTTAACTTGGTACCTAAAGCTCTGTGTAGACTCTTCCAGAAATCTGACGTAAACTTTGGATCTCTGTCAGACACGATTAAAACCGGTTCCTAGTGTGAACAACTTATCAGCTATTTTTGGAGCTTTAAGAGCTCCATCAAGCACCTCAAAAAATGTTCATTCCATTTTGACTCTATCTTTTAAGATGAGGAATAGTCTGCAGCAGTTAATCATGTCAAACTCAAAATTAACCAACTCAATAAATTAGCCATGTAGCTACTTAGAGTTTCAACATAGACAATGGATAACACATATGGCTGAAGTGCTTTGTACAAAGAGTTGTAGAATCAATGTCATTCAGAAATAGAAGAAATTGAGATGTAGAATGATTGGGTTTCGAACTTCTATATATAAATCCATGTCTCTTTGGCGTTTTTTTATTATATATTGCATTTTTCTGTGCATATTATATCAGAGAAAACTTTTTTACAATTCTCTCTTTATATTGTTTCATCGGTCAGAGCTTTAGTCATTAAGTGTATAAAATAAAAAAATATTATCAATACAGAGAAAAACCAAAGCATATAAAAATTCCCAAAAAAATCTTTAAAATCTTTTAACCGGACAGTTTGGCTGTAAAGCCTTTTAACTTGGAGCAAAGTTTTTAGTTTTGCTTCATTATATTCAATTTCAAATGATTTCAAATTACTTAATCTACACATTGTAAAAATTGAATTTGATATAATTCCTTGGTTCTCAGTTCATCTGTTGAACGGTTTCAAAACCAAAATTATTGTAGCTCAACCGGATAAAGTAACGAGTTATTTTATCCGGAGAATAGCTCAACCGCATAAAGTACCTTATCCGGAAGAAAATTTTTAAAAATATTTTAAAATAATTTTATTCACCATTCTAAACTATTTTTTACCATAACAACAACAATTTTTTATCTGGGATTGGCAAGTATGCTTTGATCGTCAGAGGGGGCGAGACACATCTTAGGTCCTACAAATTTCTAGTGAGCGAGTCTCGGGTCCTATTGTTTGAATTCGACTCGTTGTCACTCCTATTTGTTGCCTTACTCCTCTTCAATCCACACATCACAAGCCACTCAAGCCCATGGTGGTTGTCATGTTTCTTTATTGCTTTTTGCTCAACCAACAGCGCTCTTCTTCGTTCATTTCTGTTCATGTATTCTGCAGCGACTTTCGAACAAATTCCACGTCTTTCACGCAGCTCTGTCTTCAAGTATTACTTAAATTAATACATGACACCCTTTGTTGTGTAGACATGCAGGACCTACACATCGTACTCAGAGATCAATCCGGGAATAGAAGTTTGGCTGCTGTTGAACTTAATATAATTTAACATCTTAAAGATAAAATTTAAACTAATTTTGATGATAAAAAAATAATTATCTCCAATTTAATCTGTGGTGCCCTGGTCCATCGATTTACTATTTAATCTCGAAAGTACGAAGGAATATAAATACTACCTTTTCGTTTTGAAGAAATCATATGGTTCTGGATTGGTTTTGCAATTGTAGAGAATCAGAACGCGCATGTTAAAACAGATCGAAGATTGCGAAGTTAAGAAGCCGGTAAAAATCATGTGAGCTGATCTCATTCAGACTGGAAATAAATAATCGTGACATAGGCTGATATAGAAATAACACAACATTATGTTTGCTTAATCATAATAAAAAACAAAAAGAGATGCGGCCTGAAACAACACGGAAACGTAGGCCTATCGATAAACACGGTCCCTGATCTGATCCAACTCGCATCGTCCAGCTCCCACTTAAACAACCTCACCTTAACCCAAGAAAACTAGTAAGCTCAGCAAGCACAATCTGGGATAACAAATACAAATAGTGCAGGCGCAAAAATACAAACTCATAAAGGAAGCTGTTAAATTCATAATATTTCTTAAGTTCTCGGTTGTAAAATAACTCATTGATCACAATTCATTTTCTGTATGAGGTGTGGCACGGAAACTGTCAGGCGTGGTGCTCTAAATCAGAAATTAATTACTCAATTAATCGCAACTATGCGGAAGCATAAAATATGGGTTAAAAATTTTCGTTTACCTGAACTGAAAATATAATTCAAAATACATTCATACTTAAAGTATAGATTTCACTTAAAAATCCATATAATGAAAATAGTGCCAGCAATGTATACAAGTAGCTCAACCAATACAAATTTCAAGTACGGTATTCACGCAGGACATCCTCTGGCAACTAGTACAATACATATACATAACTGGGACTCAAAATGGGGCTCACCAGCTGACGCACCACTCGGTCCAGTTGGATTACCTGAAGAACCTGCAAAGGCCAAACACAAGACCAAAGCAGCCCCAAAAAGGGAAGAAAATGAAGTCAAACCTCAGTACGAAGAGCAATTAAATAACAGCTATTATATAAGGCATGCAATATCTCAAGTCGTGCAATGCATGAACTGTTACTAAGAATCATCGGTAATCAAGGCACAGCGACTCAGCTGGGCACTCAAAATCTCAATAAATCATTGGAATCCAGATCACAGTGACTCAGCTGGCAATCACGACTCAGTGAAAGCATTGGATTCTCAAGCACGGCGACTCAGCAGACAAATCATGACTCAGTGACTAATCGGTTTCAAAGGAACAAGCTCAATATGTTATGCATGAATTCAAGACAGAATCAGTTCACAGACAATGCATAATAATCAAACATAAGTAACCAGAAAATCATCAAGAATAACACTGCTAAGAAAACTTAGCTTACGGCCAGCACGCAATCACACAACAGTCACTTCACATCGGAAATATTCTCATGCTTATGTCAAAGCTGTTAAAATAAGCTCAATCCGTACCTTTCGTAGATCTTGGTACAATACCTCAGCTCAGCTAATAGTGGATCACACTTCTAGCTCTACACAGGTCTCTACCGAGAAATCAAGGCAAAAACCACAAGAAAGAACCTAATCTGCCAAGATACTCAAGAAAATCAGCTCTACTCAAGCTTAACCAACTAGTAACTTAAAGCCTATCAGCCTTGACCAGCTACGATTAGCCTACAGAGAACTATTCAGCTCAAAGATAAAATATAGGAACATAAACTAGCACTAGCAGAACACGGTCACCTGAACTAGAGCTTAACTTTGTCGAAAAATCTCAAGAACTAGCTCACGCAGGTTCCTCATCTATTATCTCTATCCGACCTCCTCCCGACTCCAAACTGGTACAAGAATGTTGGCCTCGAAGAGGGATTTCCAACCGATGTACTCTCACTTAAATCTGACCAGCCAATCTCCGGCAATCGGAAGAAGAAGTTCTCGGGTGAACAGTAGCCACGAGGGTTTGAAGATATATGTCTGGATACTTGGGATAAGATAAGATATGTGTGTCGTAAAATAACTAAGTGTTGGTCAACACTTATATATACTCCCAGTCAAAGCTACAGTAAAGTCAAACCAGCTCAGACTTCACTACTGTACCAGCTCAGGCATACAAACCAGCTTAGGGAGTACACTGTGTTCAACCAGCACAGCGTTCGGCTAACCAGCTCAGGTACTTCAAGCAATACACACCCAGCTTGGATCACTCACACGAACCCGGTCTGGTCTACAGTGCTCAGATCAGCTCAGACCTCTCAAATGTTCCAGCTTAGGTACACAGACACTAAAACCAATCGCGCTCCAACAGACCAGCTCGAAGCATCCAGCATATCTCTAAGCTGAATCCGGCTTGCACGTACACCGTAAATCCCAAAGCTGATCCCTCTAAACTAATACCCCCAAAACCAGCTCAAGACAGAACTCAAACCATCATAACAAAACAGCCCAGCTCAGACTATACTCTCAGGCCAGCTCGCACCTGATTTGATCTATAGCAAACCCAAAGTTCACCAACAGCTCACAGGATACCATCCAACTCATGACTAATATGCCCAACCAGCTCACACCAAAACTGGTCTTGGCTTATCCTCAAAACCGACCAGCAGACCTCTAAGCTGGTAACAGATTACACTAGACTTGAAACAGTTTACCTCAACCAGTTCGCACAAAAACCTTAGACCAGCTGGTAGCAAAACTGATTCCTATTAACCTGAACAGCTTGTACTATCAGCTCAGTACAATACTCTGGACCAGCACGCATCTCAGCTGGCCTCTTCACTAGCAGCTTACCCAGCTGAAGTATCTCTTTGGGTTAAATACTAATCTGATCTAGTTAACTCGTAATTACCATCCAATAATTCTAGTTCTCACAGAAACTCTCCTTAGGTCATAATTTCTTGGTCAAGATCATCTGGAACCAGGCTATGGTGAACTAACTCCCATTATCATTCATGTTTGGAGGGGCACCCCGATCCGTCGATCGATATCCACACTCCCGTAAGCTGACCGTCTATTAACCTTGCCACAAGTCATGAAAACTTTGAAATAAACTTTCTTTATACAACCTTTTAAAATATTCTCCTCTGATCTGGTTAAGATCGCACACAAAAGCGGTTCCCTGCTTTAAAATCTCCTTTAAATTTTAAACGTCACTAGGTGTACTTAAGGTGTTCAAACTGAGGAAGCCTGGAATCAGCTCAGGCTAATATTTAAAGAACAAGGAATCAAAGGTTTCGTTGTTGAATTGTTTACTTAAAACTAGCTGGTTGGTCCAGTATACCATATGAAACATATTGCGAACTTAGAACAGCTCCGAAAAGGAAACATATCGCAAGCTTAGAATAGTCAACTAAGATTAGGGAAGGTCAATACAGTTTAGAACCATCAGGCTAAATTAAGAAGGTCAAAAAAAGTCAACTCAGATTACGAGAATCAAATCAGATCGCGAGCTTAGAGCAGCTCAGAGTGAAAAACAGATCACGCGCTTGGAAAAACTTATAAGAGGAAAAATAGATCACGAACTTAAAAACAGATCACGAACTTAAAACTAATCAACTCATCTTAGAAGAAAAATATCAGATTAGAATAACTGTATTTTACTGCTATTAGCTCGGGGAAGTTCGAATAGACCAGCTCAGCTTATCAGATCAGGACAGAGCCTTAACTAGACCAGCTTTTTCTATCAGCTCAGAACCTCACCATTAACCATCCAGCATGACATATTCATCGTAAAACGTATCGAAGATTTTTCTGTTAGGCTACCTTCGTACAACCCAGTATTTTGAAAGGAAAACTAACGTCAACTTACATAATAGCAAATCTTTCACGCAAACGATAAAACCACTTCTGGGAACCCGTATTCATTTAGAAAATCACTTCAGCTTGAATAATAAACTTTGGAGACTTAAAAACTCAACACACACACAACACACACACAAGCTGAAAAGAACATAATATGTTTTCAAAGGTGCATCAAAGAACATAATATACTTGCCTCAAAGCTGAACGACAGTCCCTGTTTTTTTAAAAATATTTCAGAAACTCGAACAGTACTTAGGTTTATTATTCCGGAAACTACTCGCGAACCGTTAAAGCCTAAAATCAAAGAAATCATCTCAAACGAAATCTGAGATGCTATACGCAAAAATAGCAATTTAACCCTTCATGACAAATTAAATAACTTGTGAATTTATGGATTTTTTCTGGGCATCATAGTCAGTTCAGCTAAGTAGTATAAATCAATTTGTTAGAATAGATCAGCTAGGCTAAGACCAACTAAGTAGAATTGGAAAAGAATAGCTCGGGGAACAAGTGCAGTTAATTCAAGCACAATGTTCAAGAGTAGATTAGTTCAAACGTAGTGTTTAAGTGCGGTTAGTTCAAACATGGTGTTCAAGAGTATCTAGTTCAAGTGCAGTGTTCAAGAGGAGATCGGATTAGTCTCAGGTGGAACAACTTGGATAGTTCATCACATATTATGGGACAGACGACAAAGAGAACAAATTAGTTGAAGATAAGAGCTGTTGGGATATTTGACTTTCAAGAACATTTATAGTCGTTGGAAATATTAAGGCAAACCTCACCATTAACCATCCAGTACGACATATTCATCGTAAAACGTCTCGAAGACTTTTCTGTTGGCTACCTTCGTACAACCCAGTATTTTGAAAGGAAAACTAACGTCAACTTACATAATAGCAAATCTTTCACGCAAACTTAACGATAAAACCACTTCTGGGAACCCGTATTTATTTAGAAAACCACTTCAGCTTGAACAATAAACTTTGGAGACTTAAAGACTCGACACACACACAAGCTGAAAAGAACATAATATGTTTTCAAAGGTGCATCAAAGAACATAATATACTTGCCTCAAAGCTGAACGACAGTCCCCGTTTTTTTAAAAACATTTTAGAAACTCGAACCGTACTTAGGTTTATTATTCCGGAAACTAATCGCGAACCGTTAAAGCCTAAAATCAAAGAAATCATCTCAAACAAAATCTAAGATGCTATACGCAAAAATAGCAATTTAACCCTTCATGACAAATTAAATAACTTGTGAATTTATGGATTTTTTCTTGGCATCATAGTCAGTTCAGCTAAGTAGTATAAATCAATTTGTTAGAATATATCAGCTAGACTAAGACCAACTAAGTAGAATTGGAAAAGAATAGCTCGGGGAACAAGTGCAGTTAATTCAAGCACAATGTTCAAGAGTATATTAGTTCAAGCGTAGTGTTTAAGTGCAGTTAGTTCAAACATAGTGTTCAAGAGTATACTAGTTTAAGTGCAGTGTTCAAGAGGAGATCAGATTAGTCTCAGGTGGAACAACTTGGATAGTTCATCACATGTTATGGGACAGTACGACAAAGAGAACAAATCAGTTGAATATAAGAGTTGTTGGGACATTTGACTTTCAAGAACATTTATAGTCGTTGGAAATATTAAGGCAACTATCAAATGTTGACAAGGATATTGAGTACAAGGATTGTCTTAACAAGTGTAAAAAGAGGAACATTTACTACATATATGTACATAAGATATTGCATTAAAAGTTTATTAAACGCTCAGATACAAAGAAATGAAGATTCAACGGCTGAGAGTATTGTTCGAATATTACCGTTGGATCTCAAACCTATAAATTCCGAAAGATTTGAAGGGTTGAGGTTACAAATTGACGAATTTACGAAGCTATGATTTTGAAACAAGAAATTTGCATTGTTCCAATCCTCTATATGTACACCTCCCGTGTAGTTATTCTGCTCAACTGAATTAGCTCAGGCTTAAGCTTGTATAGAAAATCAATTGCTAGGGTGTTCTTTGTAAATTTACAGAGTCTGTTCTATTAAGTTTGAGAGTGCTAGGCGTTCATATTAGCAGAATGTTGAACTGGGGATTTGATTAAAACATGTAATCAGATCAAAGTCTTCTACTGAAAATATTTCCAGTTTGGAAGAACGGAAGATGTAGAAGCTTAGACTTTGAGCTTCCAAAAACAAATTTCTATATCCTATTTATTTATTTATCGCATTTTCGTTATGTGATATATTGAGCTGTTTTTCGCACAATTATAATAGCTCAATATATCAACTGGATACTAGATATAAGATCAGCTGGTAACTCGATTAATCTTAATAGGAACATTTTTCAAAAAATTTTAATGCTGAAAATAAAAATTAGACATAATGCCGAAAAAAATTCAATTACACGTAATAAAACCTACATGTAATTTCTAAAATACAAAACATAATTAAAAAAAAACAAACACAATCTAAGATACAAATGGTTAAATAGTTGATGAATTCCACTATCATACCAATGTAAATTCCAAAATAAGTTTGATGAGGTCTTTTTGAAGCCTATGGTACAATTCTCAACATGCTCCGGAAACATGTTGACCTGCACTGTTGAAGCATATTCATCGTATTGTGCTCGGAGATCACTATTTTCGAGCATTTTCACCCTTTCATCATCCACAATCATGTTATAATTTTCAACTTTATGACCTAAATAAGTGGAAACATCGTTCATGGTATTTCCGTCTTCATATCATGCAAAACTCCTAAACCTTTGGTAGAGGGGCTGATGGATGGGTTTTCACAAAGGTATAAAAACTGGATAAATATCATTGGCAAGATAGTATCAAATGTTGTACTCGTTCTCGTTCACCTCAAAATTAAACGCAGTTGAGGGGCTTACCATTTGCAAGGTTTAAAAACAAATTGGACATAACCAGTACATTACTGCAGTTTTTGCATCTTGGTACCAATTCCATAAAAATGTCAATCCAATCGTCTGGTTTGTGGTATGATCAAAATGTTCTGTTTGGTGTCAACTTTCATATCATTCTGTGGACAGGAAAACCCGCTAGGAAGAACTTGGACGAAGGAAAACGAGTACAACAATACTTCTTTCGTTCTATTCCCGATGACATATGCATCTCGTTAAAACCTTAGGAAAAACCTAGTTGGACAAAATCCTAATGCATTAAAAAGTCTATGATGTTTCTTGTTATTGCTTAACAGCCTCATTAAAAACATTGTCAAGAATACCTCAGTACGACGAAGGGATAAAATAACAATCATAAGGAAACTGAAAAATGAGATATGTTGTGCAATGCATGCTTGGTAACAACTAAATAACGGTATCAATATCAGAGTCTGAACGAAAAAAATCATCAAGAACAGTAGTGGCTATAACATCAAGAGTTCGGATGTGCTCATCATGAGTACGCTACTCAGTGCACCACTCCACAATGCTAGAAAATATTCTCATAGAGTCAACTGAGCAGTAGCCAAACAAGTCAAGGCTCAACATGTATGCATATGCTCAATGTTCATGAAATAATTAAATCTCACATAATCATCGAACAAAAGCACGTAATATTCAAAGCACATAAACATATTTCAATCCCAATAAAAGCTGCAAGTACTTGTTCAATCCATATCTCGAAGTATTTGACCAAATACCACAATAAAACACAGACGTCGAAACCGACTAAAAACAGGGGTGGCCCAAGATCTAGTCTTGGGCCATTAATTGGATTAGGCCGAAGATCTAGTCTACAAAGTTGAGCCATGAAATGATCACATTATAATGCAGAATATCTTTACAATTTTAGTAATATTTTAATACGACTCAAGTGCACGTGATTAATGTATTTTTTTATCAGTCCATTATGATATCCGATAAACTATTTTGAACTCATATCGGATAAGGTGTCACACGACACAAGATAATTTCCAACCACAAAATATTTTCGTGAGGTAAACTTTTGTACAAATTTGGGAAACTGCATATAAATTGAAAAGTTCTAATTTTTGCTGCATATAAATTTAATTATCAAGGACTCACAGAAGTGATAGTAGTGTCATGTTTGAGTCATTCATATACATTATATATGTACTGCATGTTTGATCATTGATTGTACTCAACCATCGTTAATATATAGTTTTTCACTTAATAAAACACTCTCCTTGTAGTCGTTGGACAGTGACGTTAAACAAGTCTTGTTTGTATTTCTAGAAATACTCTGGTTTCAGATATTACAAAAATATATGCTCAGGAGAAAGAGAAACTTAAGCAAGTTCTGGCCAGTATTCAAAATAGAATTTGTTTAACTTCAGATGTGTGGACTGCATGCACTACTGAGGGTTATATTTGTTTGACCGGTCATTTTGTTGATGAAAATTGGAAATTGAACAGTAAAATACTTAGCTTTGCTCACATGCCTCCTCCACACTCGGGAGTTGAATTGGCTGCAAAGTTGTTTGAGTTTTTGAAGGAATGGGGAATCGAGAAAAAGGTTTTTTCTCTGACATTGGATAATGCATCTAGCAATGACAATATGCAAGATATCTTGAAAGAGCAACTATCTTTGCATAATAGTCTGTTGTGTGATGGTGAGTTTTTTCATATTCGTTGTTCTGCGCATATATTGAATCTTATTGTCCAAGAAGGTTTGAAAGTGGCTACTGCAGCTTTGAACAAAATTAGAGAATCTGTCAAGTACGTGAAGGGTTCGGAGAGTAGGATGAAGAAATTTGAAGAATGTGTGGTAGCAGTTGGTGGCATTGATACAAGTATTAGTTTGCGATTAGATGTATCTACCCGCTGGAATTCAACTTATTTGATGTTGGAAAGTGCTATCAAATATAAGAAGGCTTTTGCTTCTCTTCAATTGAATGATAGAAATTATAAATATTGTCCTTCAAGTGAAGAATGGTTAAGAGGAGAAAAAATATGTGAGTTTCTTGAGCCATTCTATGATACAACCAATTTGATTTCTGGTTCTTCTTATCCTACATCAAATATGTATTTTATGCAAGTTTGGAAAATTGAGGTTTTGTTGAAGGAAAACTTGTTTAATGAAGATGTGGTAGTTGGTGATATGTGTAAAAGGATGAAAGAGAAGTTTGACAAGTATTGGAGTCAGTATAGCACGGTACTTGCATTTGGGGCTATTCTTGACCCACGAATAAAACTCTCCATGTTGAACTATTTTTATTCAAAGGTTGAGAGTGATCCTCTTAAATGCCAAGAGAAGATGTCACTCGTGAAAAGAAAGCTTTATAAGCTTTTTGAACAATATACTAGTGTCAAGGAAACAAGTTCACAACCACAATCTCCGTCTACCACACTTCCTCAAATGAATAATGAAGGAGGATTCAAACGCAAGGGAAAAAGAATATTTGATGTAAGTATTCTAAAAATTTTTACATTTATTTCATTTTATTGGTTATTTATATTTATTGTACCAGTATACTTTAATTAATGCAGGAAATTAAAGAATACGAGAGTCAAACTATAACAAATGCTGGAAAATCTCATCTGGATCTCTACTTGGAGGAGCCAAAGCTTGAGTTTGCATATTATGAAGATCTAGATGTCTTGGGGTATTGGATGAGTAATAAGCATCGATTTCCAACCCTTGCAGTAATGGCATGTGATGTTTTGGCTATTCCTATAACCACTGTTGCATCAGAATCGGCTTTTTCCATTGGTGCCCGTGTGCTCACCAAATATAGAAGTTGTACCCTTCCTGAAAATGTGCAAGCTCTTATTTGCACTCGTAACTGGTTACATGGTTATGTGAATGGTAACTTACTGACAAATTATTTTTTTGTTCTTACTTATTCGATTTATTGGAATTTTGATTTTCATCTGTTTTTTTATCTTAATGTAGATAATGAAGATGGTGTAGGAATTAAGACAAATTTATCTTGTGAAGGATCAAATATTTTGGAAGTAGTTGATGAAGTTGAAGGAACAAATGAAAGAGCAATAGAAATGGCATAAGAGGAAGTGAGTAGCTGAAGATGACGTTCCTTTATTTCGTTTTTGTTGGTTGGCTCGGTTTGTTAAACTTGAGTAGGAAATTGATCTTTCTTGTTTGCATTATTAAATTGTGTTTTGTTATTGGATAGAAAAATTTAATATGTTCTTTTTTTTCAAACCAACGTTGCTATCATGATTCCGTAGCCATGTGCATTTTATAATTCCATTCTTACGTTAAAATCTAATAAATGACATTCTAATAATCCCACACATGTAAACATTACAAACATATTTTATATTAAAAAATATCTATAAACGAAGTACACAGTCTTCGAAATATTTTTCAAGAATCGGAAATATTCGAGAAACCTATCCCAACAGTGACAATGTGACATCGGTAGATGGTTTCATTCATATTTTTTAAAACATGTACCTGTATATATATAATCCAGTAAAGCTCCAATTCATATTTTTGAAAACATGTACATGTATATATGGGCTCCAATCAAGCTTCAATTCACTTTGGGGGATTATATAATTTATATTATATATAATCCTGGCAGGCCGACCCGTTAGCCCGCCAACCCAAGACGGGGCGGGGCGGGCTAGAGCTTTAGGGGCCCGCCATATTGGCGGGCCGGCCCGCCCCGCCTCGTTTGAAGGTGGGTCACGGCGGGGCGGGGCTGGTCGGCCCGTTTTGACAGTACTAGCTGTTAGACACACAGCTTGCGGGCGGGTGTGCATAGGTAGAAAGGAGTTCTTGCATCTTGCAGGCTGTCGGATCGGGTTGCAACTGAGGCTGTTGTAATCAAATCTTCTAATGGATCCTTCCTGTGCAAAAGAAGGGGAGACGTAGGAGATTCAGCCCCGAACTTCCATAAATAAATTGAAGCGTATTCCTTTACAGCTTTCTGCATTTAACATTCACGCATTGCATATTCCAAACTGTGGTTAAAACTGTTAACAAGCCTTCAATTTTCAGAGAGTAGTTCAAGTTGTTTCCGCAAGATTTCATATCCTAATTGATCTACATCTCGATGCACAAACCTTTCAAGAACACTTTGAGTTATTGCAGCTCAAGATTTGCATAGACCAGATCGCATGTGATCCAGACCAGCTCACAGAGCTGTTGGTCCAGCTCCACGCAGATCTGGTTTCCCAGTTACGTGCTAACTGCTTTCCAAATATTTTCAAAATGCACGTAATCTATCTGTTTATGATTTTAGAACAAGGTTTGGGTGATGGAGTTGTGTGAGAACTCATAAGAAACCAACATTTTCGATCCTATCAATTGGTATCAGAGCCAGGTTGTTCTTGAAAGTACATTTTAAATTGAAAACTTGAAACGGTTTTAAAATAATTTCTGCTCTGATAGTAATTTTCTGCGAACGCTTGTTCGTGCTACAAAATCGCTTTAATTATTTTAAAACTCATCCTCTGAAGATATGGGGAGTAATTATTTTTGAATAGCAGAGCACTGGACCAAGAGTGAAAGGTGCGGCAACATCTCTTCTGTCGAGCTGACAGATTGCGCGAGATCTGTGGATGCCAAGACCTCTTACTTTGGATGTGCTGAAATAATAGTGCATGACAGAGTTCGAGAGAAGCGGAAGAGGTTCTGTGAATTCAGTTATCGTTTATCTTCAAATCTGCATAGATGAGATTTTCCAATGGCATGGAATCTGTTTTCAAAATCATCTCATGCATCTACTTTCGCAAACTGTCGTCCCTTGAAAATTTATTTTTGAAAAATAAAATTACCACATGCTCTGTTGAGGGGGAGTTTTGTTTTAAATATTAAGGGGAAGACAAGATTTCAAACCCTTTTTGATTCCACAAAAATGGGGAGAAATATTTCAAACCACAAACATACGTGCATATGTTTATTCATATTTTGTGTAAATCAAAAAGTGAGAGATTGTTGGATCTGTGTTTACAGATCATAATCTTAATTTAGATTAACACATAATCTATTATTATTCTTTTAATACATGCGATATGCATTAGCTAGACTGGAGAAAATAAGGAGATATCCAAACTGGAACTGTGAGGAAACGTCTAAGCTGGTCTAGTTGAAGATATCCACGCTGGAACAGTGAAGGGACGTCGGAGCTGGTACAATAGAAAAGATCCAGATGACAGAGGACACCAAGATGGTTCACCAGTTTGGTGCAAGAGCAGCTCAGGGGTCAAGTGCAGTGAGATTCAGTGCAGCGCAGAACTGTTCAAGTGCAGATCAAGTGCAGTACAAATGTAGTGTTCAAGAGCAGAGCAGAGTACAAACGCAGGTGCAGATGAGATCACAGAGCGCAACAATAATCAGTTCAGCATAGGAATGTTAATCCAGTGAAAGCTGAATCAGAACTGATTGGAATATCCCAAGAAGAAGGGATATAATCACTGGTGCTAGATTGCATTTCTTCGAAGATAAGGTTTAAAGTACCTATGAAGAACTGGTTCAATCAACCAGAAGAAGCTTCGTGTACTTGTTGATGGTTTGGAAGAGGTGTCTGAATGGATCAAGATCAAACAAGTACACATAATCAAGAAGAGATGAGCTCTTGACGATAAGAATAGATCCGAGCTGGTTAAGGACAAACCAGCTCTGATGGATTTATTGTGGATGATGTGGAAGATGAAGAAGAAGAAGAAATGCAGAGGCAGGAGTCTGTGATCGTGAACTCCCAAAGATGGAAGAAGATTGCTGTAGTGAAAGAAGAAACCAGTTGCGAAGGAAACCAGCTGGGAAACAAGCTCAGAGCCCCGCAATGTTCAAGAGTAGGAAAGAACTGAACAGAGCAGTACAGATGAAGTATCGACCAGCTCAGTGCAAACCAGAACAGAGATAAGCTGGCGTACAAGAACCAAGTTGGTTAAGATCAAATCAGCTTAGCAAGCAGAGCAGATATCATATGAGATCAAGAAGAAACCAGTTGCGAAGGAAACCAGCTGGGAAACAAGCTCAGAGCCCCGCAATGTTCAAGAGTAGGAAAGAACTGAACAAGAGCAGTACAGATGAAGTATCGACCAGCTCAGTGCAAACCAGAACAGAGATAAGCTGGCGTACAAGAACCAAGTTGGTTAAGATCAAATCAGCTTAGCAAGCAGAGCAGATATCATATGAGATCAAGAGCAGAATTGGACTAATCGACAAGCAAAGCGATTTGAACACAAGACTATACAAAGACTGTTTATCAGTGTTCAGATCGATTACTGTGTTGTCTTCTCGGTACAATGCTCATATGCGAAAATGTGATAAACCCTGCAGAAGCATTAAATGACAAAGGAAACAAAGTACAACCTTGTCAGAAGACTTTTCAACGGCTACACCTTTGTGTCTAATGGATAGTATCTGCAAAGAAGCTTTATATATCAAGAGCAGAGCACAGAGAACTAGGCGATAGCAGAGAGAGTGTGTGTGCAAGTGCATAACACAAAACAGAGTAATGCACAACACAAAATAGAGCTAGTCACAAGTTTGCACACTCATGTGGCAGCTGATGTGCAAGCTGGTTCAGTGCCAGGTGTGAGCTGGTGCACAAACCGTGAGCTTCAAAGAATAATCAAGTCGACAACACAAACCATGGGAAGATACCTAGCATCCAGCTTAGAGAGAAGCACTTCCCAGTGTGTGAGATTTTATATTCGAGAGATTGAGCGCACATTGTAAATCTCACATACGATTCACTCATATTGAGCGAACAGAAAATGAGTGAATCAAATGAAACATTCTCCTTGTAGTCTTTGGACAGAGACATTAAACAAATCTTGTAATTTTACTCACTAAGACGTAAAAGAAGTGTTGTTAGACACACAGCTTGCGTTCACGTACTACTCCGAGACGTACTCCTGCCGAAAGGCAATGCAGAAACTATCCCAAGTAATCTCCACACCGGTCTCCTCTAGCGTCCTCGAAGCGCCACGCCACCAACGCTCCGCACTCTTCCTCAGCTGGAAGGTCGCAAAACTCAACCGAAGCACATCATCGTACTGAACACGATCGAACAACCCAGTGATGTGTCGTAGCCACGAATCCGCATCCTCGCTAGACTCGTCACCGTTGAAAATCTGGGGACTCATCCTTTGGAACCTAGCCATCACAAGTTCCATGCTCTCCACACGGATTTTCAAGTCGTCAACTTCATCCTCTACCCGCCTACCGCGACCACGGGAAGGGAAACTACGCTGATCCTCGTTCTGACCTCCAGACTCGTCCTAAAACTTCCCTCTACCTCTACCCCTACGTCTAGGCGGCATCTCTACGAAGGGACTAAACAGGATAAGATAACACAGAACAAGTACAACATAGAAATCACATATCACACAAACAATATGCAGCACATAAATCACATAGTCAAGCACAAACAACACACAACATTGTGCTTAGACTCAAGTGTGATCAAAAAAATCGAGCTTATCACAGCTTAAGCTCTGATACCAAAAATTTCAGGCCTCGTGCTGACATCAGAGATAAACCACGCAAAAACAAGCGAAAGCAACTAAAAAGTGGTTAAAATTTTTGATTTTGGCCTGACCGAAAGATAACATAATTTAAAATAGTGCAATACTCAAAATATATCCCAGTTTAAACCAACAAAGGGCTACAAGTTACAGAAATACAGTACAGCATAAAACATGCGTCAATTACCTGACAACAACCACAACTGAATACAACAGAGCACAGGACATCCCCTGGCTAAGTACTGATACATATATATATACTATACTAACTGGGACACTCTAACCACCTCCTGGGGCACCTCCAGCCGGGTCTAACTCCACGACCAGCTGAGTAACCTGGGAATCCTGAACAAACAACAGGCAAACAAAACAAACCAAGCCCCAGAGGGACATGGGGTCAAACCCCAGTACGAACAGCAACTATAAATCAGCAAAGATAAAATGCAGATGCTATGCATGAAGAACGGGACAACAGCCGAAGGCTACAACCGAAGAAGAGAGCCAAAAAACTCAAACATAGCTCAACAAAATCTGCAGACGATATGTGGCCACGGTGTGTGTAGGACATGTGGGTGCTACCCACTCACCCATACTCACCACCATTACCAGATGCATCAACAGCTCAACCTGCCGTTGCCCAACCTATGAACTGTGGTAGTTAGCCACTCGGCATAGGGGCTAACAGATCCCAGCAGGGAGATGAGAGTGCGGCATCATCGCTCGCCCTCGCATCCTGGTAAGAACAGAATAGCAACAACAACGAGGCATGGCTACAACAGCTGAATGGAATATGCGTGTATGAAACAACTAACAAAACAGATAGCATAAAACATATGCAACATCAATCATACACGGAAATTCACACAACAACAACCTCACAATTTATCCAAGCCATAACCACGCTGAATTACAAGCTCCAAATCCGTACCTTGATTTTTCTGTGCTACAATTACCACACACAAGCCCGAGAGATCTGGACTAACACCTGCTAAACACACGCACAAGATCTCAGGAACTAAATGGAAGGTCACGGCAATTCACGGTTTGGGAGCAACAGCTAAACCAGCAACTAACCTTCCTAATAAACTCAACAGGAAGCTTAAATTAAGGCTAGGGATAAGATCTCATCGCATAATTCTAAGTGCTACTTGAAATACACGACACACGAACGAGGCAGCAACTTCGCGTTTCTGCTCCAGCCAACCACAGCTTCCAAACGAGCTATCAAACAATGCACCGAAGAAAGAGGAGTCTAAATCTCCAACTCTTACTTCCAACAGATCCGTCAATCGCCGGGAATTGAAGAAAACCCACCGTGATGAATAGTGACTTAGGGTTCGCGACGGAGAAAATAAATCGGGGAAATAATGCTAAGTATGGGATCTGATTAAATGATCGAAGGCCAAAGCTTCTATATATATATATATATATATCGTAGCTGCTGAAATCTGATTAAAATTATCCACCGACACAATCAGCTTCCACAACAACCAAACGCATGCGCTAGCAGCACTCAATAATAGAAACGACGTCGCGCAGAGGGACACGTCACCTCGCTACCAACTGCTGATCAACAAACCAACAGCTGAATAGAACAACGCATCAGATCTCTCAACAGTAGATGTCTCACGCGACCAACAGCTGACGCTAAAAGTTACACCCAAAACGTTGTCGTTCCAAATTATCAAAATGACGTAGTTTCTGCCTTTCGCTACAGTACAAAATATGAAATCCACGTCAGCATTGCTGCTGCTTCCTACCAAAACGCAACAGCTGATATACCAACAGCTGACGCGATCGCTCAACTACAGGAACGTTGACTCACGTTGACATCTGTTGGCAGTAACAAACAGACTTTCCCCAAGACATCTGCTCCCGCGAAACGGCGTCGCATCATGCCCACGCCGCATTCAACAAACCCTCTTATGTCAACAGATCTCTCACTAGCGCTAGGCCAAAACGACGTCATACCAACTAATCTAAACGACGACGTTTTGCACTCGCTACTAAAACACGTTGGCAGACTTTTAAACAGTACTAGCACTAGCAGATTTTTCCTATTTGATCAGATCTCTCCACAAATCTGAATTCTTAAAATCCGATTAATTCCACAAATTAATCTTTTCTAAATTTCGAGTCTCACATAGAATTCCAAAGAGTTGTAACAGATTTTCATAAACTCCTATAGATTATTACATTCACAGATTTGTATAGATGTTTATAGACTTCTCTATAATATTCAGTAGATTTTATACATGAAACATAAACTATAAATAAATTATTATACTAAAACAATATAACCTAATTTTGATTTTAATATTTATATTTTGTTATATATATATATATATATATATATATATATATATATCTATCTCAGTCGACGAGCTGATACCATCACGTCGGGAGCTCGGGAACGTCGGGCACTGGGGGGTGGGGAAAAAATTATACGCCTATATTTTTAAACCTTATAGAAATTTAATATTTAATGTATAAATAAAGATAATGATTTTTAGCGTTCTTATGTTTGAAAATATGCCAATTATAAATCAAAATATTAGTTTATATTGTCTTTTAATTAATTTTAAAATGTATTTTTACCAATTTTGTTCAACTAATTAGATATTAAAATGATAGAGATCTTTGACTTATTTTTCTTATAATAATTGAATATTAAAACTAATGTTATGTATTATATAGATATTTGGCCTCTTAAAATTTTAATTTGAAATTCTAAAAAATTGGTTATTAATCAATTTGGAAAAGATGCATACTTGAATCAACTAAAAAGAATAAAACAATGAATATGAAAATAACTAACTAGTTAATTGTTATATAGAATTTCGCTTTGTGTTTATGGGTTGGGGAAAGAGAGAGACTGATGGGATCAAAAAGACTAAGCATGGAGCTTAGAGTGGGTGGAATAAATTCTTTTAAAATTTTGATGCGTTAAAACGATTTTTGCAGATTTGTTCTCTTGAGCAATAAATGAATTATGCATAATTAGCTCAATTAAACAACGAACTATGAAATGTATAAGTGCGTAAACTGAAATTAGATAAGAAAGGAGATTTGTTTCTGGTTCGAAGTACGGTTTCTATGTCTCTCCTTATTCCAATTTGGAAGGGTTTCCACTAGAAGGCTGTGATTAAGAAACATGGTATCCTAAACCGCTCAATCAGACAGCACGCGAACGAACCCCTAGTTCGCTTTTTATAACAGTACAAACATTGTTATTTACAATGGTTCGAATAGGCTTATAATAATCAATACAATGAAAAGCACAGCCTATCTGTTTCAGCTCTGAGCTGAAACAATACATAAGATCTAAAAAG
The DNA here is from genome assembly GCA_001598015.1 of Dorcoceras hygrometricum. Classification (NCBI taxonomy): domain Eukaryota; kingdom Viridiplantae; phylum Streptophyta; class Magnoliopsida; order Lamiales; family Gesneriaceae; genus Dorcoceras; species Dorcoceras hygrometricum. The sequence goes on from KV018449.1 coordinate 234,536, forward strand.
TATGTAGTAATAAGCTGGGGATCGTTTTATGGTAAGGATTGAAACATTGGAATTGATTGCTTGGTTTTGTGAGTTTGTTAACTTCTGTATATCATATGTCTCTTATTCAAATCTTTCTCCTTTTATACTCTTTGGATTCAAATGGTAATAAATATGACCAATAGACTCACCGATGAATCCGCCTCCATGTAATAAATGTGCATTTACTTGTTGTACCATGCCTCGTACTTTTCATTAATTGCACCTCTTTTATACTTAAAATAGAAAATCCTCGTACAATGCTAACTCTGACACATTCTTATTTTATCCTTGAGTTGTTCAACTGTTATCTCTCAAGTCAAAGCCTCAAATTCTCTTATGATATGATTACATGAAGCTCCAAATATTATCTGCTCTTCTAATATGCTCAGTTCTGTACTGAATTCCTGAGCTGATTACACTTTGAATCTAATCTAAAATGATATTTCATTCTGTTCTAAATTGATTCGAATTTACTTATTTAGCTCTGATCTGATTTGATTGAACACGCTGTTAGGTGCATCCTGAATTGATCAACTGATCTTTGAGCTGAATTTGTTTTCACCAAACTTATAATTTTATATTTAACTATTTTCCCCTTTTTTATGATGAATAAACTCGAACAATGGACTTAAAAAATTTTTTTAACATGAAATATATTACAAAGTACAAAGAATGTACAATCCTATCCTCAATCTCAAACTAAGCTGATACACTGACTAAAGTTTCTCTTACTACCTACATGAACTCTGATCTGATCCAAGTTGCTAACCAAGATCTGCATCACAACGATGGTAATCCACGAAGACAGCTATCTGTTGTACAATACCTCCATCAGAAATATAATATTATTCTCTAGTTCTGCTCTGATATGATCTCTCCCTATGTAGCTTTATTGTTGAGGGACAAAGATATTCTAAGACTTTGTATCAACTAAAATTATTTTATCGCTTCCTCTGGCTACTTTCACCCTTTTTGGCATCGCTCTTACTTTTAAGCACTCCACAACTTTTCAGTAATATGAGAGCTGAGCGCGGATACTTCATTAGAAAATTCCTTTTTATTTTCTCAAATCTCGAACTGATTCCAGTAAACAGTCAATCTGAGTTGTTATTTTAGAACTTTGTAAATCAGCTTACGTAGAGAGCTGACATACACGCAGATCGATTACTGTTCCCTTGATTGACTAAACTACATCAGATAGACATTGTACTTCTTGAATAGATGCATTGGTTGGATCAGCCGGGGTACTCGAATATGAGGAATCATTAATAATTCTCTATCCGCAGATGTAGCACTAGGAGATCTTAGATCTTGGTCAAATTCTGCAGCAGCTTGAGCTGCTATAGCAGCAACACCAAAAAAGTCAATCGATTGAATAGGACCTCTAGCTATGCTATCTTCAAAACTGACTTTGCTTCAAAATATCCAGCCGAAGGCTTCTGTACAGTGTCTATACTAATAATCTGAACTAGAACCCGATATTCCTCTTTATTCGGTACAAAAATCCTTAAAAGAGTATCTGAATCTGTATCTGTACCTTCGCAACTGGAAATGGGCTTATCCCACTTGAAAAATTCCTTGTCAACTTCAAGAGAATCGACATCACTGTCTGGAAATGTATCAAAATGCGACCCTCGGAGCTGGATTCACCCTTCTCCATTGGACTGTTTTCATTTAAGATCTGGTTCCTCCCTGTCCTGTTTCAGCTCAGCCTCCAATAGACGAATGGTGAAATGACTTCAAACTTATTTCCTTCCTAGTAAAATGAGTGCGGAAATATATATGTATATATGTTTTTTGTAAAGTAACTCAAAAGCTTCCATACATAATCAAAACCAGAAAATGCTAACAATTTAACACAAAGTTGAATAAAACCAAAGAAAATCATTTGAAGTGTAAATCAATTAAAGTGTGCCAACTTCAACTAAGAAAATACAAGTACAAAATGGAGGATAACAAATACTACGTAATAGAAGCACATGCCTAAGATATTTGTACTCAAATAATTTTCTCAACTTAAGTGCGTAAGAAAACAGCAGCTTAAGACATTTTTCCTTAAAGATCATGCACCAGAAATAAAAAGACTTTTTCTAGTGAATTCCATTTCTCGACTATGGTCCCCCATTCTCATGTCGCTTGATCAAGCTAAAATAAAAACCATAGTATTAGGCTGGTAAGGCATCCCAGTGCTCGTCTGGAATCCATACCCGTCATATGTAAGGCACCCCGGTGCTTGTCCGAAGTCCGTTACGCGTCATTTTTGGCATGCGTAAACGAAACTTCTCCCGATTCCCATACCTTGTAGTTTGGTATGGCTCCCGAGACGTCTCTCGATCCCATATCTCTCATAAAACAACCACAATCAAGTCACATTATTCAAAATTATTTTCCTCTCCTACTCAACTTTCTGCCTCAAATTCAAATCTCAAACCTCATGCCTCAAAAGTAAAACTTATCTTTTCTTTAAAATTTACGTAAATGGTAGTATGCATAAAAGTCTCAAGGCTGCTCAAACATCATATATTATATTAAAAATCATCATTTTTATATTTTCTTTCATGACAGCAGGCTGTCCCTAGAACTCAGAATGCAGGGTTCAGCTTACGGTGATCTGGCCAATATACCGCGTGGTCCAGCTCACGCCTAAACAGCCCAGCTTAGGCGGCCAGATCGCGAACTCCCCTCTCAGCTCGCACTACTCAGGTCTGCGCGACTACCCAGAACAACTCGGGCTTCGGTCTAGATCACGCACTAAAACCGCTCAGAGCACTCGATCAGTTTAGAGCACGCAGACCAGCTCCTCCGCCCATATCAGCTCAGGGCTTCATATCAGACCGTGCACTGAAAACAACTCAGAGCACTCGATCAGTTTAAGGTACATAGATCAACTAGAAACCCGGGACGGTTTTAGGGTTCTTTACTTAGCTTATGGGGACGATCGAACCAGCTTGGGACGATCGAACCAGCTTAGGACGATCAAACCAGCTTGGGGCGATCAACCAGCTTGGGATGTTCAAACCAGCTCGAGGCGATCAACCAGCTTGGTATGGTCAAATCAGCTCGGGACGATCAAACCGGCTTGGGATGGTCAAACCAGCTCGGGACAGTCAAACCAGCTTGGCATGGTCAAACCAGCTCAGTGTTGGATCCGTTTAATAGATAAGATCTTAATTTTGATAAATACAAAACCTGCTATTATGATTCTAACGATTTAATCAAGTGCGCATGTCTAAGCTTGTTCGGATAAGAAGCGAGCTGAAGAAAGCACTGTACCAGAACAGTCCGAGCTAATGAAGAGTATTGTAGCAGATCAGATTACACGAGAGCTGCAAGCTGTTGAGAAGATGTCCAAGTTGGAACCGTAAGGGGACGTCCAAGATGGATCAGTAGAGGAAATCCAAGTTGGAACAGCAAGGGGACGCCCAAGCTGGACCAGCAGAGGTAGATCAACACATAGATGAAGTATAGAGCAGCATAGGTATCAGCTTAGGAGCATATCTGAAACGAACCAGACTCTAGAATTTTTTTTTAAAACATATGCGGAAAACATAAACTAAAAGTATGGTTCGTTCCCTTTTAAACACTTTCTAAACCATTTTCTCAACAAGACTTGAAATAGGAATAAATAATTATTTCTAAAGCATAAAACCATCCATACTTCTTAAAACAGACTGAGTAAAAGCACTGAAAATGAACATGTTTAAAGCCAACATCTGAAAAGCGTATCATAATAAAAGTGAAACATAAGTGCGACCACGGGGTACTGCTGCAGCAGGCGCTCAGAGGTCCTCACCGCCTGTAATGCCCGAGATTATTTATGTCGTGATTAAGGAAATTGGAATTTCCGGACGTTAGTTTTGATGAAGTCTGGTCGTCTGCTGATGAAGTGAAATCTGGTTGAAATTCGAAGTGAATTAATGAACTTTAGGAGGAATCTGTTTTAGAAGAGAAACACTATCGTTTTAAATGAAGTCTGGTGCGTTGCGTGAATTGGCGCGTGCATATGATGAAACGATATCGTTTTGTTAAGTGCTAAGTAATCCAGTCGATGCGCGTAATTTGATTCCCAGACGTCAACACCAGTCAACTTTACTGTAGCTTGCAACTGGTTTGCGAGAGAGTTAGCAACCAGATTTGATGACATCAGTTATGCGATGTCGTTTGAACTAGTTGGAACGCAGCATTTTGATGCAACGACTGGTTGTCCGGCTTTTGGATTTGAAACAAGTCGAGGGTTTGTTGTGTTTGCTGGTTTAACCAGTCGTGGAAACACACGACGTCGTTTTGATTTATGAAACAGGAACCACGATACGACACCGTTTGAATTAGTTAGTGTAACCAGCAGTGAGTTCTTTCAGTAGAGGTCTGAAATCAGCTGTTGGTATGTTGCGACGTCGTTTGGGTTAGTTGGTACAACGTCATTTTGATATTGAAACACAGCGACTGGTTGTTACTCTTAGTTATGACAGCTGATTGTAAAAGCTGGTTATGTTGCGACTGGTTGATTGTGAAAGCTGGTTTTGTTGTGACTGGATATTTCAACAACTGAATATAGCTACTGCTTCCAGTCGTGAGAAATGTTAGCACCAGTCACGAGAATTGCTCTGTATCACAAAGAACAGTTGATAAACTATAAGCACTGATCGAAGAAGCTGGGTTTTCGAAGCGGTGGGAGTTTATCCTATAGTGATAGATAAATACTCAGCATGACACATGGAATTCGAATTGAACACATTGGAAATGCTGCAGAAAACAACTGAATATAGCTACTGCTTCCAGTCGTGAGAAATGTTAGCACCAGTCACGAGAATTGCTCTGTATCACAAAGAACAGTTGATAAACTATAAGCACTGATCGAAGAAGCTGGGTTTTCGAAGCGGTGGGAGTTTATCCTATAGTGATAGATAAATACTCAGCATGACACATGGAATTCGAATTGAACACATTGGAAATGCTGCAGAAAAGCAGAGACCGTTGTCTATAAATAGGATTGAATTTGAAATCCTTGTAACTCTTGCTACAGACTTCAGGATTTGACTCTGTGAGTGACTGAGAACAATTGCAAGAAAACCGAAGCAATAGTAGAAGAAGATTAACGAAGGTATAATTTGACAGTGAGAGTCAGTGATTAGATTACTCGGGAATGATATTTCTTGAGTTATCCCGAGGAAATCACATACTCTGTAGTTACTGTTCTTGATTTAGAACTGTAGTTTTATATGTTGATCCATCACAGGTAGTGGATCTTTTATGTTTGCATGATATTGCATACCATGAAGAGATTAGGAATTGATTCCAATGCCCAGGACTGAGATGACCTGATTTTCGAAGTTGGAGTTAACTTCGATAGATGGATATTCATGTCAAGATCGGTTACGAATCTTGATGGCGTTGATGTGAAATGGAATCAATTCTGGAACAACGAACTGAGATAGATTCATCGCATTGCATCATAGAACTGATACTGATTGAAATGTGTTTACATGTTCTTTTGCATATATTTGTTGATTATACTGAGATGATTCTCACCGGAGTTAATCCGGTTGTTGTTTTGTTTTGTGTGTGTGCATGATGACAACAGGTGGGCGAGAGCTGAATTGAGTTGGGCATGGGTAGTGAGAGCTGGCTACATAGATGAGGAGCAACAACGAAGAAGAACTCGTAGAGATATGCTGTTAGCATAGTCTTGAAATAGTTAGCGTTAGAATGAAATCTGGTTTTGCTACTGCTGGTCAGTTTTTGTATTAGCAAACCTGTTATGTACTAACTGTTGTACTGGTTGGTTCTATTTATAAATAAATAGTGTTTGAAGCACGAACTTAGTTCTGTATTATTGCTAATGACCAGCTGTTGGGACCAACGTACAAAAAAAAAAACATGTTTCCAGATTTCACTACTTAAACTCGAGGTTTAAATTAAACGCTAATTAAACACCCATTAGATGAGATTAGATGACTAATTGTGAGCAGAGAGCCTCACAACAGGTGGTATCAGAGCCTACTAAACCATTAAGTTATGAAACTAGATGAGTGGGGTAGATTGAGTCTTCTTGATTGATTCATTGCATGCTTGCATGATATATGTCTTACTGTTTTGAATTACTTGATTACTGCAAATAAATGGTAAGAATATACCGAAGAATTATGCGAGTTACATGCTCTTCGAAGTGATTTGTAGCATGTATTTCATGAAGTATGAATCAGAACTCGATCTCTTGAGAAGTAGCACATTGTTGTGTGCTAATCAGAGGAGGGACTGAGATTTGTTATTGATATGATTATGAATTATGAAAAAATCTCTCTGATTTTTAGATATGCCTCCTCGAAGAACAACTACCAGGCAGACAGGAAATATTCCGCGAACAGAGCAGGGTAGTACATCGACTGATACTATGAATGCAGCTGCTACTCCGATGGAAACATTGTTGAAACGATTTCAGTCCTTTAAACCACCAACTTTTACAGGGACAGAAAATGCCATAGATTGTGAGAACTGGTTGGAAGACATAGAATAGGTATTTGAAGCACTTGATTATACCGATGATCGTCGGGTGAAATTGATAGTGCACCAGTTGCATGGTCTTGGTAAAAGCTGGTGGATAGAAACCAAGAAAGCGCTTGATAATCAGGGTACTGTGATTACTTGGGCAGTATTTCGAACAGCTTTCTATCAAAGATTCTTCCCCGTTTCGTATCGAAAGGATAAAGGGGCAGAGTTTGCAAACTTGAGACAGGGGCAGTTGAATATTGAAGAATATGTTGCTAAATTTACCAGTTTGCTTAAGTTTGCTCCACACGTTGCGATCAGAGATGAAGCACAAGCTGATCAGTTTATTAATGGATTGAATCCTGATGTGTTCACTTTGGTGAACACTGGTCGATCAAATACTTTTGTCGATGCGTTGAATCGTGCAAAAGGAGCAGAAGCTGGATTGCTAAGGCAACGAAGAGCACAATTTGTGCCAGCAGCGGTCAAATAAACACAAGAGAACCCACAGATTCCACCACCCCCTCGTTTTGATGCTGGAAGCAGCGGTAGTGGAAAGAAAAACTTCTTCAAAGGAAAAGGAAAACAATTTAAACGTTCAGGTACCAGTAGCTCCTCCAGTTCAAGTGAATTCAAACAACTGGGAGCTGGGCAGAAATCTGGTGATTACTGTACTAAGTGTGGAGGCAAACACAACACGGAGCAGTGTAGAGGAGTGTTTGGCCTGTGCCACATTTGTAATCAACCTGGACATTTTGCGAGAATCTGCCCTCAACGTGGTGCTGGAAGTTCACAGAATACAGGGGCATCGAGATCATTGCCACCTCCAAAAGACAAGCATCTTCTGTGCATTCATTCCAACCACAAAATCAACAACAGAGTAGGCAAGGAGGAAGCCAAACAGTGAGTCAACCTCCTAAACAGAAAGCACGGGTGTTTGCATTGACTGAAGAGCAAGCAGAGGCAGCCCCTGATGATGTGATTGCAGGTAATTGCTATCTCTGTGGTTATCCTTCTTATGTACTAATTGATACTGGTGTTTCACATACCTTTATTTCTGAGCACTTTGTGGTAACACATGCGTTGCCCATTGAATCCTTGACTGAGGTAGTATCAATTTCTTCACCTTTGGGAAGGGGTATGTTATCAGTAAGAGCTAGTAAGAATTGTATACTACGATTGGAGGGGCATGAGATTGAGATTGATTGTGTAGTACTTGGGTTGTCTGATTTCGATTGTATCATTGGCATAGATATGCTAACCAAGTACATGGCAACAGTAGATTGTTTTCAGAAAGTGGTTCGATTCAAACTCGAGAAAGCTGATGAATGGAAGTTTTATGGTAAGGGATCACGAGCCAAAATTCCTTTGATTTTTGTGATTTCTATGACTAAGTTATTACAGAAATGAGCCGAGGGATTTTTGATTTACAAAGTAGATGTGATGAAGAATAGCTCGAAGCTGGTTGATATACCAGTAGTTTGTGAGTTTGCTGATGTCTTTCCTGATGAGATTCCAGGATTGCCTCCATATCAAGAGGTAGATTTCAGTATTGAATTGATGCCAGGTACACAACCGATATCAAAAGCACCGTACCGAATGACACCAATTTTATTTGATCAGTTGCAGGGGTTCGTCCGTATATTCGAAGATTGATTTGAGATCCGGATATCATCAATTGAGAGTAAGAGATGAAGATATATCAAAGACTGCATTTCGAACAAGGTATGGTCACTATGAGTTCATCGTTATGCCGTTTGGATTGACAAATGCTCCGGCAGTGTTTATGAGTTTGATGAACAGGGTATTTCAGAAATATCTTGATGACTTTGTGATCATATTTATTGATGATATTTTGATTTATTCGAAGAACATGTACGATCATGCGAATCATCTCAGAACTGTTTTGCAAACTCTAAGAGAGGAGAGATTGTATGCTAAACTGTCGAAATGTGAATTTTGGTTGCGGAAAGTGGTATTTCTTGGCCATATCATTTCTGGAGATGGTATTTCTGTTGATCCAAGTAAGATAGAAGCTATGATTAATTGGCCTAGACCAACATCTGTGCCAGAAATTCGAAGCTTTATGGGTCTCGCAGGGTATTATCGACGGGTTATCCAAGATTTTTCGAGTATTGCGAAGCTTATAACTCAATTGACACAGAAGAATGCACCGTTTGTTTGGTCAGAAGCTTGTGAAAACAGTTTTTTTGAATTGAAAGAGATTATGTAACGACCGGACTTTTCTCAAAAGAAATTTAGAAATTTTGGGTTCGAATTGAAAGACCCAAAAATTTCAATCTTAATAAACATAAAAGTCGTTACTAAAATTCTGGACTAAATTGCGAATAAACACAATTCATTGCTGCTGAAATGCGGAACAAAGGAAACAATGAAGTGAGCGGAAGTAATACCAAATTCTAAAATACTTTTCATAACAAATGAAGAAAATCAGCTGCAAGGGTATACAAACACGGAACTAAATCCTCAGCTGATCGAAATACAAATGAACTTGCATATATCTTTATACCAAGTGTTTAGACAGATTTCTACAAAATAAGGAACTAGAAATCTGTTAACATACAAAACTGTAACTAAAGTTCTGTACATCAAAACAAAGTCTGAAAGAAACAACGAAAGATGTCCACGATAAACATCACTGTCCAACCAGCCACTCTCCATCCAGCTCTTTACTGCCCATTACCTGCACTCAATGAAAACTAGTGAGCCAAAGGCTCAGCAGGTAAAATCTGGAATAGCAAAATCATGCAATAGAAACTGATACTGTAACTGGAATCTGAAAGCTGAATACATAAATGAATTCTGAATACGCTTCAGAATAAACAAGCGCAATATATAACTGAGGATTCTGATAGAAACTGAAAGCATAAAACATAATCAAATTCTGAAAACATTTTATTTAAACATTCTCTGGAGCTGTGATTAAAATCACACTTGCGCTCTTCTGAAATTATGACAACACTTTAAACATTTTGGTCCAATTCGTTTGATAAAACTCCTGATATCAGTCTCTAGCACTATGGATCATGGTGAAGGGATATACAGATCCGTCGACCTATACACCTGATCCTTCCTCTGTTTGAAAGGGCACACGGTTCGTCAGCCGCGCACTCACCCTTCCTCTGGGGACCCTCTTTGTTGTCATAACTTAAAATATTTTCTAAAACATCGTTCTGCTCTTTCTTTTCTTTCTAAAATCTGTTTTCTTTCTCTCTTGTACGAATTACTGGTTTTCTCTTGTCTAATGATGTTCTGAAACTTCAAGGGATTTCTCTGTAGAATTTACGAAGATTAAAACTGAATAAAAGCTCTCAAATATTGTTCAATTGAATCGAATAATCTTTTGAAATGAAGCGGAAAAGAATAAGAAATCAAATTCTGAAATTTCGTTATCTGTTGAAGAAAAACGAAGAATGAACAGTAACTAGTTGCAATGAACAGTACCAGTCGCAAGACTAATACCGACTGAAATGAACAGTACTAGTCGCAAGACTAATACCGGCTGAAATGAACAGTACCAGTCGCAAGACTAATACCAGCTGAAATGATCAGTACTTAGAAACAAATAAAGAAACTGCTGAAATATCAAAATGGAATACATCTGCTGGTGAACAGTGCAATGCTTCGACTGAAATGAACAGTACTAGTCGCAAGACTAATACCGGCTGAAATGAACAGTACCAGTCGCAAGACTAATACCAGCTGAAATGATCAGTACTTAGAAACAAATAAAGAAACTGCTGAAATATCAAAATGGAATACATCTGCTGGTGAACAGTGCAATGCTGAATGTTACGAAGACAACGCAACTGTTGAATTCTAACAAAGGAATGCAGCTGCTGAATTAGTTCAATAGGAATGCACCTGCTGGTGTTAACAAAGAAATACACCTGCTGGTTTTAGCAAAATAAATGCACATGCTGGTTTTCAAAAGAAATGCACCTGCTGGTGAACAGTGCACCAACTGGAATTTATGAAAGAAATATAACGACTGAAATATTTCAATAGGAATGCACCTGCTGATGTACAGTGCATCTGCTGATTTTATGAAAACAACGCAACTGTTGAAATATCAAAATGGAATGCATCTGCTGAATATTACAAACGCAACTGCTGAATACCAATAGTTGATGAACAAACTATCAGCTGATGAACAAACTATCAACTGATGAACAAACTATCAACTGATGAACAACTATCAGCTGATGAACAAACTGTCAGCTGATGAACAATAAATTATACAACAGCTGAACATGAAATAGTGCGACTGCTGGTCGCAACTACTGAACTCAAACAATGCGACAGCTGAAATCTATACTTAGAGTATTTTCAACAAAGAAACATCAGTCGTGGTATAAGAACCAGATTTCAGACTTAACCAGGTGAATGACGATGGTTTTCCTTTGTCTGAAGAATTCAAAATACCTAAAGAAATTTCTGGAAATGATCGAATAAGCTACTTGTAAGCTACTTCGATGGAATTTCTGAAGAAAACTCAAGAATCGACTGGATGAATATCACCAAACCATTTTCTAAAACATCTCTTTGGATCAAAATACCGTAAAACGTAACCTTCATAAAAACAGAGCATGAACTTTCTGGTTTTGAAGAACAGCCGAAGCCATCTTCCTTTCTTTAAAAATCTCATATAAACATGCAAACAAAATTGAATATATGCTTTCACTGAGTGAGCAAGAAACAGAGTTTACTTTGCCTGAATTCTTGAACACAACCGCAGTAGAAATCCAGCAAATCCCAACACTCCGATCGCCTCCTTTAAAAAGCTTTAAAACTTTTGCTTGGTTTCTTATAGAGAGAGCACCGCTTTGAACTAGTTTGTTTTCAAGATAATGATGCATGAAGCAGCTAACATCGTATATATATATGATTTAAAATGCCTAAGGAAAGAAACACGTTTTAATCAAGATGCTCAAATCTCCTAAAAGCGTACTCTGTTTTAAACCAAATGATGCATATGGAAACCGAACAATTTTAGTTAAAACAACAGGATTCGATCGACTTGCTATGATTGGCGACACAGCTGGTGCAATCGTATTCTAACATTTGAAATTTAGCTCTTAATTGATAAAAAGCTAAACAATATATATCTGAATTCTGAAACTCGATAGAAACAGAGTTTAATAGAATAGCATTGTAATCCCTCAATCTCAAATCTTTCTAGTTTGTGGCCTCTAAAATATCTGGGCATTACAACCTACCCCCCCTTAACAAAATTTCGTCCT
>KV018449.1:263915-283629 GCA_001598015.1 Dorcoceras hygrometricum
TATGTTGCTAAATTTACCAGCTTGCTTAAATTTGCGCCACATGTTGCTATCAGCGATGAAGCACAAGCTGATCAGTTTATCAATGGCCTGAATCCTGACGTGTTTACTTTGGTGAACACTGGTCGACCAAATACTTTTGCCGATGCGTTGAATCGTGCAAAAGGTGCAGAAGCTGGATTGCCACCACATGTTGCTATCAGCGATGAAGCACAAGCTGATCAGTTTATCAATGGCCTGAATCCTGACGTGTTTACTTTGGTGAACACTGGTCGACCAAATACTTTTGCCGATGCGTTGAATCGTGCAAAAGGTGCAGAAGCTGGATTGCTAAGGCAACGTAGATCACAATTTGTACCACCAGACGCAAGAGCATCACAAGAGGAATTTCAGATTCCACCACCCCCTCGATTTGATACTGGAAACAGTAGTAGTGGAAAGAAAACTTTCTTTCCAGGAATAGGAAAATAATTTAAACGTTCAGGTACCAGTAGCTCCTCCAGTTCAAGTGAATTCAAACAACTGGGAGCTGGACAGAAATTTGGTGATTACTGTACCAAGTGTGGAGGCAGACATGCTACAGAACAATGTAGAGGAGTGTCTGGTCTTTGCCATAATTGCAATCAACCTGGACATTTTGCACGAATTTGTCCTCAACGTGATTCTGGGAATACACAGAATCCGGGACCAGCGAGAACAGTGCCAATGCCAGAAAGGCAAGCCTCCTATGTACATTCATTTCAACCCCAGAATCAGCAGCAGGGTAGACAAGGAGGAAGCCAAACAGTAAGTCAACCTCCTAAACAGCAAGCAAGAGTGTTTGCTTTGACTGAAAAACAAGCACAAGCAGCTCCGGATGATGTTATTGCAGGTAACTGCTATTTGTGCAAATTTCCTGCTTATATGTTATTTGATACGAAGTTTGTTACTGCATGATTCCTATATGCATATAGCGACTGTTGATGTGTTCGGGGACGAACTCGAATTTTTAGAGGGGGAGAAATGTAATGCCCGAAATTATTACATCGAAATTTAGTGATTTGGAGTTCCAGATGATAGATTTTGATGAAGCTTGATTATGAGCTCGGATTTCTTCTGGAAGTGTGGGGTGATTAAGGAACTTGGTATCGTTGAAATTCGCTAAGTGTGGGAACCAGACGAAGCGACCAGACGAAGTGATTTGATAAAATCATTCAGCAGCAGGTTACTGTAGCAATTTCAACGAGGGTCAATGATACTGTAGCTCGCGACTGGTCGAATTTTGAAATTCAGTCGAAGCGCTAGTGTTGGTTGCAGCTGGAAGAAGACGCGCGAATACAAGGATCAATGAGGAAGCGCCACGTGTTGGTTACTGTTACACACATGGGAACCAGCAGCAAGAGTTCTTTGTGTATCTGCTGGTTTATTGATGTGTCGACTGGTTTTGATGACGTAGGTGCGACGTCGTCGTTTTACTTGTGAATGCAAATCAGTCGAGGCAAGTATATGTGAAACTTGGTTCCAGCAGAGGGAGCAATGCGACATCGTTTTAACTTATGAAACAGGAATCTCGATACGATGCCGTTTTGAATAAAGTAGCGAAATCAGTCGTTGGGTTATTAGAGTGACCAACTGCTGGTTTTCTTTCAGTAGAGGGGTGATTGTACGTTACGACTTCGTTGAGATTAGTTGTAACGACATCGTTTTGATTGCAAAGTGTTGCGACTAGATTCTTGCTGCGACTGGTTGTTGCTTCTGCTGAATAACAAGAGAATGATACTTCCAATCGAGGGAATGAGATATGACTATTTTGAACAGCGACTGAGTTTGTTTAACGATGAAATCTTTTAGTGTGACCAGCTGGTGAGTACTTTCAGTAGAGATCGGGAATCAGCTGTTGGGCTATTACGTCGTCGTCTGGGTTAATTGATACAGCGTTGTTTTGATATTGAAATACAGCGACTGGTTTTATGTGACAGCTGATTGAGAAAGCTGGTTTTGTTGCGACTGAATATTACACCAACGGAATAGAGCTACGGCTTCTAGTCGTGAGACTTAGTAGCATCAGTCGCGAGAATTTCTTTATACCACGAAGAACAGTTGACACGCTCTACCTACTGATCGAATAAGAAAACTTTCTTTCCAGGAATAGGAAAATAATTTAAACGTTCAGGTACCAGTAGCTCCTCCAGTTCAAGTGAATTCAAACAACTGGGAGCTGGACAGAAATTTGGTGATTACTGTACCAAGTGTGGAGGCAGACATGCTACAGAACAATGTAGAGGAGTGTCTGGTCTTTGCCATAATTGCAATCAACCTGGACATTTTGCACGAATTTGTCCTCAACGTGATTCTGGGAATACACAGAATCCGGGACCAGCGAGAACAGTGCCAATGCCAGAAAGGCAAGCCTCCTATGTACATTCATTTCAACCCCAGAATCAGCAGCAGGGTAGACAAAGAGGAAGCCAAACAGTAAGTCAACCTCCTAAACAGCAAGCAAGAGTGTTTGCTTTGACTGAAAAACAAGCACAAGCAGCTCCGGATGATGTTATTGCAGGTAACTGCTATTTGTGCAAATTTCCTGCTTATATGTTATTTGATACGAAGTTTGTTACTGCATGATTCCTATATGCATATAGCGACTGTTGATGAGTTCGGGGACGAACTCGAATTTTTAGAGGGGGAGAAATGTAATGCCCGAAATTATTACATCGAAATTTAGTGATTTGGAGTTCCAGATGATAGATTTTGATGAAGCTTGATTATGAGCTCGGATTTCTTCTGGAAGTGTGGGGTGATTAAGGAACTTGGTATCATTGAAATTCGCTAAGTGTGGGAACCAGACGAAGCGATTTGATAAAATCATTCAGCAGCAGGTTACGGTAGCAATTTCAACGAGGGTCAATGATACTGTAGCTCGCGACTGGTCGAATTTTGAAATTCAGTCGAAGCGCTAGTGTTGGTTGCAGCTGGAAGCAGACGCGCGAATACAAGGATCAATGAGGAAGCGCCACGTGTTGGTTACTGTTACGCACATGGGAACCAACAGCAAGAGTTCTTTGTGTATCTACTGGTTTATTGATGTGTCGACTGGTTTTGATGACGTAGGTGCGACGTCGTCGTTTTACTTGTGAACGCAAATCAGTCGAGGCAAGTATATGTGAAACTTGGTTCCAGCAGAGGGAGCAATGCGACATCGTTTTAACTTATGAAACAGGAATCTCTATACGATGCCGTTTTGAATAAAGTAGCGAAATCAGTCGTTGGGTTATTAGAGTGACCAACTGCTGGTTTTCTTTCAGTAGAGGGGTGATTGTACGTTACGACTTCGTTGAGATTAGTTGTAACGACATCGTTTTGATTGCGAAGTGTTGCGACTAGATTCTTGCTGCGACTGGTTGTTGCTTCTGCTGAATAACAAGAGAATGATACTTCCAGTCGAGGGAATGAGATATGACTATTTTGAACAACGACTGAGTTTGTTTAACGATGAAATCTTTTAGTGTGACCAGCTGGTGAGTACTTTCAGTAGAGATCGGGAATCAGCTGTTGGGCTATTACGTCGTCGTCTGGGTTAATTGATACAGCGTTGTTTTGATATTGAAATACAGCGACTGGTTGTTATGTGACAGCTGATTGAGAAAGCTGGTTTTGTTGCGACTGAATATTACACCAACGGAATAGAGCTACGGCTTCTAGTCGTGAGACTTAGTAGCATCAGTCGCGAGAATTTATTTATACCACGAAGAACAGTTGACACGCTCTACCTACTGATCGAAGAAGCTGGATTCGAAGCGGTGGGAGTTTATCCTATAACGATATGTATGAAATTGAATCTGGCTTCGAAGCGGTGTGAGTATATCCTGATCTGGGAAATCAATACTCAGCATGACACGTGGAATTCATACCGATTGCGTTGGAAATTCCACCAGAACCAGAGACTAGCACTTATAAATAAGATTGAATTCGAATACTGGGAACACCGTGAATATTGATATTGAACTGTGATTCTGTGAAGTTCCCGGGAAGTGTTGAAACAGAGTTTGAAAACAAGAAGTGAAGTGTTTTCAAAACAGAGGAACGAAGGTATAATTTGACAGAAGAGTCAGGGATTAGATTACTCGAGAATGATATTTCTTGAGTTATCCCGCTGAAATCACATACATGTTTGATTACTGTTCTTGATTTAGAACTTGAATTCTGTATGTGTCGATCCATCACAGGTAGTGGATCTTTTATAATTGCATGACATTGCATAAAGAAGAGAATTAAATTGATTCTAACGCCCAGGACTGAGTTGACCTGATTTTCGAAGCCGGAGATGGTTTCGATAGATGAATATTCATGTCTCTTGTTTTGTATGTGTGCATGACAACAGGAGGAAGGAACTAGTGGGGAGCAACCAAGGGTAGCGAGAGATAACTACCTAGACGCTGGATCAGCAGCAGGAAGAATAAACACCAGCCGATAGTCTATGTTCTTGGACAATTGATTTTAGGTTGCTCAAGTCTGGTTTTGTATGTAAGAATCAAGAGTGTACTAGTAAATTTAGCTTGTAACCACCGTGGACCATGAAGGATTCTTATAAATGAATCATATTTACGATACAAGCTGAACCTTTTAAGCTTCTGCTGGCTGAAAAACAAAAACATTTTAATTATCTTTTATTCCAGATTAGATTTAATAAACTTGTTTAGTTTAAATTAATAACCCACTGATTGAGATTAGAGGATTAATTGTGAGCAGAGAGCCTCACAACAGGTGGTATCATAGCCTACTACATCATTAAGATCATTGAATTAGATGAGTGGGGGTAGATCGAGTTCTTCCTGAGTGATTAATTGATTGCATGCTTGTGTGGTATATGTCTTACTGCTTTTGAATTTATATCACCTGATTATGTGAAGAACTGGTAAGACTATGCCGAGCAGATTTGAGAATTACATGCTCTTTGAGAAGAGAATAAATAGCATGTATTGAACGAAGCATGAATCAGAACTCGATCTTTTGAGCAGCAGTACATTCATGTATGCTAATCAGAGGAGGGACTGAGATTGACTTGTTATTGATTGATGAGAAATGATGACCAAGTCTGTTTGATTTATAGATATGCCTCCTCGAAGAACAACGAACAGACAAACAGAGCAGGGGAGTACATCGACTGATATGTTGAATGCAGCTGCTACTCCGATGGAAACTTTGTTGAAACGGTTTCAGTCTTTTAAACCACCAACGTTGGCAGGAACAGAGAATGCGATAGAATGTGAGAACTGGTTGGAAGATATTGAGCAATTATTTGAAGCACTTGAATATACCGATGATCGTCGGGTAAAACTGATAGTTCACCAGTTGCATGGTCTGGGTAAGAGTTGGTGGATAGCAACCAAGAAAGCGCTTGAGAATCAGGGTACTGTGATTACTTGGGCAGTATTTCGAGCAGCTTTCTATCAACGATTTCTCCCTGTTTCGTATCGGAAGGATAAAGGGGTTGAATTTGCAAACCTGAGACAGGGGTCATTGAATATTGAAGACTATGTTGCTAAATTTACCAGCTTGCTTAAATTTGCGCCACATGTTGCTATCAGCGATGAAGCACAAGCTGATCAGTTTATCAATGGCCTGAATCCTGACGTGTTTACTTTGGTGAACACTGGAACAAAGATACTACTTGAATCTGTCAATTGAATCGAATCAATCTTTGAAATGATTTGGAATTGAATGAGGAATCCGAATCTATACTTTCTGTCTTAATCGAAGAAGTATTGAAGAAGTAAAAGATGAAATCTGTTTTAAAGGAACAGTAGAAATCTGGATCAATAGATGTATCTCAACGAAGAAGAAATAAAACAGATCTCTGTTGGTCAACCAGATGTCAATGCAACTAATGAGTGACATCACCAGATCTTACCCAACTTAAACGAGTAAATCAGATGT
The DNA here is from genome assembly GCA_001598015.1 of Dorcoceras hygrometricum. Taxonomy (NCBI): domain Eukaryota; kingdom Viridiplantae; phylum Streptophyta; class Magnoliopsida; order Lamiales; family Gesneriaceae; genus Dorcoceras; species Dorcoceras hygrometricum. Next base: position 269,829 of record KV018449.1, read on the forward strand.
CATGCTACTAATGAATAAACCAGATGTCAACGTTTGATTCAGAAGTCAACAATTTATGAAAGGAACCTGCTCTATACCAGATCTCATATATACAAGAGAGAAATCTGAATTAAAGTAATAGATGAAATCTGAATTAACTTGCCACATAAACAGACCTCTACTCTTAGAAATCTGTTCATCATAGAAATTCAACAAAGGTATAAGAACCAGATCTCATACTTAACCGTGTGGATAAACATGAATTATCACGGTTACCTTCTTCTGAAGAAATCAAGATATCTTACGAAATTTCTGGAAAGGATTGAATAAGCTACTTGTGAGCTACTTCGAAGAATAACTCATTGAAAAACTCAAGAATTCAATGAACGAACATCATTAAACCATTTTCTAAAACATTTTTGGATCAAATTTACAGTAAACGTAACTTTTGAAAACACAGAGCATAAACTTTCTGGTTTTCTTGAAGAACATCCGTAACTATCTTCCTTTTCTTTAAAACATACATAATCATAAGAAAACATAATTGAATATATGCTTTCTATTGAGTGAGCAAGAAACAGAGTTTACTTGCCTGAAATCTTTAACACAACAACAGCAGCAAATCCAGCAAACCTCTACGCACTGCCTGTTTCTTTTAAAAACTTTGAAAGGATTTTGTTCGACTTCTTCCAAGAGAGCACCGCTTCTAAATGATTTAATTTGAAGATAATGATGCATGAAGCAGCTTAACATCCTATTTATATGCTTTAAAATGTCTAATGAAGGAAGACACGTTTAATCAATATGCCAAATTCCAATAAAGCGTGCTCTGTTTTAAAATAAAGAGATACACATTGAAACCGAACAATTTTAGTTAAAACAAAGATTCAATTGGCTTGTAGAAATTAACTAGACATCTGCTATTATTGCATTCTAAATATCTATCTATCAACCCATAATAAATGAAGGCTGAACATTGCATAAGACATGAATTCTATACGCACATTACATGAAATCTGGATGCACGTATTATGAAATCTGAATTTAGCTTTTAAAGAAAGAAAGCTAAATGGCATACACATGAAATGCGAAACTCGATCAATTCAAGAATTGAAATAAAATAGCATTGTAATCCCTCAAATCTCATAATTTACTAATTGTGGACTATGAAAAAGATCTGGTCGTTACAATCTACCCCCCTTAAAAGAATTTCGTCCCCGAAATTACTTACTTAAAGAGATCTGGGTAGCTTCTCTTCATATCAGATTCAACTTCCCAAGTTGCTTCTCTTTCTGAGTGATTTGTCCACTGCACTTTAACCATAGGAATAGTTCTGCTTCTTAACTTACGATTCTCTTGTGCTAAAATCTGGTGTGGAACTTCTTCGTAAGTCAAATCTGGTTCTAACTGAATAGGTTCATATCTAATCACATGCGAAGGATTCGCAATATATTTCTAAGCGCTGACATATGAAACACGTTGTGAACAGTAGACATCTGAGGAGGTAGCGCTAAACGATATGCTAACGTTACAATTCGTTCTAAGATCTGGAATGGTCCAACATATCTGGGACTTAGCTTTCCTTTCTTTCCAAATCTCAAAACACCTTTCATTGGAGAAATCTTTAAGAACACGTGATCTCCTATATCCAAATTCAGATCTCTTCGATGATTGTCTGCGTAACTTTTCTGCCTACTTTGAGCAGTCTTCATTCTTTCACGTATTCTTTTAATTGCTTCTGAAGTCTATTCTATAATATCAGGTCCTATTTCATTTCTTTCACCTACATCATCCCAAAGAATTGGTGATCGACATTTTCTGCCATACAAAGCTTCGTATGGTGCCATTTCTATCGAAGCTTGGTAACTGTTTTTGTAGGTAAACTCCATCAACGGTAATTTAGAATCCCAACTTTCTGCAAAATCAAGAAGACTAGCCCGTAACAAATCTTCCAGTATTTGAATTACTCTTTCTGATTGTCCATCGGTTTGTGGATGGAATGCTGTACTGAATGTTAATTTTGTTCCTAAGGCTTGGTGTAAACTTTTCCAGAATCTCGAAGTAAATCTGGGATCTCTATCTGATACTGTCGAACTTGGAATCCCGTGAAGTCTGACTATCTCTTTGATATACAACTCTGCATACTTATTCAAATCGTAGGTTGTCTTCACAAGAAGAAAATGAGCAGACTTAGTTAATCTGTCTATAATAACCCAAATTGCATTAAATCCTTGAACTTTTCTAGGTAATCCTACTACGAAATCCATTGATATGTTATCCCATTTCCAAACAGGTATAGGAAGTGTTTTCAACATTCCTGCAGGTCTTTGGTATTCCGTTTTAACTTGTTGGCAAGTTAAACATTCTGCGACAAATTTACAGATGTCACGCTTCATTCCTGGCCACCAAAACAGAGCTTGCAAATCCTTAAACATCTTGGTTCCTCCTGGATGGATTGAATACGGCGAGTTATGGGCTTCATTCATAATCTCATTGCGCAAATTATCTGCGCGCGGTACTCAATCGACTCTGGTATTTCACAATTCCATCTTCCATAGTATACAAATTTGCTTCTCTGTTTTCATCTTGCTTCACCCATTTCTGGAGTTGCTCGTCCTTTGCCTGACCTTCTGTAATTCTATCTTTTAGCGTCGATTGAATCGTGAGAACAGATAACTTAGCAGCATTCTCCTTTTTAACTATTCCTAGTTCAAATCTGTTAATTTCTAACGCTAGAGGAATCTGAACTGAGATCTGAGCTAACCCCACGCTTCTTCTACTTAACGCATCTGCTACTACGTTAGCTTTACCGGGGTGATAGCTAATAACACAATCGTAATCTTTAACCAATTCAAGCCATCTCCGTTGTCTCATGTTGAGTTTTTTCTGGGTAAAGAAATATTTAAGGCTCCTATGGTCTGTGAAGATTTCGCATTTTTCTCCATAAAGATAGTGTCTCCAAATCTTTAATGCGAAAACTACCGCTGCTAATTCGAGGTCATGCGTAGGATAATTATTCTCGTGTATTTTCAATTGTCTCGAAGCATAAGTGATCACCTTTCTTTCATGCATTAGAACAGCTCCTAGCCCTGTCTTCGATGCATCCGTATAAATCACAAAGTTCCCTTTCTCTGACGGTAAAGTTAGAACAGGGGCTTCAACTAACGCAAGTTTTAATTTCTCAAAACTAGATTGGCATTCTGGAGTCCAATTATACTTAACGTTCTTCTTAGTCAAAGCTGTTAATGGAACAACAATATTTGAAAACCCTTCTATGAATCTTCGATAATAACCCGCAAGCCCTAAGAAACTACGGATTTCTGTGACACTCTTAGGCACAGGCCAATCTCGAACAGCTTCCACTTTAGAAGGATCTACTTCTATTCCATTTCGCGAAATAATGTGGCCTAAGAAGACAACCTTTTCAATCCAGAACTCACACTTACTAAATTTAATATTTGAAAACCCTTCTATGAATCTTCGATAATAACCCGCAAGCCCTAAGAAACTACGGATTTCTGTGACACTCTTAGGCACAGGCCAATCTCGAACAGCTTCCACTTTAGAAGGATCTACTTCTATTCCATTTCGCGAAATAATGTGGCCTAAGAAGACAACCTTTTCAATCCAGAACTCACACTTACTAAATTTAGCAAATAGCTGTCTATTTCGTAAAATCTGCAAAATTTCTCTAAGGTGTTCTTCGTGTTCATTTCTGTTCTTCGAGTAAATCAAAATATCATCTATAAATACAATAAAAAATTTATCTAGGAAAGGTTGAAATACTCGATTCATTAAATCCATAAACACAGATGGCGCATTAGTTAACCCAAATGGCATAACTAAAAATTCATAATGGCCATATCTTGTCCTAAAAGCTGTTTTAAAGACATCTGCTTCTTTTACCCGTAACTGGTGATAACCAGATCTCAGGTCTATCTTGGAAAATACTGCAGCTCCTCGTAATTGGTCGAATAAATCGTCGATTCTAGGGAGAGGATATTTATTCTTAATCGTTAACTTATTCAATTCTCTGTAATCGATACATAAACGCATACTCCCATCTTTCTTCTTCACGAACAGCACTGGAGCACCCCAAGGCGATGTACTGGGTCTAATGAATCCTTTGTCTAATAAGTCTTGAATCTGGTCTTTTAGTTCTTTCATTTCCTTAGGAGCAAGTCTATAAGGAGGCTTCGAAATTGGAGCGGCTTCTGGTACTAAATCGATGGTAAATTCTAATTCTCGATTTGGAGGTAAACCTGAGACATCTGTTGGAAAGACATCTGGAAATTCTCTTACGACATGTACCTCTTCCAATTTAATTTTCTCTTCAGATTGTAAGGATATGGCATTCACTAAAACTCCCTGACATCCGTTTCTCAAATACTTCTGAGCCTTCATTGCTGATATTATCTTAAAGGCTTTATCAAAGTTATCAGCTTTGAATGAAAATGAAATCCCGTCTGGTATCTTAATATCAACAGACCTCTGTTTAAAATTTATAACAGCTTCATGCTTTGTTAACCAATCTATTCCCAAAATGAAATCGAACTCAATCATAGGTAAAACTATCAAATCGGCGTAGACAACATTTCCATGTAACTTAAGTTCTATGTTTTGAATCACTCGATTGGTTACTATACTTTCTCCTGTAGGAACCTGAACACATTATCCTACATTTACCTCTACTGGTTTAATAAGAAATTTCTTAGAAAATCTTTCCGATACAAACCAATGAGTTGCACCAGAATCTAGCAAAACAATGGTAGACATGTTATCAACAGAAATTTTACCCGTCACCAAGGTGGTATCTGCTGGTGCTTCTTCAGCAGTCATCACATATGCCCTGCTGGTAATGAGTTGTTGTTGTTTCTGGGGGCAACTTCTCGACATGTGGCCTGGTTTACCACAAGTATAACATACATTTTGTCCCTGAATACACTGCCCCTTATGATTCTTTTTGCAAATAGGACATGGCTGTCTATTCCCTGTATTTGGAACAGCAGAGATTGGTTGTGCAACAATTGGTTCTTTCCCTTGCGATCCTTGTTGATTGTGGTTTTGCTTCTTAAATTTCCTTTTATCGTTTTGCTGGAAAGCTTGCCTCTTCAATTGCCTCTCATCATCGATTGCTTTCCAGTCTTGTTCTGCCCGTAGAGCTTTATTAACAGCTGCTCTATAATCTATAGGTTCTGCCAACCTAACATCGTGTTTAATCATGGGCTTCAACCCATTGATGAAATGACGAAGCTTAGCATCTACATTTTTCCCAATCAATGGAACAAAATAACATCCCCTCTCGAACTTGCGGATATAATCCCGCATCGCCATTCCTTCTTGCTTGAGAGTTAGAAATTCACTCTGCAATTGCTCTCGAACATCAACTGTAAAATATTGCTCGAAGAAGACCCTTTTAAATTCCTCCTAGGTGAGCATTTCCAAGTCCACAGTTAACTTGGCTCCTTCCCACCACATCATAGCATCTCTCCTCAGCATATAGATTGCACACCGGGGTCTCTCGATTTCTGATAGATGCAGATAATCAAATATTACTTCCATGTATTTAATCCAGCTTTCTGCCACTAAAGGATCGGTAGTGCCAGAAAATTCTTGAGGTCTCTGCCTCCTAAACTTCTCTTGAGGATCTTCTCTACTAATAACTCTACTCGACAAATGACCATTCCCATTAGAGGTTTGATCAACTAGTCGTTCTAATAGTTGAGCCATACTGCTGAGGACAGGGTTTAATCCCTCAGATTCATTGTCCCCTTCTACAAAACTTCTCCTTCCTCTTCCTCGACCTGACTTATCTGTAAAGGATAGCCCAAATCCACCACAATTCTATTATGAGAGATTACTATATGCTAGAACATGAATTAAAACTCACAATTTAGAAGTGGCTGGAGAGATCTGCCCAGGCTGGAAGTGTGTTTATCTCAAGGACCATGCTCTGATACCAACTGTAACGACCCGTACTTTTCTTAGCGGAAATTATAAGTTTTGGGGTTCAATTGAAAGTAATAAAGATTACGAACAATCAAATAAAGGATCGCTACTAAATTATAGGAGTGAAACAAGAGTCAAATCCCATAATTTAAAACTAAGCGGAAAATAGAAGTCTGGTACTTGAACAAAATAATTCCTTTCTTTCATAACGAAGTCTGGAACAGATTTCTACAAAATACTAACTTGAAACCTGTTGTAATACAAAAGGACTACAAAGGCTCTATACAATACTGAAATTCCCAAAAAGAAAAACAATGAGAGCTGAAACAGAAAGAAGACGCTGAAGTCTGGTGTCCACGATAAACACTTCCTTCCCTTATGTTCGTTTCCCTCCAGCTCTTAACTGTTCATTACCTGCACTCAATGAAAACTAGTGAGCCAAAGGCTCAGCAGGTAAAGTCTGGAAATAATGAAAGCAATTCATATAATCGTTTAAAAGCTGATACATACTGGAGTCTGAACATCTAGTACGCTCAAGAATAAATAAGCGTAAAACATAACAGAGAAATCTGGAACTACATAACAGCATAATTCATAACTCAATTCTGAAAAACATTTTCGTTAAACATTCTTTAGAGCAGTGATTAAAATCACACTTGTGCTCTTCGTTCATCTTATGTTTTCTTTCCTTTATACGTTTACTGGTTTTCTCTTCTCTAATGATGTTCTGGAACTGTAAAGGATTTCTCTGTAAAGCTTGCGAAAATGAAAACTGAACAAAGATACTACTTGAATCTGTCAATTGAATCGAATCAATATTTGAAATGATTTGGAATTGAATGAGGAATCCGAATCTATACTTTCTGTCTTAATCGAAGAAGTATTGAAGAAGTAAAAGATGAAATCTGTTTTAAAAGGAACAGTAGAAATCTGGATCAATAAATGTATCTCAACGAAGAAGAAATAAAACAGATCTCTGTTGGTCAACCAGATGTCAACGCAACTAACGAGTGACGTCACCTGATCTTACCCAACTTAAACGAGTAAATCAGATGTGATGCTACTAATGAATAAACCAGATGTCAACGTTTGATTCAGAAGTCAACAATTTATGAAAGTAACCTGCTCTATACCAAATCTCATATACACAAGAGAGAAATCTGAATTAAAGTAATAGATGAAATCTGAATTAACTTGCCACGTAAACAGACCTCTACTTTTAGAAATCTGTTCATCATAGAAATTCAACAAAGGTATAAGAACCAGATCTCATACTTAACCGTGTGGATAAACATGAATTATCACGGTTACCTTCTTCTGAAGAAATCAAGATATCTTACGAAATTTCTGGAAAGGATTGAATAAGCTACTTGTGAGCTACTTCGAAGAATAACTCATTGAAAAACTCAAGAATTCAATGAACGAACGTCATTAAACAATTTTCTAAAACATCTTTGGTCAAAATTACAGTAAACGTAACTTTTGAAAAAACAGAGCATAAACTTTCTGGTTTTCTTGAAGAACATCCGTAACTATCTTCCTTTTATTTAAAACATACATAATCATAAGAAAACATAATTGAATATATGCTTTCTATTGAGTGAGCAAGAAACAGAGTTTACTTGCCTGAAATCTTTAACACAACAATAGCAGCAAATCCAGCAAACCTCTACGCACCGCCTGTTTCTTTTAAAAACTTTGAAAGGATTTTGTTCGACTTCTTCCAAGAGAGCACCGCTTCTAAATGATTTAATTTGAAGATAATGATTCATGAAGCAGCTTAACATCCTATTTATATGCTTTAAAATGTCTAATGAAGGAAGACACGTTTAATCAATATGCCAAATTCCAATAAAGCATGCTCTGTTTTAAAATAAAGAGATGCACATTGAAACCGAACAATTTTAGTTAAAACAAAGATTCAATTGGCTTGTAGAAATTAACTAGACATCTGCTATTATTGCATTCTAAATATCTGTCTATCAACCCATAATAAAATGAAGGCTGAACATTGCATAAGACATAAATTCTATACGCACATTACATGAAATCTGGATGCACGTATTATGAAATCTGAATTTAGCTTTTAAAGAAAGAAAGCTAAATGGCATACACATGAAATGCGAAACTCGATCAATTCAAGAATTGAAATAAAATAGCATTGTAATCCCTCAAATCTCATAATTTACTAATTGTGGACTATGAAAAAGATCTGGTCATTACATATAACATACATAAGGCATGACATAGCATAACATGAAAAACGTATGAGTCGTATCCTGAAGTCTGGACCATATTCGATTGATCATTCTATAAACCAAAGTATGTGACGGTGTGGTTCACCCGACCGTACCTCGGGATCCCTATAAAGTCAAACCTCTATGCTGCCACTTCACCATGCCGTGAATATATTGATCCATAAGCTCGTAATACATGGAAACAGAAATTCAACGCGCCCGGTATTCCGCATCCCCTCATCATAAATTTGCCACAAATCATTCAATTCTTCGGGTTTTATATTTTAAAAGAACATGCCTTTAACGTTCCATAAAACATTAATGATGCGTGCATTTCGTAAAATTATGCAAGTTTAAAAGCTTAGCCCGTTAATGTATATTTAATCCTTCACTTTAAAATATTTACGTACATAGCATACTACATATATGATTAAATATACATTCACGGGCTTCTACATTTTCTACCTCGGTCAAGGACTGGTTCAGGAGCCTGGCCCAATACTTCTAGACTTAACTTAACATTTAACTTAGCCCATGACTTAAAAGTTCACCTTTAAATCCCCATAAAACTCCAATTTTGACTAAATCAAAAATCGATTTTGAATTTAAAATCAAAGGACTAATTTTGACTAATTTCAAAATCAATTTTGACTAATTTCAAAATCAATTTTGACTTAAGAAAATCCATTTAACCAATTTTGACTTGAGACTCAACCAAACCAACCGGTTCAATTGAACCGAACCACATCCATGCAAACCCTAAACCTAACCTAGTCGCCAGCCGCTCACTCCCTTCGGTCGCCCAGCTCCGGTCGCCCATGGCCGGAACCCCCACCTGCTGGACCATGCCCAGGTCCAATTGGTCCTAATCTGACCGACCCTGGCTCGAACCAGGCGCTGCATGATTCGAACGAAGGGCAAGACGCGCGAGCATGCGCCGCATGGTGGTGCGCACAAGTCACCCCTCCAAGATGGCTCGACCACCAGATCTAGCCACCTACTAACAGGACTTAGGCCACCAAGAGACCTCCTAGGAACAAACTACAGCCCCTAAGACCAGCCTTTAGCCGAAGCAAATCAAGGATCAATCGAAAAACATGTTAGAAGACGTGGATCATGCATGGTGCTAGAACATTAAACGTAGATCATGCCAAGTCACATATAATTCATGCATTAAATCATTAAAAATAGTTTAATATAGTTTAAATGTGAGAAAAAGGATTGATATCACATGCCTGTCTTGGAGAAAAGGTAGAACTGTGAGTTACCGACGTGTGGGACGCGAGATCGGGGAACGACCGCCTTTGAATCGCCAAGGATCTGAAATTTTCGAAGGTGATGCTTGAGGGGAGGAGAGGACGGGTGCAAGAGGATGAGGAGGCTAGGTTTTTGATTAAGTTTGAGTTATGAAAGGAATGTGAGTGACGCATTTGACCCTTAAGGCTTAATTAAGAAAAAAAAAGAAAATTGACATGCTTGTCCCTCCATTTAATTGAATGTTTAATTAAAAACTTTATCTTCGCTTAATAAATGTCAAATTTTTGAATCCAAGTCCCCTCAAATTTTAAAACACTATAAAATCCAATAAAACCCGTATAGGCGAAAAACGAGTTACCCCTAAAAAACAACAATAAAACCACAAATTTTCAGAAATTATTGCTTAAAATAATAAATTTATTCTTAAAAATCTAATAACTTAAAAATCTCAAATTATTTTCATCTCGGTCGCCCCTAGTCTCATCCACGCGTCTGTAACTCAAACAGGCTGAAAAACAAGACATGCATACCATGCAACATAAAACCATAAACAAATCACATAAAATGGCATGTAATCATCTAAAATTATTTTTCCCCTAGTCATGCACTCATTTCTACGTAGTCAGGAATTTCTAGGCGTTAAAATAACAGCTCAGATCAACGATCAAGTGCAGATCAAAGTTCAGTGTGCAGTTCAACATATTAGAACAGATGAACAGTATCGATTTAGAGAAAAACTTAGAACAACTTAGAAGCAGAATTAGTTCAGCTTACAGTAGTTCAGGGTAGAACAGATCGGAAGCACCGTAAGAAATAGTGTATAACAGCTAAGAGATTGGAACAGATCAGATTGTGTAATCAGCTCAGATAAGAAGCTCAGACAGAATCAATGTGATTTATATATCTTTTCAGTGTGAATAACTCAGAGCAGAATTCATCGAGAACAGCTGAGAACGTCCAAGATGGAACAGTACAGAACAGAGCTTAACAGAACAGAGCTTAATAGAACAGATCAGCTTAGAATATTTCAGAACAGAGCAGTACTGAAGTGATCAGCTTATCAGTTGAGGGAAGAACAGAACAGGCAGATCTGATCAGAGTAGTTCGTATCAGCTCATCTCAGAGGTCTAAGCTGGTGCAGCACAGTGCAGATCGCAGCAGAATAGCTCAAACAGCTCAGAGCTGTACAGAGAAGAACAAAACAGCTCACAGCTGTACAAAGAAGGTCGAAGCATATCAGAGCTGTACAATGCAGAACGAAATAGCTCAGAGCCGTACAAAGTAGTACGAAGTAGATTAGAACAGTTCAGAGCAGTACGATGCAGATTAGAAAAGTTTAGAGCAGTACGAAGCAGATTAGAGCAAGAACATCTTAGAGGGAGCTTCGTAGAGGAAAAGCTCAAGGATCAGCTCAGAGAAACAGCGTAGCAGATCAGGCCAGAGCTGCTCAAATGAAGTCAAGAAAATTGTATGAGAAATGAAAAGAACAAGCGAGTACAAAACTGTATTTTGTCTGAGCTAAAAGACCCTTTGAATTTTGCTAATAGAGGAAAGAGCCGTTGAAAGCCAAAAGTGGAAAGAGCCTTATATCATGGATGAAGATCAGATTGACAGGCATAAATTAAGGGATCTCTTCAACGGTAATAATTCATCAAGGGCTACATATACACAAAAGATAGCAGTGTACAGAGAGTGAAAAACAGAAGCGTGCACATAGTGACATATATGCACGAAACACAGAAAAGAGAGGAAGCATGTGAAATAGTCGAGAGCCGGTATACACAGGTGGCAGCTGGTGTACAGGCTGAGAGCTGTGCCCAGGTGTGAGCTGGTGCATAGCCGAGAAACGAAGAATCATTATAGTTTACTGCACAACTTGGGAACAAGATGATGATATCAGCTTTGAAGAAGTACTTCCCAGCTGTGAGAAAATATTTGAAAGCGTACACTGTAAATCTCACACACACATTCACTCACATATAGAGAGATGAGCGAAACGGATTAGAGTGAATGTGAGAAAAGAAAATCATTCTAGCCTTTGAACAGAGACATTAAACATGTTCATAGTGTTGTAGTTCACTGCTTGCGGGCTGGTGTGTAGCATGGTGTGCTAGGAGTTCTTGCAACTTGTAGGCTTTTGGATCGGGTTATTGCAGAAGCTATAATAATCAAAGTCTTCTAGTGGAATCCTTCCAATTTGGAAGAAGGAAAGACGTAGAAGATTCAGCTCCGAACTTCCATAAACAAACAGATGAGTTTTTTTACAGCTTTCTGCATTCATACTTCATCGCATAATTTAAAACCAACAGTCTCAATTTTCAGAGAGTATATTCAGATTTTTTCCGCTTGGTTTTTATACGGATCTGATATACTTCTCGGTGCTCATAGATTCCAAGAACTGGAGCTATTGCAGCTCATGCAGTTTTAGTTTTCATCGTTCAGATCGCACACGATTTTTTCAGCACGCATCACTGCTCCGTGCTGATTCAGCTTAGGCGCAATCTTCTTACCGTGCTATTTTTCAAAAACTTTTTTAAAAAGCACGTAATCTTTATTTTGATCCATGAATTGGTGCCCGAGCTGTGTGAGAGCTCTCGATACTCGGTTCTATGATCTTATCACTCGAGACGGTCAAACCAGCTTGGGATGGTCAAACCAGCTCGGGACTCGAGAAGAAAAGTAGTTTAGTACTCGAGATGAAAAACAATTTAGGGCTAAAGGGGAAAAGCGGTTACGAACCCAGGTTACAGGAACAACCTACGGCTCAAACCGGACAGATAGCTTACAAAACACAGTTTATAATAAACAGCTTACGCCTCAAAAGAACAAGATCCCAATTCATAACCGACCCCTGGCCCTTCTTCCTCAACATCGACAGCCCTTAGGTACTGTTCTAAGCCCTACCGTCTTTCAGCTTAGCCTCAACAGACAATAACGCTCTACTTTTCTCACAATTAGGTCTCTAGGAAGCCTCGTCATGTTTTAAAAAGGGAATTTTCATCGCATAAACTCAGACTCATAAATCTCAAAATCAATAGAATCAAAATCATAAACACACGACAGTAATATGAATGAGATGTTAGAGTAGTGCCCAACTAGCCAACTTGTGGCGTGTGGGTTCTTGTTGACTCTTTGTAAACGATCTTTATTTATGAAATTCGTATTCTTTTATGGCATTCTTTATCTTCATTATTTTTATAATGTTAACTGCGTTGGATAAAAACCTAGAATGCACCATAGTGTATGTTAGATGTGATAGTGGATATGATGGCTATCATGAAACACATCTAATAGTCACTGTGTATTCTAAACCCATTCCTAGTCGATTGAGCCGTCAAAATGAGGATAAGGCCGCCCGAGCTTGAGAGTAGCATCTGCGATGTGAAGTACCTCGTTTCATTGGTAGGGAACATTGTGATGTTCTGAGCATGCAGATGGATAGTGACCTGGTGATCTATCGAACTACCATCGTTCGGACTTTCCAAGTGGTTACCATTTGTCGAGTGGATAAGTCCGAGGTCTTGGTTGTACAGATTAGCCACGTGATGTCACTATTTGATCTCCGAGATGTATGCATGGTTATTGGATCTCTAGCGACTCTCGATTTATCAATGGTCGTTGATCTGATCGGAATATTTGTGTTGAAAGGACCGTACTGTACGCTAACCATGACCGACTGGTTCTTGCAGGCACTATTAGTGATACCTAGGGGATCATGGGGCGATGTTGCTAGGCGCTTTATCATGATCCGATGGGCTAGTCCGAAAATGTGGTTTCGGTGTCACACATGTTGTGGGCCCACGGATAGCTGTATCCCTGAACCATTGAGGGTCACACAAGTACTGGTTTCTCGATTTCCGCACGGAAATTAAGCTCAATTTGTTGAGCATAGGAGAAGGAAGGATGGAAGTGTGGCTTCCTAAAATTGAGCAGGGGGCAAAATGCAATTTCCCTAAAGTTTGGACTAGTTTGACTATCCTTGAAACTTGCAGGGGCCAAACTGCTATTTTGGACTTGGTGGTCCGAAAAATTATTTTCGCATCATAATACTCAGTTTTGTAAACTGTGTAGATCGATCCGATCTGATCGTCGATCGAGATTATGATGGAGCCACGGTGATGGACTTGAAACGAATGTTTACCCTGGACCTGGGCCCAACCCAAGCCCATTGGACCGGTTCAAGCCCATCACAAGTCTATATATAGATGACCTAGGGTTTGCATGACACACTCTACCCTAACCCTAGATTACACATGCCTCCCTCTCCTCTCCATCTCCCTCCGCGCCGCCGCCCGCCGCCGTGCGTCGCCGCTAGTCGTCGTCGTCGGACTTGTTCCGACCGTCGCGACGAGGAGATTCCATCCGTGAAATATTCGTCA
>KV018449.1:286759-304720 GCA_001598015.1 Dorcoceras hygrometricum
ATATGTCTCTTAATTCGACTTCTTGGGTACTTGATACCGGATGTGGATCTCATATCTGCAATGACTTACAGGTAATGACAAGAAGCCGACGTCTTAGAGAGGGTGAGACCCACTTGAGGCTTGGCAGCGGAGCAAGGATTGCTGCTGTAGCTATAGGAGATGTTTATTTGTTTCTATCTTCAAATTTTAAGTTGTTATTGAGAAACGTTTTATTTGTTCCCGAATTAATAAAGAACATCATTCCTGTTTCTATGCTTGATAGTGATGGATATTCTTGTCATTTTTCCAATTCGATTTGCAATATATACAAGAATGAATGTTTGATTGGAAGTGGGGAATGCGAAAACGATCTATACACCTTAAAAATTTAAAAGAAGTTCCAACTCGCGATGTGGAAACACATACAACAACTATTAAAAGGAAAAACGATAGCTTGAACCCGGCACAACTTTGGCACGCTAGGATAGGTCATGTTTCCTTGAATAGGATGAACAAGTTGGTTAGGAGTGACATGTTTGATATGTCTAATATTAACTCCCTACCGACTTGTGAGTCTTGTCTCAAGGGAAAAATGACTAAACAACCCTTCACGGGCAAGCCTGAAAGTGCTCAAGGCCTACTGGATTTGATCCACACTGATGTGTGTGGCCCACTTAGCATTGATACTAAGTACGGTCACACATACTTCATCACCTTTACCGATGATCACTCTAGGTATGGGTACTTGTACTTAATGAAGCACAAGTCTGAATCCTTTGAAAAGTTCAAAGAATTCAAGGCTGAAGTAGAAAATCAGTCAGGGAAAAGTATTAAAATGCTTCGATTCGATCGAGGTGGAGAATACTTAAGTGCCGAATTTCAAGAATATCTCAAAGAGAATGGAATTCTCTCACAGTGGACCCCTCCGGCCACACCACAGCTCAATGGTGTAGCGGAGCGTCGTAATCGAACCTTGATGGACATGGTTCGATCTATGATGAGTTTCACTGAGCTTCCTACCTCGTTTTGGGGTTATGCGCTCGAAACGGCGGTAATGTTGTTGAACAATGTCCACACCAAGGCGGTGGATAAACCGCCATATGAGATATGGATGGGCAAGCCATCCAAATACTCATACTTGAGGATTTGGGGATGTCCTGCTTACGTGAAGCAGACAGTGGGAGATAAGCTGGATAATAGATCCATCTTATGTTACTTCATTGGGTATCCAAATACAAGCCATCCAAATACTCATACTTGAGGATTTGGGGATGTCCTGCTTACGTGAAGCAGACAGTGGGAGATAAGCTGGATAATAGATCCATCTTATGTTACTTCATTGGGTATCCAAATAATTCTATTGGATACTACTTCTACTATCCTAATGAAACGAAAGTGTTTGTTTCTAGAAATGCCACCTTTCTGGAAAGGGAATTTCTACTTGATAGAAAAGGCAAGATAGTAGAACTCGAAGAGGTTCGAGAACCAACTGAAGTACCAAGTGAATCTCCCGCACCTCAAGAGCCAATACTTGATATGGACACGTTTAGGAGATCTGGAAGGGTTCCTAGGGCTCCTGTTAGATATGGGTTCCTCCTTGAAGATGATCAAAGTGATCAAACTGTTGGATGTGATCCAAGGACATTCAAGGAGGTAATTTCCGATGCTGATTCTAATTTGTGGCTTGAAGAAATGCAATCTGAGATTGACTCGATGCATTCTGTCAGGCCCCGTGCTAAATACTCAAGATAATATCACAATTAAGCACATAATCACGGAAGCATAAATTCAGGGCTTAAAATTTTTCAAAATATAGTAGGCCTGAACTTAAAATCATACATTCAAAATATTCATAATCAAAATATGAGTTAACTCAAACTCATCAAATCAGGTAACAACATATCTCAAATCAAATACAGATCCCCAATACAAAGTAACACGGGGCATCCCCCGGTTCAATATATAAATATATATATAACTGGGACTCAAGGGAACGGGGATCGACCAGCTGAACCTCCACTCTGTCCAGCTTGGTTACCTGAAGATCCTGCAAATGGGTAACGCAGACCCAAACAACACAAAAGCAGAAAACAAATACGAGGTCAAGCCTCAGTACGAAGAGCTATCTAAACAGCTAAACATGCAACATGCTATAAATCAATGCTATGAATGCATGAGGGCTATCAAAGATCGGATTGCTAGACCAGCAAGTCAACTAACAATCATAACAATCGAGCCTCTATACCACGCACAGCAAGTCAGCCGGTGGAAATCATCGGTCCGTGATTTTCCGGACCCGTCAGCCCATCGCAGCACGGGTCTTCAGACACGACAAGTCAGTCGGTCATCACTCCGATGATAGCGTTGGACTTTTCAGGCACAACAAGTCTGTCGGCCAGTCACAACGTGGCTCTCAATCAGGTCATCAATCAATCTGTCAGGCTCAATATGTATGCATGAATGCCAATTCAATAATCAATGCACAATCCATACAATTCATTACGTGAAACAGAATATAGGACTCTATAAATTTCACAAACTGTAACACGTATAAGCACAGAATTCACATCAGCAGATCCATAACATCGATCACAGCCATGTTCACGCTCAAAGCTGTTAAATCTGCTCAATTCGTACCTTCAACAACTGATTCTACCTCAACAGATTAGGGATAGGGCACAACAATCACCACCCTTGGCAACAGACTTCTCTGGAACTCAAATCTGTACAAGGCATCTCATTATTAGTTCATATCTAACTCATATCGGAACTTTCAATGTATATAGTTTCCTACGGTCAAGAACTCGGATCCAGTTCTACTTCTAAACAAAGCACTAGTAATCGCTACTAAGCTTAGATCAGTAGGAAATCCTTACCCAAAAGTCGAAACCAGCTGAAGAACTATCGGGTTCCACTGGACAGAGAATTCGAGCAACTTCACGATCCTCTCCAAGGTCGTTCTAAAGCCTCAACTGGGTA
Source organism: Dorcoceras hygrometricum (assembly GCA_001598015.1). NCBI lineage: Eukaryota > Viridiplantae > Streptophyta > Magnoliopsida > Lamiales > Gesneriaceae > Dorcoceras > Dorcoceras hygrometricum. The sequence goes on from KV018449.1 coordinate 289,718, forward strand.
TCAATCTAAAGAGCAAGTCTCATGGATTCCAGCGCCACCAAATTCAATCAAATCATCGACGGAGAATGGCGGAAATCTAAGGAAGATATGTTCGTGAACAGTAGATCAACGAGGGTTTGGATAAGAAGATAAGAAATATCGGGTTCGAAATATTTCTAAGTGTCGATCAACACTTCTATATATATATCTCCCAAATCCAACGTCTGCTGATGAAACGTCCCTCTAACTATGACTGCTAAACCAATCATTTTAAAAGGGATTTCTAATGCAGAAAAAGGCTGGATAATTTTTTTTTAAACAACTAATAACACCAACTCACACATGACTTTAAAATAAAGTGTAACAACTAGACAAATAAATATAAATGAATACTCAAAACTCCCAACAAAATAACGGTTTAAAAACCTGCGCAGTAATTTAAAATCAAGCTAGGTCATCAACTCCGTCCAATTTAAATAAAACAACTTAAAAGCAATGTATCTCGCCAAACAAAACATCACTGCCGAACTCAAACGGAAAAACGCAGGTCGCTGGGTATGTGCCAAGCTCGACTACAGCCCACTCAGGAATCCTGCCCCTCGATCTCAATCTCAGCCTCATCTGCATCCAACAAGCATAGTGAGTCTAAAGACTCAACAAGTACAAAACTCAGGAATAACGAATAATAAATAGTACATGCACATGCAAATAAAATAGTCGTACTTAAAATAATTCCTTTTCTGAAATTTAAAAGCATAAGCGTATAAATCCTCAATAACGTTAAAACATTTGCATGCATAAACAAAATAAATTTGCTAAAACATTTTTCCTCGTGAATTCCGTTCCTCGACTGTGGTCCATCTATCTCAAGTCGCTTGATCAAGCTAATAAACACTAGTAATAGGTTGGAAAGGCACTCCAGTACTTATCTGGAGCCCAGACCCGTCAGTTGGAAAGGCACTTCAGTACTTATCTGAAGCCCAGACCCGTCATTTTGATATGGCAAGCGGAACGTCTCCCGACCCCATATCCATCATAGAAAAACCACAATCAAGTCACATCATTAAAAATTTTATTTTTTCTCATTCATGCCTCAAAATAATTCCTCAAAATTCCTCAAAAATATTTATTTCCTTAAATCATAACTTTCTGCTCATAAAACATTTTATAAACATCAACAATGGCATAAAATAGTCAAACATACTGAATTTATAATTTTTAGAGATTTTATACCATAAATAATTTCCGAAAATTCCATAAATCACAAAAATGCTAAAAAGGCTTTAAATCAACTGAAAAAAAGCTTAAAACATCAAATAAAACAATTCACGAATTTTGGCAGCCCCTAAGACTCAAATTCCCAACTTTCCCGAAAATGCCCCGAAAGAACCCACTCTGCGCGATAAAACCGTAAAAATCATATAAAATCCGTTTCTTAACCAAATGACCTCATACTTGGACCCACATAACCCTAACTCGACGGGATAGCTTCTGGAACAAAGATATTTCAAAACTAGTTACGGGTGTGACCAACCCGACGTCTGCAACCACGGGTCGCGCACAGGGGGCAAACCAGCCTAGGTGCTGTCAAATTTCTCTAAACTGACCACTCCTTTCGACCAAAGGGAACGACCAGACACTATACCAGACCCCAAACAACCCCTGGACCTTCCCATAACCCTTTTGGACGCAGCCCATGACCACAAACGAAACATGATCACTCAAAACCCTAACTACACATACTCAATGAAACCTCAATGACACAACCCCACCCTCACGACTTCACTCCTTCCCTCACGTCTAGATCTATGCTTTGGCTGCCAAGTTCATGAAAAGTTTCTGTTAGAATACCAATCAAGTATCATATTCTGAATTTAAAACATCAAATCCTTTAGATCTACACACACAAATTAATATTGCTTGAAAGATGCATCAAAGAACATTTTGTACTTGCCTTAAACCTTGAAAAATTAGAATAAATCAAATATCATATTCTGAATTTAAAACATCAAATCCTTTAGATCTACACACACAAATTAATATTGCTTGAAAGATGCATCAAAGAACATTTGTTACTTGCCTTAAACCTTGAAAAACTTACAACCAAGATGATGTAGGATTTGAGGAAGACAAGGAACACCACACCAAGCCAAGGGAGAAGCTTCAAGCCACCACAAAAATGGAGAGGTTATGGGAGAGGGGGAGGGAGACGCGAGTTTCTTTGTTTTGGGGGAGGAGGGGGCTAGGGTTAGCAAATATTTGTATAAGGGTGGTAGATTAGTGAGGGAAATTTAGGAAAAATTTTGGTAGATTAATGGCAAGAGTTGTGTTTTTAAGGAATACTCAAAGTTGCTATTTAAATTGATAAAAGTGCTACTCATCCACACTTAGAAATTTTGAATAAAAGTTTGGTGAAAATAAACCCCTCTCCTAGTCTATGATTTTCGAAAATATGGGGTTGGGATAAGGTAAGAAGATTTGTTTTTGAAATGTTGCAAGTGTGTGTAAAATTTGTCATTCTTGTAGCAAAAATGCTATTCATTTAAAAGAATAAAATCTTTAATCCCTCAATTTAAACGGCCTTCGAAATAATTTTCATTGAAAAGCTCAATACCTCGGTGTCCCCGTCGTCTTCCTTCCAGCCTTGCATCATCTAATACAAACTCTAAAATGACTCGAAATCCAAGTCAAATAAATCATAAGACAATAATCATGCAAATAATTAAATAAAATGATAAGGCATGCGATTTAGGTAGCAAAATTCCTAGGCGTTACAGCATCAATTAAAAGACTATGGCATTGATGCTTCTGAAGCACCTATTCTATGCGACAACACAAGTGCTATAGCGATCACCCAGAATCCTGTGCTGCATTCAAGAAAAAAACACATTGACATTAGGCATCACTTCATAAGAGACCACGTAATGAAGAAGGACGTCCGATTGGAGTATGTGTCGACGGAGCAACAAGTTGCTGACATCTTCACGAAGCCTCTACCCGACGCTAAGTTTTCTTACTTTAGAAACATATTAGGTCTCTTAGAATTGCCATGAGATTGTCTGTGCGTTAACTAGTTTTGCAGGTTGAACAGCTTTGTTTACGTCAGCAATGAGTTCTTCTATTAAGGGGAACAACAATGCTTGCGTAAGCTCCATCGTAAAGGAGAAAAACAGCAATGCTTACGTCAGTCACGAGTCTACGCTTCAAAGGAAACAGCAATGTTTACGTAAGCATTACTGATGTAAGTTATTTGTCTTAGGGGGAACATGGTTGCTGTTTTATTAAGCGTGACGTCAATTGAACAGAAGAGATCTATCAACAGATATCTCCTGTATACAATTGATGCTTAACTGTTGACAGTTCCCGTTCCATCCCTATGGAAATGTCGTGCTGAACTGTAGCGTCCCCAAAGAAGCATGTAGACTCCTCCAAAACGCTGAAGTGAACCTAGTATCTCTGTCTGATATGATCGAGACTGGAATCCCATGCAGCCTGACAATCTCCCAGATATACAATTCAGCGTACTGATTCATGGTGAACGTGGTCTTCACTGGTAATAAATGCGCTGATTTTGTGAGTCGGTCCACAATCACCCAAATGGAGTTCGATCCTCTAACTTTCCTCGGCAATCCCACGATAAAATCCATCGAGATGTTCTCCCACTTCCACTCGGGAATAGGGAGTGGCTTCAGCAATCCAGCTGGTCTCTGATGCTCGGCCTTGACCTGCTGGCAAGTCAAACATTCAGACACAAAGCGATTTATGTCGCGCTTCATGCCCGGCCACCAATACAAATGCTGCAGATCCTTATACATCTTCGTGCTCCCTGGGTGAACAGAGTAAGGTGCGGTGTGAGCCTCTGACATGATCAACTCTCTCAATGAGTCTCCTGAAGGAACCCAAAAACGACCTCTATACTTCACGATCCCATCATTCACGGTGTATAATCCGCTGCCCTTCTCCTCATCTCTCAGCCTCCACTTTTGTAATTGTTCGTCGCTAGACTGACCCCTGTGGATGCGGTCCAGAAGCGTAGACTGTACTGTCAGAGTGCTCAACCTCGGTGCTCTACCAGCTGTATAGACCTCTAATCCGAAACTCTGAATCTCTCGCTGTAGTGGTCTAGATACTGACATGTGTGCGATAACAGCTGTCTTCCTACTTAGAGCATCAGCCACTACATTGGCCTTCCCCGGATGATAATTGATCTCGCAGTCATAATCTTTCACCAACTCTAACCACCTCCTCTGCCTCATGTTCAGCTCCTTCTGCGTGAAAAAGTACTTCAGGCTCTTGTGGTCGGTGAAAATCTTGCATTTCTCCCCATAAAGATAATGCCTCCAAATCTTAAGTGCAAAGACAACTGCTGCTAGTTCTAAATCGTGCGTCGGATAATTTTTCTCATGTACCTTCAACTGTCGGGAGGCATAAGCTATCACTCTGTTATTCTGCATCAATACTGCGATGAAAAGCCCTTGATGAACTTCCGATAATATCCTGCCAAACCAAGGAAACTGCGGATCTCGGATGCATTCCTCGGTACAGCCCACCCTCTGACTGCCTCGACCTTAGACGGATCCACCTCTACTCCACTGCTGGAAATGATGTGTCCAAGGAATGCCACTCTCTCTAGCCAGAACTCACACTTGCTGAACTTTGCAAATAGCCGGCGCTCCCTTAGGACTCCAAGTACTGTTCTAAGATGTCGACTATGCTCCTCCCTGCTCCGAGAATAGATAAGAATATCGTCAATGAATACGATAACGAACTGATCCAGATACGGCTGAAATACGCGGTTCATGAGATCCATGAAGACCGCTGGCGCGTTCGTCAATCCGAAGGGCATCACCAAGAACTCGTAGTGGCCGTAACGAGTCCTGAAGGCCGTCTTGTGCACATCTGCCTCCCTCACTTTCAACTGATGGTAGCCAGAGCGAAGGTCTATCTTAGAGAATATCGAAGCTCCCTGCAACTGATCAAATAGGTCCTCCACTCTTGGCAACAGGTACTTGTTCTTGACAGTCACCGAATTCAGGTCACGGTAGTCGATACAAAGCCTCAAGCTGCCGTCCTTCTTCTTCACAAATAAGACTGGGGCACCCCATGGAGAGACACTGGGGCAAATGAATCCCTTATCTAGCAACTCCTGAATTTGCTCCTTTAATTCCTTCATCTCAGTGGGTGCAAGACGATACGGTGCCTTAGAGATCGGCACTGTACCAGGCATCAACTCAATAGAGAACTCCACTTCCCGATCTGGCGGGATCCCAGAAACATCCTCGGGGAAAACATCGGCATACTCTCTAGCAATCTCCACATCAGCAATAGAAGGTCCCTCTTGTGCCGTAGTCGCTGTAATGCTGGCTAAGAACGATGGGCAGTCGTCACCGATAAGCTTCCTCGCCTGCAAGAATGAAATAAGACGCGGCTTCCTCATGCTCCGTGCCGCCATGAAATCCAACGCTTCCTCTCCAGGAGGTCTAAGATGCACTACTCTGCACTGAAAATCAACAATCGCCTGATTCTCTGCCAGCCAGTCCATCCCGAGAATAATATCAAACTCTGGCATCGGGAACACAATCAGATTGGCGCGGAAGGTCCGGCCTTGCAGTATCAACTCTAAATCCCGGACAACACTAGCTGTAGACACCACCTCTCCTGACGGAATCGTCACAAATAAACCTCCTACAAAGCTCTCCTGGGCAACATTCTTACGCCTCACAAACTCCTCAGAAATAAAAGAATGAGTCGCCCCTGAATCAAATAAGGCCCTGGTAGCTACCCCTAATACTACTACCCTACCTGCGGCATAAATAACACATGCAAAGGACACTAATCACACCATACAAGTTCACTCCTATTCAATAATGTCACAGGTCTACCACATAAATCCACAAAATTCATAATGTAATCGCAAGGTTACCTGTGATAAGCGTAGTGTCTGGGTCCGCCTCCTCTGCCTTCATCACGTATACTTTCCCGGTGGCAGTCTTCTTCAGTTTCGGACACTCGAAAGACAAGTGGCCCGTCTGTTTGCACTTGAAGCAGACCCCAGCTCCCATCAAGAACTTCCCGGAATGCTGCTTCCCACAAGTCGGGCATGTGGGTTTGTCTGTCTGAGCCATGGGCCTTGGAGCCTGTTGTCCTTGGGGTCTTCCAGAAGTAGCGGGCTTCGTCGCTGGTTTAGAGGTCCCTAGCAAGATCATCCATTAATATAATTGCAGAAAGGGATAAATTCTTAAAAGATTATATACTGACCCTGGCCTGGAGGTCTAGGTGGCCCAGTGAACGGCCTCTTGGGCTGTTGTTGTTGATGATGCTGCGCTTGGAAAGGCCTATTTCTCTGCGCCTCAGCATGCAGATCCTTCAGCGTCTGCTCAGATCTAAAAGCTCTCTTCAACGCAGTGGCATAGTCTGCAGGGTCGGACATCAGCACATCCCGGCGAATAGCGGGGCTCAAACCGTCCAAGAAATGTTGTAGCTTCTCGGCGGGATCGTCAGCGATGAGGGGCGAAAAGTTGCAGCCCCTGTCAAACTTCTTCACATACTCTGCCACAGACATGTCTCCCTGCCGGAGGTTCCTAAACTCCCTCTTCAGTCTCGCTTGTACGTCCGGCGTAAAGTACTTGTCATAGAAGATCTTTTTGAACTCCTCCCAAGTCAAAGAGTCCACATCCACCGTCTTCTCTGCCCCTTCCCACCAGAGGGCAGCGCCATCCTTCAGCTGGAAGATGGCGCAGCTGACCCGGGCAGCGTCCTCCAGTCGCATGTATCTGAAGATCGTCTCTAAATTCCTGACCCATCCCTCAGCCACGAATGGATCGGTAGTACCAGTAAACTCCGGCGGCCCCATCTTACGGAACTTCTCATATGGCATCTCGGTCCTGGCATCCTGTGAAGTCCCGGCATTTTGTCTCAAAATTTGTGCAAGCCCAGCTAGAACCTGCTCGCTGGAGCTCAACGGTGGTGGTGGAGGCGGTGTAACTTGTCGTCTGGGAGGCATCTGGGGTTTATAACGAATTTCACTATTTAATCTCAACATGCCTCAAAGTAAATAATATAGGTAGCATATAACCTCAAAACATAATCACATCAATATACAACATATTAAACATCAACTGAAAGTAATTGGACAATTATATAAAGCAGTCAAACACTAAGACTTACAGACTTCGAGACGAGACTTCTTGAGTTTCTTGCAGTCAGCTGTAGACACAACCCAAACCAGAACCATGCTCTGATACCAACTGAAACGTCCCTCTAACTACGACTGCTAAACCAATCATTTTAAAAGGGATTTCTAATGCGGAAAAAGGCTGGATAATTTTTTTTTTAAACAACTAATAACACCAACTCACACATGACTTTAAAATAAAGTGTAACAACTAGACAAATAAATATAAATGAATACTCAAAACTCCCAACAAAATAACGGTTTAAAAACCTGCGCAGTAATTTAAAATCAAGCTAGGTCATCAACTCCGTCCAATTTAAATAAAACAACTTAAAAGCAATGTATCTCGCCAAACAAAACATCACTGCCGAACTCAAACGGAAAAACGCAGGTTGCTGGGTATGTGCCAAGCTCGACTACAGCCCACTCAGGAATCCTGCCCCTCGATCTCAATCTCAGTCTCATCTGCATCCAACAAGCATAGTGAGTCTAAAGACTCAACAAGTACAAAACTCGGGAATAACGAATAATAAATAGTACATGCACATGCAAATAAAATAGTCGTACTTAAAATAATTCCTTTTCTGAAATTTAAAAGCACAAGTGTATAAATCCTCAATAACGTTAAAACATTTGCATGCATAAACAAAATAAATTTGCTAAAACATTTTTTCATCGTGAATTCCGTTCCTCGACTGTGGTCCATCAACCTCAAGTCGCTTGATCAAGCTAATAAACACTAGTAATAGGTTGGAAAGGCACTTCAGTACTTATCTGGAGCCCAGACCCGTCAGTTGGAAAGGTACTTCAGTACTTATCTGAAGCCCAGACCCGTCATTTTGATATGGCAAGCGGAACATCTCCCGACCCCATATCCGTCATAGAAAAACCACAATCAAGTCCCATCATTCAAAATTTTATTTTTTCTCATTCATGCCTCAAAATAATTCCTCAAAATTCCTCAAAAATATTTATTTCCTTAAATCATAACTTTCTGCTCATAAAATATTTTATAAACATAAAAAATGGCATAAAATAGTCAAACATACTGAATTTATAATTTTTAGAGATTTTATACCATAAATAATTTCCGAAAATTCCATAAATCACAAAAATGCTAAAAAGGCTTTAAATCAACTGAAAAAAAGCTTAAAACATCAAATAAAACAATTCACGAATTTTGGCAGCCCCTAAGACTCAAATTCCCAACTTTCCCGAAAATGCCCCGAAAGAACCCACTCTGCGCGATAAAACCGTAAAAATCATATAAAATCCGTTTCTTAACCAAATGACCTCAAACGTGGACCCACATAACCCTAACTCGACGGGCTAGCTTCTGGAACAAAGATATTTCAAAAATAGTTACTGGTGTGACCAACCCGACGTCTGCAACCACGCTGGTCGCGCACAGGGGGCAAACCAGCCTAGGTGCTGTCAAATTTCTCTAAACTGACCACTCCTTTCGACCAAATGGAACAACCAGACACTAGACCAGACCCCAAACAACCCCTGGACCTTCCCATAACCCTTTTGGACGCAGCCCATGACCACAAACGAAACATGATCACTCAAAACCCTAACTACACATACTCAATGAAACCTCAACGACACAATAGCCCCTTCACGCAGTCCCTCATTCACCAAGGCCTCAAGGGCTTAACCTGCTCTGTCCAGGGGCCGTTCCCAGCCACACCTAGACCGTGCATGCTCACCCGAAGCCAAAGGGAACGAGGAGAATCCGTGACTCTCCTTCCATGACCGATCTCCCACCCTCACGACTCCACTCCTTCCCTCACGTCTAGATCTATGCTTTGGCTGCCAAGTTCATGAAAAGTTTCTGTTAGAATATCAATCAAATAACATATCTGAATTTAAAACATAAAATCATTTAAATCTACACACACAAATTAATATTGCTTGAAAGATGCATCAAAGAACATTTTGTACTTGCCTTAAACCTTGAAAAACTTACAACCAAGATGATGTAGTATTTGAGGAAGACAAGGAACACCACACCAAGCCAAGGGAGAAGCTTCAAGCCACCACAAAAATGGAGAGGTTATGGGAGAGGGGGAGGGAGACGTGAGTTTCTTTGTTTTGGGGGAGGAGGGGGCTAGGGTTAGCAAATATGTATAAGGGTGGTAGATTAGTGAGGGCAATTTAGGAAAAATTTTGGTAGATTAATGGCAAGAGTTGTGTTTTTAAGGAATACTCAAAGTTGCTATTTAAATTGATAAAAGTGCTACTCATCAACACTTAGAAATTTTGAATAAAAGTTTGGTGAAAATAAACTCCCCTCCTAGTCTATGATTTTCGAAAATATGGGGTTGGGATAAGGTAAGAAGATTTGTTTGTGAAATGTTGCAAGTGTGTGTAAATTTTGTCATTCTTGTAGCAAAAATGCTATTCATTTAAAAGAATAAAATCTTTAATCCCTCAATTTAAACGGCTTCGAAATAATTTTCATTGAAAACCTCAATACCTCGGTGTCCCCGTCGTCTTCCTTCCAGCCTTGCATCATCTAATACAAACTCTAAAATGACTCGAAATCCAAGTCAAATAAATCATAAGACAATAATCATGCAAATAATTAAATAAAATGATAAGGCATGCGATTTAGGTAGCAAAAATTCCTAGGCGTTACAGCTGATCACAAAAATAATCAGTCGTCGTGAACAGTAGAAATCTGCTAACAAACCCAGTCGTTTCCCACAACAAAACCAGACGCAACAATCAGTCGATGTATTCTCCAAAGAACATCAAAACGACACCGTTCCAACTAACTCAAACGACGTCGCAGAGATTCACCAGCTGACAACATATATCTCTTGTGAAGCAACCAAAAGCTGGTAATAGATCTCTACAAAAACCCATCAGTCGACTGGTTACGCAAAACAAGCCAAAACGACGACACGTCAACTAATCCAAACGACGCCGTAACAGTTACGTAAGCAATTGTGCCAACAGCTGGTCACCTAGTCGCAACGCATTCCTCATAACAAATCTCTCGCTGCTGGTACCAGTCGCAACACTCAAAACACAGTGTTTCGACTTATTAAAACGACGTCGCTCTACCTCTGCGACTGGTTCTTCAAACCATCAGTTGGTCGCTACTTTACTCACGCATCTGCTGGTCCAGTAGTCAACACTCAAAAATGTTGACCAACACGTGTCGCTCTCTCGCTAACTCTCGCGCTAAATGCAACGTCTGCCAGTAGCAACCTCTACAATCGAAACGACGACGTACGTCTCACACACTACAGTAACTATCTATATCAAATTTCACCAGCTGCAAGCTACAGTACCGTTGACCCGCGTTGACTACCAAAATTTGCTACGACTGATTCAATACTTAGAGAAATTCGACAACTCTAAATCCTGTGACTAATCCTACAAGAATCTGATTAATCACTATTCGAATTTCTCAATCCTCACATTCTCCCCACCTTAAGAGATTTCATCCTCGAAATCAAAGGCAAACTCAGGGAAGAATCCAATCAATTTATCGCAACAGCAGGACACAAAACGGAAATCATCTGCTACAAATCCAAGAGTTCAAGATAACTGGACAATTCATAAACAAGAACTAAGGAAAACACAAACAGAAACCGAAAATTAATACATCTATCTACTCAAACAGATGCGGCCACTCGCGCTGCATCTTCTCTTCCGGTTCCCAAGTTGATTCTTCTCTGCCATGTTTGCTCCATTGGACCATCACCAACGGAACTACTTTGTTCCTCAGCTGCTTCTCCTTCCTATCCAGAATCTGAACTGGATATTCAACATAACTCAAGGTAGAATCCAGCTCAACTTCATCGGTTCTCAGCACATGGGATGGATCTGGATCATATTTCCTCAACATTGACACATGAAAAACATCATGCATCGCCTCTAATTCAGCAGGAAGCCTCAATCGATAAGCCAATTGTCCAATTCGTTCAATAATCTCAAAGTGACCAACGAATCTAGGAGCTAATTTGCCTTTAAATCTGAAGCACATCACGCTCTTGAAAGGAAAAACTTTGAGAAATACCCGATCACCAACCTTAAATTCTAACGGTCGACGTCTACGGTTAGCATAGCTAGTGAATCTATCTTGTGCAGCCTTCATTCTACTCCGAATCAAATCAATCTGATCTTTCATATGCTGCACAAACTCAGGGGTAAAGCTTCTTCTCACCAACTTCTTCCCAACAAATCGGAGATCTGCACTTACGACCATACAACGCCTCAAATGGAGCCATTTCGATAGTCACTTGGTAGCTGTTGTTATACGAAAACTCAACCAACGACAAAGAATCCTGCCAGCCACCACTGAAATCCATCACTACTGCACGCAGCATATCCTCCAAAGTCTGAATAGTCCGCTCAGACTGGCCATCTGTCTGTGGGTGATAGGCTGTACTCATAGCCAATCTCGAACCCATCGCTGCTTGCAAGCTCTTCCAAAATCGGGAAGTAAATCTTGGATCTCTATCGGACACTATCGAAACAGGAACTCCATGCAATCTCACCACATGGTCGATATACAGCTTCGCCATTTTCTTCATTGAACACCTCACGTCAGTGAATTGGGCTGACTTCGAAAGTCTATCAATCACCACCCAAATCGCATCGCATCCCCTACTCGACCGAGGCAGATGAGTCACAAAATTCATGGCGATGTGCTCCCAATTCCATTGGGGTACCTCTAAACTCTGAAGCAATCCACCAGGTCTCATTCTCTCAGCCTTGACATGTTTGCAATTCAAACATCTAGCAACAAAACCAGAGATGCGCTCTTCATGCCTTCCCACCAGTAGTGAGATTTCAAGGCATGGTACATCTTTCTCTCGCCTGGATGCACACTGTACTGACTACAATGCGCTTCATTCATGATGGCCTCTTTCAAATCGATCAAGTTCGGAACCACCAATCTTCCTCGAAATCTCAGACACCCATTTGAAGAAACGGAGAAATCCTCAGACTGACCACTACGGGCTTTAATCTTCAACTCATGAACATATGGATCAGTCCTTCGCGCCTCCCTGATGTCACTCACAATCTGCGATTCTACTTGAATCGAAGAAACCATAAAGTACTGATCACCCGACTGGAAACGCCAACCAGAAGTACTCAACTGCTCATAGACTTTAGAGACACTCATCGACGAAAGCATCGCAGGCTGGGTCTTCCTACTCAATGCGTCGACAACTGAGTTCATCCGCCCAGGCTGATACTCAGACTGACCACTACGGGCTTTAATCTTCAACTCATGAACATATGGATCAGTCCTTCGCGCCTCCCTGATGTCACTCACAATCTGCGATTCTACTTGAATCGAAGAAACCATAAAGTACTGATCACCCGACTGGAAACGCCAACCAGAAGTACTCAACTGCTCATAGACTTTAGAGACACTCATCGACGAAAGCATCGCAGGCTGGGTCTTCCTACTCAATGCGTCGACAACTGAGTTCATCCGCCCAGGCTGATACTGAATCTCACAGTTAAAGTCCTTGAGCAATTCCATCCATCGTCACTGCCTCATATTCAAATCTGACTGCGTGAAGATATATTTCAGACTCTTGTGGTCGGTTTACACCACAAACTCTTCACCATACAGATAGTGCCGCCAAATCTTCAAAGCAAACACTATCGCAGCCAACTCCAAATCATAAACAGGGTATCTCGTCTCGTGAGGCTTCAGCTGTCGAGACGCATAGGCAATTACGTACCCGTTCTGCATCAGCACGCATCCTAAACCGTTGAGAGAAGCATCAGAGCACACCACAAATCCTCCGGATCCAGACGGTAGAGCCAAAACAGGAGCATTAGTCAACTTCTCCTTCAACGTCTGAAAACTGTACTCGCACTCATCAGTCCACACAAATCTCTTATCCTTCTGAGTCAACTGAGTTAAAGGCCTGGCTATCGAAGAAAACTTCTCTATAAAACGCCTATAATAGCCAGCCAATCCCAAGAAACTGCGGATCTCTGAAACGTTCCTAGGTCTCTCCCAGTTAAGAACTGCTTCGATCTTACTCGGATCCACGGAAATCCCTTGCGCCGAAATCACATGACCCAGAAAGATAATTCGATCAAGCCAGAATTCGCACTTGCTGAACTTGGCGTACAATTGCGAGTCTCTCAATCTCTGCAACACCAGTCTCAAATGTTCCTTATGCTCTCTCAAACTCCTCGAGTACACTAGGATGTCATCTATGAAGACGATCACAAACCGATCGATATACTCACTGAAGACGCGAGTCATCAAGTCCATGAACACAGCTGGGGCATTAGTCAACCCAAACGACATGACAAGAAACTGATAATGCCCATATCGAGTCCGAAAAGCTATCTTCGCCACATCAGCGTCCCTAATTCGCAACTGGTGATAACCAGAGCGCAAATCAATCTTCGAGTAAACGATCGATCCCTGCAACTGATCGAACAAGTCATCAATCCTCGGCAAAGGATACTTGTTCTTCACCGTCGCCTTATTCAACTGTCGGAAGTCCACGCACATCCTCATAGATCTATCCTTCTTCTTCACAAAAAGAATCGGAGCTCCCCAAGGCGACATACTCGGTATGATGAAGCCCTTCTCCAAGAGATCTCTCAACTGATCCTTCAGCTCTTTCAACTCTGCTGGCGCCAACCGGTAAGGAGCTCTAGAAATCGGGACGGTACCGGGCACCAACTCTATGCTGAAATCAATCTCATGTCTTGGAGGGAATCCAGGAATCTCATTTGGAAACACGTCGGGAAACTCTCGTACGATCGGAATATCGCTCAACCCCAATCGCTGCTCTTGGGAAACGTCCAGCGCGTAAATCATAAATCCCGCGTTATCCAACGATAGCAGGCTAAACATCTCCATGGCGGACACCAGTGGAATCTTCGAGCACGAATCAACACCGTAGAACTCCCACTTCTCACCCAAATCAGGGCGAAATCTCACCACACCATGAAAACAATCGACCGTAGCCTTATAGCTAGACAACACGTCCATCCTCAAGATGCAATCAAAATCCCTCATTCCCAAAACAATCAAATTGGAAACCAAAACGTGCTCATAAAATCGAAGCACACAACCCAACACCACTTCACGGGACCACAGACTCACACCAGCAGGAGTAGACACGGAAACAACATCACACAATGGGGAAGAACTCAACCCATGCTCACACACAAACATCTCAGAAATAAAGGAGTGTGATGCACCAGTGTCAAATAAAACTTTCGCAGGAAAATCGAAAATAAAGCATTGACCTCCAATCACCATGCCAGGCGTCTCCTCAGCCTGCTCTCTAGTCAAAGCGTTCGCCTGAGCCTGCTGGGGAATATGGAACTGAGGTCTCTGTGGTGCTCCAAACCTAGACGGTCCACTAGGCTGAAATCCAGATCGCTGAGTAGGGGCAGGAAACTGCGGTCTCTGAGATGAACCACCAGCTGATCCCTGCTGCGAAGGAACCGAAGACTGACCCCTCAACAGAGGACACACTCTAAGAAAGTGTCCTGGCTGTCCACAGTTACGGCAGGACCCCTGAACTCCACGACACTGCGAAGTCGGATGCCTTCCTCCGCACTTTCCACACAACATGGCTCCAAACCTAGACGGTCCACTAGGCTGAAATCCAGATCGCTGAGTAGGGGCAGGAAACTGCGGTCTCTGAGATGAACCACCAGCTGATCCCTGCTGCGAAGGAACCGAAGACTGACCCCTCAACAGAGGACACACTCTAAGGAAGTGTCCTGGCTGTCCACAGTTACGGCAGGACCCCTGAACTCCACGACACTGCGAAGTCGGATGCCTTCCTCCGCACTTTCCACACAACATGCCACTAGAACCACTGCCAGAACCA
>KV018450.1:11536-26240 GCA_001598015.1 Dorcoceras hygrometricum
CCCGATGCATGTAGGAGTCGATGCTTCGTTGTTGAGGATTCACCGCTCGCTTTCATGCGTGGATATCCTATGTTATCTGAGGATATAATAGTGTGATAAATCTATGGCCAGAGTATTGGATGTGTTTTAGGTAAATGGGTTTGCCTAGTAACACTCGCGATGTCACTATTTGATCTCTAAGATGTATGCATAGTTATCGGATCTCTAGCGACTCTCGATTTACCAATGGTCGTTGATCTGATCGGTATATATGTGTTGAAAGGACCGTACTGTACGCTAACCACGACCAACTGGTTCTTGCAGGCACTATCAGTGATACCTAGGGGATCATGGGGCGATGTTGCTAGGCGCTTTACCATGATCCGATGGGTAAGTCCAAAATTGTGATTTCGGAGTCGCAAGGGTTGTGAGCCCACGGCTAGCTGTATCTCTGAACCATTGAGGGTCACACAAGTAATGGATTCACGATTCCCGCATGGAAACTGAGCTCAATGTGTTGAGCATAGGAGGAGGAATTTAGGGAGTGCGACTTCCTAAAAGTCGACAGGGGTCAAATTGCAATTTCCCTAAAGTTTGGGCTAGTTTGAATATCCTTGAAACTTGAGGGGCTAAACTGCAATTTGGACTAGGTGGTCTGAAAAATTGTTTTCACATAATAATACTTAGTTCTGGAAACTGTGTAGATCGGTCTGATCAGATCGTCGATCGAAGTTATGATGAAGCCGCGGTGATACGGTTGAACCGAATGTTCATATGGACCTGGGCCCGCCCCAGGCCCATTGGGTTGGTTCAAGCCCATGTGTCACTTTTTATATACATGACTTGGTCTAGGGCTACAAACACAACTCTTGCATAACAACCCTAGCCGCCACTCTCCCTCCCTATTCCCTCACGGCCGCCGACCGCCCTTGCGCCACCCGCCGCCCACCGCCAGTGCTCACGTGATTGGACTTGTTCCAATCACGTCGACGAGGAGATTCAGTTCGTGTCAAATTCGTCAGCTCTTCTAGTGCAGACTGACGAAGGAGTCCTGTTTCCAGTCGTGGACCGGATTAGGCGATCTACCGCCGCCTACCGTTGAAGTGCCGGTTTCCCTGTGAAATTGGTCGGAGCCAGGCTCCTAACGCCATAAAGGTAACCTTCATTAAACATCCTATGTATGTTTTAGGGCTTTATTATTATGTACTGACCGATTCCCGGTGCAAAATTTTAAACTTCCGCTGCGCCCCGGGAAACGGGATCCGGATCCGCCGCTGCGCCAACACATAAACCATGCAACAGCTGCCAACAGCTGAGTACAACACTTTAAATATTTTCAACAAAGAAATATCAGTCGTGGTATAAGAACCAGATTTCAGGCTTAACCGTGTGGAAGAACACGAACTACAACGGTTACCTTCGTCTGAAGAATTCAAAATATCTCAAGTAATTTCTGGAAATAGTCGAATAAGCTACTTGTAAGCTACTTCGATGGAATATATTTTAGAATTCTCAAGAATATACTGGACGAACATCATCAAACCATTTTCTAAAACATTTCTGGATCAAAATACAGTAAAACGCAACTTTCATAAAAACAGAGCATGAACTTTTCTGGTTTGAAGAACAACCGAAGTTATATTCCATACTTTAAAATCTCATATAAACATGCAAACAGAACTGAATATATGCTTTCACTGAGTGAGCAAGAAACAGAGTTTACTTGCCTGAATTCTTGAACACAAATCACAGTAGAAATTCAGAAAATCACCAACACTCCGATCGTTCTCCTTCGAAAAGCTTAAAAAAGACTTTTGCTCGGTTTCTTAAAGAAAGAGCACCGATTTGAACTAATTTGTTTTGAAGATAATGATGCATGAAGCAGCTTATCATCCTATTTATATTATTTAAAATGCCTAAGGGAAAGAAACACGTTTAATCAAGATGCTCAAATCTCCTAAAAGCGTACTCTGTTTTAAACCAAATGATGCATATGGAAAATGAACGATTTTAGTTAAACAAAGGATTTGATTGGCTTGAATGTGAGGAATCAGATTTTAGATTAGTGATTTATCGAGTTTAATTGGGATTAGTCACGTGGATTTTGAGGTTTTTCGAGTGAAATCTGATTTCCAGTAGATTCAGACTTTAGTCTTCAGTAGTAGCGCTAGTTGGTGAAGTCTGGTCAGTCGTTGATGGCGCGGGAGTAATACGCTGTTGTTTGTGAAGACCAGACATAGCGCTAATGCGAGAAACCAGTCATAGCAAAATTCAAGAGTCAACGCGAGTCAACGGTACTGTAGCTCACAGCTGGTGGAATTTAAATCAATAGTTGCGCTTGGTGAGGTTGCTGCTGGCAGCAGGCGCGCAATTTCGAGATTTAACGAGAAAGCGACAGTGTTGGTCAATCTTTTGGTGTTGACTACTGAATTGTAGCGCTATCAGTTGTTGCGTTGTGAGAGATTGTTCCAGCTGAGTGACCAGCTGCTGGTTTGAGGAACCAGTCGTGGGAGCAATGCGACGTCGTTTTGTTTAGTTACGCTTGCGTCTGGATTGTTTAGTGTAACCAGCTGCTGGTTATTTCGTAGGATCAGCTGGTGGAGTGCTGCGACATCGTTTCGATTAGTTTATGCGGCGTCGTTTTGGTGTGCGAAGAGAAATGCAACGTCTGGTTGCTGCTGCTAGTTTTGTTGAAGGAAACATGAATACCAGTCATAAGATATCTACTGTTCACGACATCTGGTTATTTTAAGAACAGCAGCTGTTGGAATTGAGAGATATATATAAGTGTTGATCGACACTTAGATTATTTTTCACCCGATATCTCCTATCTCTATCTTTGAAATCCTCGATAGCTACCTGTTCACCGTGACTTTTCTCCGTCAATTGCCACCGCTTTTCGTCGTTGTTTTGAGTGACTTGGTGGTGCTGGATTCCTTGTGAGTTGCTCTACCGATTGTTACCCATTTGAGGCTTTAGTAAGACCTTGGAGAGGATCGCGAAGTTGCTGCTTTCTTCGTGTAGTGGAACCCGTTAGTTCTCCACTAATTTCAGCTTCTGGATAAGCATTTTCCTACCGTTCTAAGCTTAATATTGGCTGTAGTACTTGGTTTAGAAGTAGAACTGGATTCGAGTTCTTGGCCATCATTTTCCTACCGTTCTAAGCTTAATATTGGCTGTAGTACTTGGTTTAGAAGTAGAACTGGATTCGAGTTCTTGGCCATAGGAATTTGTATGTTGAGGTTCAGATTTGAGTTAGATATGAACTAAGAATGAGATGCCTTGTACAGATTTCAGCTTCCAGGAACTTCGTTGTGGTTGGACGTGAACAGCGAAGGGTAGAATTGTGCAGGAAGAAACTGCCGTTCCTTGGTAATGATCTGTTGAGGTAGAATCAGCTGTTGAAGGTACGATTGAGCGTGATTTAATAGCTTCGAGCATAACCTGCTAGTATTGAAGTTATGAGTTTGGCTTCTATGGAATCTGTGATTATATGAACTGCCTAAGTTACTGATTTTTATGCGCTGTTTACATATTCTATGCATGAAGAAATCAGATATGTTTTTCTTGTCATTCATGCATACATCTTGAGCCAGATTGATTGATTGATGACCCGAGATTAGAGCCACGTTGTGATTGGCCAACAGATGTGTTGTGCCGGAATAGTCCAACGCTATCATCGGAGTGGTGATTACCGAATTCGAGTATCTACTACCGAGCTGTGATGGGCTGACGGGCCCGGAATATCACGGATCGATGATTCCACCGGTTGACTTACTGTGTGGTTTAGAGGCTCGACTAATTTTGATTTTGCCAGTTGACTTACTGGTCTTGATATCCAATTTTCCTTGATAGCCTCATGCATCTCATGACTTTAGATAATGCATGGTTATGAGTTGTTGTTTATTTTTAGAACTCTTCGTACTGAGGCTTGACCTCGTATTTCTTTTCCTGCTTTGTGTTGTTTGGGTCTGTGTTACCCATTTGCAGGATCTTCAGGTAACCAGGCTGGACCGAGTGGACGGCCAACTGGTCGATCCCCGTTTCCTTGAGTCCCAGTCTACTTACGATATGTATTGAACCGGGGGATGCCCCGTGTTTTATTGTATTTGGGGATCTGTATTTTTGAATTGAATATTGTTGTTACCTGGATTGTTGGAGTTTGATTTAACTCTTATTTTGATTATGAATATTTTGAATGATGTTTTAAGTTCAGGCCCAATTGTATTTCGAAAATTTTTAAGCCCGATTTTTACGCTTCCGTGATTATGTGCTTAATTGCGCTCTAATCTTGTGAGATTAGCACGGGGCCTGACATTTTTGGTATCAGAGCTTAAACTGGGATAAGCTCGATTTCCTTTGATCACACTCGAGTCTAGGCACAGAGTTTTGATTTGATTTTTGATTTACTCTGTATTTATGTTATCTTTTATCTGTCTATGTGATATATCTGATGTGAGATCTTACCTCTAGATTTGTTTAGATGCCGCCGAGGAGAGGAAGAGGTAGGACGACTAGACGTACTGCGGAGGAGTCTAGGGCAGGTAGTGATGATGATGTTTGTGAGGCTCTCTGCTTACAATTATTCTTCTAATCTATCTTAGGGCGTTTAATTAGTGTTTAATTAAACCAACAACTTTAAGTAGTAAAATCTGGTAAAAATTTTTAAATTTGGTCCCCAAAAGCTGGTCGTTAGTAACAGAACAGAACTATGTTTGTTTCCAAAAACTGGTTATTTATAAACAGAACATTTAATAGTACAACGGTTATTGCATGTTATATTAATCAATACAAGATCTAACCAGTAGTCATAAAACCAGATTTCATCAAACACTAACGCTAACTATTTCAAGACTATGCTAGCAGCAGATCTCTAGAGGTTCTTGTTATTTGTTGCCCTTCATCTAGGTAGCCAGCTCTCACTACCCTTGCCCAATCAACTCAGCTCTATTCTACCTGTTGTCATGCACACATACAAAACAAGACAACAGCCGGATAAACTCCGGTGAGAAACAATCTCAGTATAATCAATAGGTATATGCAATAGAATAAATAAATGTATATCAACATGTATCAATTCTAAAATGCAATGCCATGAATCTATCCCCATTCTTCGTCTCAGAACTGATTCCATTTCACATCAATGCCATCAAGATTCATATCCGATCTTGACATGGATATCCATCTATCGAAGTTAACTCCAACTTCGAAAATTAGGTCATCTCAGTCCTGGGCATTAGAATCAATTCATATTCTCTTCGTGTTATGCAATATCATGCAAATATAAAAGATCCACTACCTGTGATGGATCGACACAAATAACTCAAGTTCTAAATCAAGAACAGTAATCAACAAGTATGTGATTTCATTGGGATAACTCAAGAAATCTCATTCTTGAGTATCTAATTCCCTGACTCTCACTGTTAATTATACCTTTGCTACTCTCAGTTCGAATTCTTCAGATATCTCTTTCACTTTATCGTTCCTAGTAACTTCACAGAATCAACTCCTGAAGTCTATAGCAAAAGTTACAAGGATTTCGAATTCAATCTTATTTAAAACAACGATCTCTGTTTTCTGTGGAATTTCCAACGTAATCTGTATGAATTCCACGTGTCATGCTGAGTAGTTAAATACCAAAATAGGATATACTCACACCGCTTCAAAACAGATCTTTGCAACAATATATATCGTTAATCAGATTTCCCAACTGTTATTTAGACTTCATCGGTTGTTGTTCTGGATAACCAGCTGCTGAAATACTCAGTCGCAATAATACCCAAATGTTGCGTTTCTTTAATATCAAAACAACGCCGTAATAATTAATCCAAACGACGTCGCAACACACCAACGACTGGTTCCAAATCTCTACTAAAAGAACTCATCAGCTGGTCACACTAAAATACTTCATCGACTGGTCCCGTTAACTAATTAAACGATGTCGTATTACGGTTCCTGTTTCATAAATCAAAACTATGTCGCATTGCTCCCACGACTGGTTAAACCAGCAGATACAACAAACCATCGACTGGTTTCAAATCCCATCGCTGTTTCACAAGCCAACGACTGGTTCTCAAATCCCAAAAGCTGGACAACCAGACGTTGCATCAAAACGCTGTGTTCCAACTAATTCAAACGACGTCACAAAACTGACGTCATCAAATCCAGTCGCTAACTCTCTCGCAAAACCAGCTGCAAGCTACAGGAGAGTTGACTGGCGTTGACGTCTGGATTCCGCTACAATAGCGCTACTACTGGTCTTCGTAACACGACAACGTATTGCACTTATATTATCAATGACTGGTAAGATTCTACCAGCTTTCTCCAAAACGACCACGTTTCATCATATGGTTGCGATAACTTACGCAACGCACCAGATTTTACCAAAACGGCAACGTTTCACTTCTAAACACTTGGAAACAGATTCCTCCCGCAATTCACTAATTCAACTTCGAATCTCAACCAGATTTCACCTGGAAGAAATTCAATTCGAAGCATAACCATTCCAGAAGAAATCCGAGAATCCTCAACCAGACGTCATCAAAATCTAACGTCCGGAAATTTCTAATTTACTTATTCACTACATAATAATCTCGGGCATTACAATGTTCATCAGGTTGAGAATGTTACTAGACAGATAGGCGAGATGGATTTGGTCCTAGCTAGGTTTCAGCGGACGAACCCTCCGACGTTTTCTGCAGCAGAGGGTGGTGCAGTGGCTGAGGCTTGGTTAGCTCAGATGGAGGAGTTGTTTGATACTCTGGAGTACGCTCCCAAGAAGAGACTGAAGCTGGCGGTGTTGCAGCTGAGAGACAATGCACAGCGCTGGTGGAGAGGTACTTCTCGTATTCTTCGTGATAGTGGGGCCGTGATAACTTGGAAGAGCTTCTGTGAGGCGTTCAGACAGGAGTATACCCCGGATTCCTTCTATAACAGCCGGACAGCCGGGAGCGGGAGTTTGATAACTTGAAGCAGGGTAGCATGCGGGTGGCTATGCCCGACAGTTTTCTGCACTTTTGGTTTATGTGCCAAAAGATTCCAACCAGGAGAGGACGAAGAGGAACAAATTTCTGAAAGACTTGAGGCCTGATCTGTACCGGATGGTTTTGTCTGGTTCACCTGTGACCTTTATCGATGCAGTGAACCGAGCGGTGGATATTGAGGAGAGTTTGCTGGAGGAGGATGCTCCAACTCAGCCGACTTCTGGACGCACCCATCAGCCTGTTAAGGATGAGTCGCAATCTTTCTATTCTCCTCAGGGGTCGCAGCCGCAGTCGCATCGCCAGAGGTTTCGACCTCGAGAGAAACAGTTCAAAAAGAAGGCGAATTCGAGTTCCTCTGGTTCGACGAGAGAGCAGGCTGAGGAGACGCCTGGCATAGTGATCGCAGGTACATGTTCTATTTTCGATTATCCTGCGAGAGTTTTATTTGACACTGGTGCATCACACTCTTTTATTTCTGAGTTGTTTGTGTATGAGCATGGGTTGAGTTCTTCCCCATCGTGTGATGTTGCTTCCGTGTCTACCCCTGCTGGTGTGAATCTGTGGTCCCATGAAGTGGTGATGGATTGTGTGCTTCGATTTGATGAGCATATTTTGGTGTCCAATCTGATTGTTTTGGGAATCAGAGATTTTGATTGCATCTTGGGAATGGATGTATTATCTAGCTATAAGGCTATTGTTGACTGTTTTCATGGCGTGCTGGGATTTATCCCTGACTCGGGTGAGAGGTGGGAGTTTTACAGTGCTGATTTGTGCTCGAAGATTCCACTGGTGTCCGCCATTGAGATGTTTAGCCTGCTATCGCTGGATAATGCTGGATTCATGATTTACGCGCTTGACCTTTCCCAAGAGCCCCGATTGGAGTTGAGCGACATTCCGATCGTACGAGAGTTTCCTGATGTGTTCCCGGATGAGATTCCTAGATTCCCTCCACGATGTGAGATCGATTTCAGCATCGAGTTGGTGCTCGGTACCGCCCCGATTTCTAGAGCTCCTTACCGGTTGGCGCCAGTAGAGTTGAAAGAGCTGAAGGATCAGTTGAGAGATCTCTTGGAGAAGGGCTTCATCAAACCGAGTATGTCGCCTTGGGGAGCTCCGATTCTTTTTGTGAAAAAGAAGGATGGATCTATGAGGATGTGCGTGGATTTCCGTTGAATAAAGAGACGGTGAAGAACAAGTATCCTTTGCCAAGGAATGATGACTTGTTCGATCAGCTGCAAGGATCGGTCGTATACTCGAAGATTGATTTGCGCTCTGGTTATCACCAGTTGCGGATTAGGGACGCTGACGTGGCGAAGACAGCTTTCTGGACTCGATATGGGCATTACGAGTTTCTGGTCATGTCGTTTGGGTTGACGAATGCCCCAACTGTTTTCATGGATTTGATGAATCGCGTCTTTAGTGAGTATATCGATCGGTTCGTGATCGTCTTCATAGATGACATCCTAGTGTACTCGAGGAGCATGAGAGAGCATAAGGAACATCTCAGATTGTTGTTGCAGAGATTGAGGGACTCGCAGTTGTATGCCAAGTTCAGCAAGTGTGAATTTTGGCTGGATCGGATTATCTTTTTGGGTCATGTGATTTCGGCGCAAGGGATTTCGGTTGATCCGAGCAAGGTCGAAGCAGTTCTTAACTGGGAGAGACCTAGGAACGTTTCCGAGATCCGCAGCTTCTTGGGATTGGCTGGCTATTATAGGCGTTTTATTGAGAAGTTCTCTTCGATAGCCAGGCCTTTGACTCAGGTGACTCAGAAGGATAGGAAGTTCGTTTGGACTGATGAGTGCGAGTATAGTTTTCAGACGTTGAAGGAGAAGTTGACTACTACTCCTGTTTTGGCTCTACCGTATGGATCCGGAGGATTTGTTGTGTGCTCCGACGCTTCTCTCAATGGTTTAGGATGTGTTCTGATTCAGAACGGGTACGTGATTGCCTATGCGTCTCGATAGTTGAAGCCTCACGAGACGAGGTACCCTGTTCATGATTTGGAGTTGGCTGCGATAGTGTTTGCCTTGAGAGTTTTGCGACATTATCTATATGATGAAGAATTTGTGGTGTACACCGACCACAAGAGCCTGAAATATATCTTCACGCGGTCTGATCTGAATATGAGGCAACGAAGATGGATGGAATTGCTGAAGACCCAGCCTGCGATGCTTTCATCTTTGAGTGTCTCTAAAGTCTACGAGCAGTTTAGTACTTCTGGTTGGTGTTTCCAGCCGGGTGATCAGTACTTTATGGTTTCTTCGATTCAAGTAGAACCGAAGATTGTGAATGACATCAGGGAGGCGCAGAGGATTGATCCATATGTTCATGAGTGAAGATTAAAGCCCGAAGTGGTCAGTCTGATGATTTCTATGTTTCTTCGGATGGGTGTCTGAGATTTCGAGGAAGATTGGTGGTTCCGAACTTGATCGATTTGAAAGAGACCATTATGAATGAAGCGCATTGTAGTCAGTACAGTGTGCATCCGGGCAAGAGAAAGATGTACCATGATTTGAAATCTCACTACTGGTGGGAAGGCATGAAGAGCGACATCTCTGGTTTTGTTGCTAGATGTTTGAATTGCCAGCAGGTCAAGGCTGAGAGAATGAGACCTGGTGGATTTCTACAGAGTTTGGAGGTGCCCCAATGGAATTGGGAGCACATCACCATGGATTTTGTGACTCATCTACCTCGATCGAGTAGGGGATGTGATGCGATTTGGGTGTTGATTGATAGACTTTCGAAGTTAGCCCATTTCATTCCCTATGACGTGCGGTGTTCAATGAAGAAAATGGCGAAGCTGTATATCGACCATGTGGTTAGATTGCATGGAGTTCCTGTTTCGATAGTGTCTGACCGAGATTCAAGATTCACTTCTCGTTTTTGGAAGAGTCTGCAAGCAGCGATGGGTTCGAGATTGGCTATGATTACAGCCTATCACCCACAGACAGATGGTCAGTCTGAGCGAACCATCCAGACTTTATAGGATATGTTGCGAGCAGTTGTGATGGATTTCAGTGGTGGCGGGCAGGATTCTTTGTTGTTGGTTGAGTTTTCGTATAATAACAGCTACCAGGTGACTATCGGGATGGCTCCATTTGAGGTGTTGTATGGTTGAAAATGCAGATCTCCGATTTGTTGGGAAGAAGTTGGTGAGAGACAACTTTCTACCACTGAGTTTGTGCAGCACATGAAAGATCAGATTGAATTGATTCAGAGTAGAATGAAGGCTGCACAAGATAGATTTACCAGCTATGCTAACCGAAGACGTCGACCGTTAGAGTTTGAGGTTGGCGATCGAGTGTTTCTCAAAGTTTCTCCTTTCAAGAGCATGATGCGCTTCAGATTTAAAGGCAAATTAGCTCCTAGATTCGTTGGTCCCTTTGAGATTATCGAGCGGATCGGACAACGGCTTATCGATTGAGACTGCCTGATGAGTTGGCAGTGATACATAATGTCTTTCATGTGTCAATGTTGAGGAAATATGAGCCAGATCCTTCCCATGTGTTGAGAACCGACGAAGTTGAGCTGGATTCTGCCTTGAGCTATGTCGAATATCCAGTGCAGATTTTGGATCGGAAGGAGAAGCAGTTGAGAAACAAAGTGATTCCGTTGATGATGGTCCAATGGAGTAAGCATGACCGAGAGGAAGCTACCTGGGAAGTTGAGGAGAAGATAAGGCAGGATTGGCCTCATCTGTTTGAGCACTGATAGTGTGAATTTCCAGGTAAATTCTGATTCTTTTCTTCGAGTTTGGTTAGATGATTGTGTTTGATTTGAATGTTTTGATTGAATTTTCCCTGATTTTGCCTTTGATTTCGAGGACGAAATCTCTTAATGTGGGGAGAATGTGAGGAATCAGATTTTAGATTAGTGATTTATCGAGTTTAATTGGGATTAAACGCGTGGATTTTGAGGTTTTTCGAGTGAAATCTGATTTCCAGTAGATTCAGACGTTAGTCTTCAGTATTAGCGCTAGTTGGTGAAGTCTGGTCAGTCGTTGATGGCGCGGGAGTAATACGCTGTCGTTTGTGAAGACAGACGTAGCGCTAATGCCAGAAACCAGTCGTAGCGAAATTCAAGAGTCAACGCGAGTCAACGGTACTGTAGATCGCAGCTGGTGGAATTTCAATCAGTAGTTGCGCTTGGTGAGGTTGCTGCTGGCAGCAGCCGCGCAATTTCGAGATTTAACGAGAAAGCGACACGTGTTGGTCAATCTTTTGGTGTTGACTACTGAATTATAGCGCTATCAGCTGTTGCTTTGTGAGTGATTGTTCCAGCTGAGTGACCAGCTGCTGGTTTGAGGAACCAGTCGTGGGAGCAATGCGACATCGTTTTGTTTAGTTACGCTTGCGTCTGGATTTTTTAGCGTAACCAGCTGCTGGTTATTTCATAGGAAATATGGTATCAGCTGGTGGAGCGCTGCGACATCGTTTCGATTAGTTGATGCGGCGTCGTTTTGGTGTGCGAAGAGAAATGCAACGTCTGGTTGCTGCTGATGATTAACCAGCTGCTGGTTATTTCATAGGAAATATGGTATCAGCTGGTGGAGCGCTGCGACATCGTTTCGATTAGTTGATGCGGCGTCGTTTTGGTGTGCGAAGAGAAATGCAACGTCTGGTTGCTGCTGATGATTTTGTTGAAGGAAACATGAATACCAGTCGTAAGATATCTATTGTTCACGACGTCTGGTTATTTTAAGAACAGCAGCTGTTGGAATTGAGAGATATATAGATAAGTGTTTATCGACACTTAGATATTTTTCACCCGATATCTCCTATCTCTATCTTTGAAACCCTCGATAGCTACTGTTCACCGTGACTTTTCTCCGTCGATTGCCGCCGCTTTCCGCCGTTGTTTTGAGTGAACTTGGTGGCGCTGGATTCCTTGGAGTTGCTCTACCGATTGTTACCCATTTGAGGCTGTAGTAAGACCTTGGAGAGGATCGCGAAGTTGCTGCTTTCTTCGTGTAGTGGAACCCGTTAGTTCTCCAATAATTTCAGCTTCTGGGTAAGCATATTCCTACCGTTCTAAGCTTAGTATTGGCTGTAGTACTTTGTTTAGAAGTAGAACTGGATTCGAGTTCTTGGCCGTAGGAATTTGTATGTTGAGGTTCAGATTTGAGTTAGATATGAACTAAGAATGAGATGCCTTGTACAGATTTCAGCTTCCAGGAACTTCGTTGTGGTTGGACGTGACCAGCGAAGGGTAGAATTGTGCAGGAAGAAACTGCTGTTCCTTGGTAATTATCTGTTGAGGTAGAATCAGCTGTTGAAGGTACGATTGAGCGTGATTTAATAGCTTCGAGCATAACCTGCTAGTATTGAAGTTATGAGTCTGGCTTCTATGGAATATGTGATTATGTGAACTGCCTGAGTTACTGATTTGTATGCGCTGTTTACATATTCTATGCATGAAGAAATCAGATATGTTTTTCTTGTCATTCATGCATACATCTTGAGCCAGATTGATTGATTGATGACCCGAGATTAGAGCCACGTTGTGACTGGCCAACAGATGTGTTGTGCCGGAATAGTCCAATGCTACCATCGGAGTGGTGATTACCGGATTCGAGTATCTACTACCGAGCTGTGCTGGGCTGACGGGCCCGGAATATCACGGACCGATGATTCCACTGATTGACTTACTGTGTGGGTTTAGAGGCTCGACTGATTTTGATTTTTCCAGTTGACTTACTGGTCTTGATATCCGATTTTCCTTGATAGCCTCATGCATCTCATGACTTTAGATACTGCATGTTTATGAGTTGCTGTTTATATTTAGAGCTCTTCGTACTGAGGCTTGACCTCATATTTTTTTTACTGCTTTGTGTTGTTTGGGTCTGTGTTACCCATTTGCAGGATCTTCAGGTAACCAGGCTGGACCAAGTGGAGGACCAACTGGTCGATCCCCATTTCCTTGAGTCCCAGTCTATTTACGATATGTATTGAACCGGGGGATGCCGCATGTTTTATTGTGTTTGGGGATCTGTATTTTTGAATTGAATATTGTTGTTACCTGAATTTTTGGAGTTTGAGTTAACTCTTATTTTGATTATGAATATTTTGAATGACGTTTTAAGTTCAGGCCCAATTGTATTTCGAAAATTTTTAAGCCCGATTTTTACGCTTCCGTGATTATGTGCTTAATTGTGCTCTAATCTTGTGAGATTAGCACGGGGCCTGAAATTACAGGAATTGACTAGACATCTACTGTTATTGCATTCCTGACATCTGAAATCTGTTCAATACTGATGGTTATTCAAAACATAAAACCAACGTCTGAATCTTTAACATAATGTGACAACTGATATCACGAAAAGCTGAAACTCAACTCAAAGCACATTGAAGGCTGAATTACATAAACATGAAATCTGAAATTTAGCTCTTAAAGGATAAAAGCTAAATAATAAATATCTGAAATCTGAAACTCATTTGAATCAAGAGTTGAATAGAATAGCATTTGTAATCCCTCAATCTCATAACTTTCTAATTGTGGCCTCTAAAATATCTGGGCATTACAATCTACCCTCCTTAAAAAAAATTTCATCCTCGAAATTTCTTACTTGAAGAGATCTGGGTAGCTTTTCTACATATAAGATTCACTTTCCCACATAGTTTCTCTTTCAGTGTGATTTACCCACTGCATCTTAATCTTAGGGATAGTTCTATTCGATCTGGGTAGCTTTTCTACATATAAGATTCACTTTCCCACATAGTTTCTCTTTCAGTGTGATTTACCCACTGCATCTTAATCTTAGGGATAGTTCTATTCCTTCACTTACGGTTTTCTCTTAAAAGAATCTTTACTAGAACTTCTTCATAAGTTAAGTCTAACGCTACTTGAATAGGTTCCTATCTGAGCATCGAATTCAACTATAAGAGACGCATCGCTGAAATGAAATCAGACGCAACAAAGTGGAACAATATTTGGAAACAAAACAGATCTTTACTGTTCACCAACATATATATACAAACAGACGTGACTCTGAAACAGACATAGTAAATGAAACGATGTCGTTTGCACAACAAACAGATGTATGAACAGTGCAACTGCTGGTCATAACGATGGAATGCAACTGCTGATTTTAAATATGAAATTCAATCGCTGCCATAGAAAACGAATCTAAATAAGAACTTGGTGTTGCAACATCAAACGACAGCTACGCTATCAGCTGTTGTCTATCAAACCAGAATTTATACTGATTCGACTAACAAATACCGATTACATAGCGTCAAGTTCCGATATTACCATCCACCGGAAGATGAACAATCATAACCATACGGGAATCAAACTCGAACTCCTCACGACGAAGTACTGGATCTGACGAATCTCTTGCCTAACAAATCCTGGAACTGATCTTTTAATCCTTTCATTTTTCTTAGGGGTAATCTATACAGAGGCTTAACATCCATTTCTTAAACACTATCTTAAGGGTACAATCGTATGTATCAGCTTTAAATGAAAAATAATTCCCGCCTGGTATCTTAATTTCAACAGACCTCTGCTAAAATTTATGACTGTTTCATACTTAGTTAACCAATCTATCCCAAAATTCAATCAAACCCAATTATCAGCAATACTATTAAATCTGCTAAAGCAATATTCCCTTGTAACTTAAGTTCTATATTTCGTATAACATGATTGGTTACTAAAGTTGCCCTCAAAGGGATCTGAACATAGTACTCTACTTTTATTTCTTCTAGGTTAACTATCAATTTCTTAACAACCTAACTGAT
>KV018450.1:33602-64831 GCA_001598015.1 Dorcoceras hygrometricum
CAATCTAACATCATGCCTAATCATCGGCTTCAACCCATCAACGAAATGTTGTAGCTTAATATCTGCATTTGTCCCAATCAAAGGAACGATTGCTTTCCAGTCTTGTTCTGTCCGTAGGGTCTTATTCACAGCTGATCTATAATCTTCGGGTTCTGCCAATCTAACATCATGCCTAATCATCGGCTTCAACCCATCAACGAAATGTTGTAGCTTAATATCTGCATTTGTCCCAATCAAAGGAACGAAATAACAACCTCTCTCAAATTTGCGGATATAATCCCGCATAGACATCTCTTCCTGCTTAAGGGTTAAAAACTCACTCCGCAACTGTTGTCTTACATCCACCGTGAAGTATTGTTCATAGAATACTCTCTTAAATTCTTCCCAAGTAAGAATTTCCAAGTCTACTGTTAACTTGTCTCCTTCCCACCATATCATGGCATCTCCTCTCAGTATGTAAATCGCACACCGAGGTCTTTCTAGTTCGGTCAGCTGCAGATAGAAAAATCACCTCTATGGATTTGATCCAGCCTTCTGCTATAAGAGGATCAGTAGTGCCAGAAAATTCCTGAGGTCTCTATCTTCTAAACCTCTCCTGTGGATTCTCACGACTAACTATTCTTACTGAGTTTTGACCATTCCCATTAGTGGTCTGGTCAACTAAGCGCTCTAACAGCTGAGCCATGGTATTGAGAACAGGGTTCATTCCATCAGATTCGCTGTCTCCTTCTATAAAGCTCCTTCTTCCTCTACCTCATCCTGACATATCTGTAAGGGTAGCCCAAATCCACCACAATTCTATATGAGATATTATTTTATGCTAAAACATGAATTAAAAACTCACGAATTTAGAAGTGGCTGGAGAGAGCTGTTCAGACTGGAAGTGTGTTTATCTCAAGGATCATGCTCTGATACCAACTGTAACGACCCGACTTTTCTTAAAAGAAATCAAGAAGATTGGGGTTCAAATTGAAAGACCCAAAAATTTCGATCTTAAAAAACATAAAAGTCGTTACTAAAATTCTGGACTAAATTAAGAATAAACACAATTCATGACTGTTGAAATACAAAATGAACGAAACAATGACGTGAGGAAGTAGAACCAAAATCTGGTAAACACTTTTCATGACAAATGAAGAAAATCCGATGTAAGAGTGTAGAAAGACACGGAACTAAAACACCAGCTGAACGTAATAACATACGCAGAAGTGATACAACATCTGATAGTAATACGAATGAACTTGCATATATCTTTATACCAGAAGTTCATAAAGATTTCTACAAAAAAATAAGGAACTAGAAATCTGTTAACATAAAAAACTATAACTAAGGTTCTGTACATCAAAATCTGAAAGGAACAACGGAAGATGTCCACGATAAACACATCATCCGATCAGCTACTCCCCATCCAGCTTCCTACTGCTCATTACCTGCACTCAATGAAAACTAGTGAGCCAAAGGCTCAGCAGGTAAAATCTGAAATAATGAAATCATGCAATAGAAGCTGATACTGTAACTGGAATCTGACATCTGAATACATAACTGAAGTCTGAATACACTTTAGAATGAACAAGCGCAATACATAACTGAGAAATCTGAAAAGAACTGAAAGCATAAAACATAATCAATTCTGATAATATTTTTCTTTAAACATTCCCTAGAGCTGTGATTAAAATCACACTACCGCTCTTCTTTAATTTTCTGAAATTATGACAACACTTTAAACATATGGTCCAATTCGTTTGATCAAACTCCTGATATCAGTATCTTAGCACTATGGCTCATGGTGAAGGGATATACAGATCCGTCAACCTGTACACCTGAT
Source organism: Dorcoceras hygrometricum (assembly GCA_001598015.1). Taxonomy (NCBI): domain Eukaryota; kingdom Viridiplantae; phylum Streptophyta; class Magnoliopsida; order Lamiales; family Gesneriaceae; genus Dorcoceras; species Dorcoceras hygrometricum. The sequence continues at coordinate 35,428 of KV018450.1, forward strand.
CCTTCCTCTGTTGAAAGGGCACACGGTTCGTCAGCCGCGCACTCACCCTTCCTCTGGGGACCCTCTTTGTTGTCATAACTTAAAAACATTTCTTAAAACAACGTTCTGCTCTTTCTTTTCTTTCTAAAAATCTATTTTCTTTCTCTCTTGTACGAATTACTGGTTTTTCTTTTGTCTAATGATGTTCTGGAACTTCAAGGGATCTCTCTGTAAAACTTGCGAAGATGAAAAATGAATAAAAATACTACTTGAATCTGTCAATTGAATCGAATAATTCTTTCGAATGAAGAGGAAATGGATAAGGAATTCAAATCTATGCTTTTTGTCTCAATTGAAGACGTATTGAAGTAATAAAAGATGAAATCTGAATTAGACGTAAGTGTCTCAACAAAGAATAAATGAATCAGATGTCATTGGTCTACACCAGACGTCAACGCAAGTCAAAGCAACTTAAACAAGGACTTTCAGTCGTTGAACAAACCAACAGCTGAATATGAATTAATACATCAGCTGACAACAAATGAAGTCAACAGCTGTCATGAAATATACAACAGCTGAACACATACGAAGGCAACAGCTGAATCATAAACAAATGCAACAGCTTACAACAGATAGTTCAACAGCTGATGAACATAAACCATGCAACAGCTGACGACAGAAAATACAACAGCTGATGAACATAAACCATGCAACAGCTGCCAACAGCTGAGTACAACACTTAGAATATTTTCAACAAATAAATATCAGTCGTGGTATAAGAACCAGATTTCAGACTTAACCGTGTGGAAGAACATGAACTACAACGGTTACCTTCGTCTGAAGAATTCAAAATATCTCAAGTAATTTCTGGAAATAGTCGAATAAGCTACTTGTAAGCTACTTCGATGGAATATCTTTTAGAATTCTCAAGAATATACTGACGAACATCATCAAACCATTTTCTAAAACATTTCTGGATCAAAATACAGTAAAACGCAACTTTCATAAAAACAGAGCATGAACTTTTCTGGTTTTGAAGAACAACCGAAGTTATCTTCCATACTTTAAAATATCATATAAACATGCAAATAGAACTGAATATATGCTTTCACTGAGTGAGCAAGAAACAGAGTTTACTTGCCTAAATTCTTGAACACAAATCACAGTACAAATTCAGCAAATCACCAACACTCCGATCGCCTCCTTTGAAAAGCTTTAAAAGACTTTTGCTCGGTTTCTTAAATAAAGAGCACCACTTTGAACTAATTTGTTTTGAAGATAATGATGCATGAAGCAGCTTATCATCCTATTTATATGATTTAAAATGCCTAAGGAAAGAAACACGTTTAATCAAGATGCTCAAATCTCCTAAAAGCGTACTCTGTTTTAAACCAAATGATGCATATGGAAACCGAAATGATGCATATGGAAACCTTATATGGAAACCAAATGATGCATATGAAAACAGCTTTGAGCCTTAAGTGCTGATATAAGGCAAGGAATCCTCCACGTCTGAGCGGCTTCAAATTGGAACGGGTCTCCTCTAGGCGGGTTAACTGCTACTGCTCGAGTCTTGAAATTAATTACCACTCCATGCTTGGTTAACCAGTCCATTCCCAAAATCATGTCAAACTCAGGCATCGGCAAAACAATCAAATCTGCGGAAATCAAATGCCCTTGGAGCCTAAGTTCTAAATTCCTAAACATATCATGGGATACTAATTCTTCTCCTGAAGGCACTGTTACACAAAAGCCTACAGCTACACGATCAGGTCCAATGGGTAGATTCCTAGAAAACTTAGTTGCTGTAAATGAATGGGTGGCTCCTGAATCTAGCAAAGCCACAGAAGGAAATCCAGCTATTAAAATCTCACCCGTAACCACTGTAGAATCTGGATTGGTCTGTTCGGTTGTCATCACAAATGCCCGGCTGGTCACCAGTTGTCTCGACTTTGGGCAATTCTTCATCATATGCCCTGGTAACCCACACTTATAGCAGACGTTCTGTCCAAGTCTGCACTGACCGGAGTGTGGCTTCTGACACTTAGGACACACTGGTTTGTTGCTACCAGCTGGAAACTGCACTAATCGGTTGGACAGGCAGTGGCTTCTGTTCCAGTAGGGGTTTCTTCTCTTGAGGCCTCTGCTGATTCTGATGCTGCTTCTTGAAAGGCCTTTGATCTTTCTGCTGAGAGGCCTGCCTCTTCTACTGCCTTTCTTCATCTATATCTTTCCAATCCCTCTCAATTCGCAGGGCTCTATCCACTGCTTCTCTATATGTCTTGGGCACAGATAGCCTAACGTTCATCTTGAACATGGGCTTTAACCCTTCCACAAAGTGGCTCAACTTTTCTGCTGGATCATTTCCAATTAGAGGCACAAAATAGCATCCTCTTTCAAACGTCTGCGCATACTCTTGCACAGTCATGCTTCCTTGTTTCAAAGTCAGAAACTCTCTTTTCAACTCAGACCTCTTTTCTGCTGTGAAGTAATGTTCGTAAAACACTTGCTTGAAATCCGCCCAAGTAAGGTTCATCAATTCCACAGATAGCTAAGCTCCTTCCCACCAAATCATGGTGTCATCACTCAACATATAGATAGCGTACCTTGGCCTATCTAAATCTGGCATCTGGAGGTACTCAAAGATAAACTCCATCGACTTAATCCAGCTCTCAGCAATTAAAGGATCAGTTGTACCACTAAACTCTTTCGGCTTTGGTCTTCTGAACTTCTCTTGAGGATCATCATTGTTGGGTCCTCGGCTACTGGATTATTGACCATTACCTCTGCTGGTTTGATCTACCAGAAACCTTAAAAGCTGGGCAATACTAGCGTTACTATCGGGGTTGGATTCATCTACTGGGATATTTCTTCTTCCTCGACCAGACATCTTAATCTATAGCCCGTAATCCACCACAATGCAATAATCAGAAAATGCTAAAGATAAAAACAAATTCTCTGAAACATAAAATAAACTCACAACGCTGGAGAAACGGTTGACAACTGCTGTTCCAACTGGAAGTGCGTGTGTTTATCTCAGGACCTTGCTCTGATACCAAGTTGTGACGTCCCAATACTCATGGGGTCACGAAAGAATAATAAAAAGAAAAGAAGGGCTGAATGGGAATTGTTATAAGCTGTATTTCTTATAACTAAATCAATATTCAAACACAAACATGATATGGCGCCTGATACTGGAACGGCCGAAATAATTTCTTTAATAACAGATGTTACAAAAGTGCAAAATGCGATATTACAACTTTGCAATTTTATATGAATTCACTATTGTTGTAATGGATCTAATACAGACTTAACAAAAGATCAAAAACAACAACAGCTGCTGCGGAAAAACATTGGCCGTAGATAAACACAATCACCACAGCTTGTTCATTCGCTGCCTCCCGCCTGCCCCAGCTCTGTCCCACCTGCACCATTTTAAAACTAATGAGCCTAGGGGCTCAGCAAGTAAAATCTGAAGATAACCATTTCGCATAATGCAGGCAGACATCTAAACATAACGTACATAACAGTTTAAAAGCAAGTCATTCATCAGCTTCCATAAACTTTCTGTCGCTAAACATGGAAATGGGGAAGATGACCCAGATCCCATTCTTATTTTCTTGTGATTTATGGCTTAGAATCTCTCCTTAGGTCTGTGGTGCACCTGATCAAGTGACTACTGATATCAGCCTTAGAATTTAGCTCGTGGTGAAGGGGCAACTGACATCTGGACAGCTGCTCACCTCTCCATGGTGACCGTCTGTTATCTATGCCATAAATCCTTAAATTGAAACGTTCTTCCTTTAAACTCATAGCTGGTTGAAATTTGATTTTGAAATCATTGTTCGGGTTCACAGTGATTCGAAATTCTTTCTTTAAACAACCTATCAATTCCAACAATCAATCGTAATTAATAATTCCAGGTCTCACATCATCCATCCATTTTCTTAAACATTCTTAAACATGAACATAACTTATCTTAACATAAACAGGAAACAATCATGCACTGAAGAACAATATATGCTTTAAAATGGCGTAGAAAGAATCAGTCTTTACTTGCGTTAAAATGAAAACAATCATATACGGGATATGACTTGTAGTAGGTATTAACACTCGAGTAGGCATGGGATCCTAACAACCCGTGTCCTTTTCAAAAGAATTTGTCAAATACTCCCTAATACTATTTTGAATTTGAAAACTTTACCAAAACATTTTAAAAGAACTATTTTTTGTCCAGCTGAGGACATTTTAAACCAAAATCTGAATCTGCTCGTGTTTATGCTCGGGCGACAGCTTCCTGGAAACCTTCTGCGTCATGTCTCAAAGCAACAACTGAAAATCAGCTGTTAAAACAAACGAAATAAACTTAAGGCTGAAATACGTAATATCAAATAAGCCCTTAAAATAGAAAAGGGTTAAATATGTGGTCCTATGGATTTTGGGACGTTACAGCGTTTGTTGTTCAGACTTCTCCAGCGAGCAGTGTTTTGTTCTTCAGATTCCTCCAACGGTTTGTGTTAGCTTTCAGATTTCACCCGTGGTGTGCGGCATCGTTTTAGCGGTTAGCGCTATTTCCAGCGTTTAGCGTTTTTGGCCTTCAGATTTCTCCGTGGTTTTGGAGCGAGCGATGGCTTGTGAAATCTGATTCTGTCGGTGGCTAATTAATCAGATTTCATGCGTGTATTTATATTAGAAGTGTTGGCCTTCAATTATTTTAAACCAGATTCCATACTTAGCAAATTTTCCTCCCGACTTTCATTCTCCGCTCAAACCCTCGGTTACTGTTCACCGTGAGCTTCTTCGGCGATTTACCATCGATTCCGGCCACCGTTTTTCATGTTTGAGGTAGCGTTGGACTCCTCTCAAGAAGCTCTTTCATTGCATACCATTTATGGAGGCTGTAGTTGGCTAAAACAGAAGCACGAAGTTGCTGTATTTTCGGTCGTGACTTCACTGTTCAGGTAGCTTTTCAAATTAGCTTGGAAATCTTGTTCCTAGCCTTGTTTTAAGCTCCCGATGAAGTTGTATTGTTGAGATTAGCTGTTGGTTTGAGCGTGTAAAATTCTGGTCGTGAGTTGTTGTGTTTGGCCGTGAGTTTTGGTTGCGTTTTCCTGAAATCTTGCTGTGGTTTCAGCAGGTTTCAACCAGTTTTCTCGGGCCTGTAATTGTGGTAATCGTTGCACCGAATCAGGTACGGGTTGAGCTTGTAAATGCAGCGAGTGTATGGCTTGGATAATTTGTAGTTGCTGTTTTGATGGCTGTTGTGTGTAAATGCAAGCTGTTTCATGAGATGACCGTGATTATTATTGTGTGCGATTGCTGTTGTGCATATGATTTATGCTTATTGTCCAGCATGTTGCATATACGCATTATCATCTCATTTAAGCTTTTACAGCCATTGTTTCGTTGTTGTTGCTCTGTTCTTACCAGGATGCGAGGGCGAGCGGCGATACCGTACTCTCATCTCCCTGCTGGGATTTGTTAGCCCTCATGCGCCTAGTGGTTAACTACCACAGTTCATGAGTTGTGCAACGGCAGGTTGAGTTGTTTGTTGCATCTGGTATTCGGGTGTGGTGTCAAGGCGAGTGTCTCATTACCACACTTTGAACACACCCCGTGGCCACTGTTTGTTGCAGATTCCATTGAGCTGTGCATTGAGTTCTTTGGCTCCCTTCCTTGGTTGTATCCTCCGGCTGTTGTCCCTGGTCTCATGCATAGCATCTGCATTTTATTCTTGCTGTTTACTGCTGTTTTATAGTTGCTCTCCGTACTGGGGTTTGACCCCATGTCCCTCTGAGGCTTGGTTTGTTTTCCTTGCCTGTTTTGTTCTTCAGGTTATCAAGCTGGTTATGGTTCTGACCCAACTAGAGGTGCCCCAGGAGGTGGTTAAAGTATCCCAGTAGCATATAGCATATTTATATGTATCAGTACAGTTAGCCAGGGGATGCCCTGTGCTCTTGTTGTATTTTGTGGTACTCGGTTGTGGTTGTTACCAGATATCTGATACATGTTTATGTTGTACTGTTGTCGTGGGCTTGTAGCTTTTGTTGGTGGTTTTGTTAAACTGGGATATCTATTTTGAGTATTGTTGTATTTTAAATTATATTGTTTTAACCGTCAGGCCTAAAAGCAAAAATTTTTCCCGCTTTTTAGTAGCTTCCGCTTGTGTTTATGTGATTTTACTCTATTGTGATCACGAGGCCTGACACTTTAGATTGGCAAACAAGTCATGCAACTCCATCTTATTCAGCTCTTTAGACTCTCGCATGACCATAGTTTTTACGTCCCACTCCTTGGGAAGTGCTCGCATCACTTTTAGGGCCAGTTCCCTGTTGTTGTATGTCTTGTTTAGTCTACCCAGCTCAATTACCAATGAGCTGAATCGTTCATCAAATTCTGCCATGGACTCTTCAGGCTTCATTTTGATAAGCTCAAATTTTTGTAGAGCCACGGTCAGCTTGTTCTCCTTGGTTTCCTCGTTTCCTTCGTATATCTGGGTTAGATTTTCCCAGATTTCTTTTGCAGTTGTACAAGTCTGGATTTTGCTAACATGTTGTTGTCTAGCGTTTTGTATAATATGTCATTTGCGACGTTGTCCATATTTTCTTTCTTCTTATCTTCTGAGGACCACTCCTGTCTGGGTTTCTCAATCCATTGAGGTGCACCATCAGCTATAGCGACAGCAATGTTTACTTTCATTATTGGCATTGGTCCATGGGTGATCACGAACCACATGTCATCATCTTGTGCTGCTAGATGTGCCTTCATCCGGATCTTCCAGCATCGTATTCCTCCTTAGAGAACATAGGAATTTTTAGAGTGAGAAATCGACATGTTTAATCAGTAAAAGTGATAAATGTTCAGACACTGAGAAAACTTTGCTCTGATTTTCTTTCTTCTTATCTTCTGAGGACCACTCCTGTCTGGGGTTTCTCAATCCATTGAGGTGCACCATCAGCTATAGCGACAGCAATGTTTACTTTCATTATTGGCATTGGTCCATGGGTGATCACGAACCACATGTCATCATCTTGTGCTGCTAGATGTGCCTTCATCCGGATCTTCCAGACATCGTATTCCTCCTTAGAGAACATAGGAATTTTAGAGTGAGAAATCGACATGTTTAATCAGTAAAAGTGAATAAATTGTTCAGACACTGAGAAAACTTTGCTCTGATATCACTTGTTAGGATCGAAAAGAGAACTTGGGAGTTCACTGGGGGGGTGAATGAACTCCCTTTATAGATTTTTATTTGAAAATTTGTTTCGAAAAATTTTACAGCTCAAAGCCAACTTCCAGCCGAGTTATCATCTGGGAAGCTTTCTCGGTGGTACTGTTGTCTCGTGTAATAAAATAGTTTTATGCGGAATAAACACAATTCAAGCACCTGAACGATTTAATCAAATGCGTAAATGTAAAAGTAGTAGGGACGAGAGATTTGTTTCTGGAAGTTCGGAGCAATTTCTCCTACGTCTCCCCTTCTTCCACAATGGGAAGGATTTCACTAGAAGGATTTGATTTATACAACTCTTGTACAAATCCACTCCCTTGACCCACAGCCAAGAGAACTCCTAGCAACCAACGGCACACAGACCCGCAACCTGGTTCGTATTACAAAAATTCCAGCACTCAGCTGGTTGTGCTATCCTAGCACTCAGACACTCTCTGTCTATAATTTTTCAATTCAAACACAAGTCTACAGAGTTTGTGAGGAAGAGTTAGTGACTCCAAAGGTATGAACAATATGTGCGTGTGTCACTCAAATGAGCTGGTTCAGGATGAATTTTTCTTCTATGATGAACTTGGTTAGCTTCTGTATCTTCGAATGATTTCACATTGTTCGGTTCTCTCCTTCACAACATCTCTTCTCCTCTATATATACTCTTTGGATGCAACGGTAATAAATATTACCAGTAGCCACATTGTATACATCCAAGTTGAAGTTTCTGCGGCGCCTTAATTGCTTGTACGATGAGAGTAAACTTCATTAAATGCATTGCCCTTTTTGGCAAGTCTGCGCCGTCTTCAGTATGTGTCATATCCCTGCATATCTGGTTTTAGCTTGACGTAGTCCCAACGACTAAAAATCATGGCAGAGATGTCAACTGATTTATTTCAGACTATACTTGACTTCAGACATTCCGAAATTCAAATTGCTTATGTCGTTCTGTACTCAGCTGGTTGTATTGTCCTGTGCGAAGCTGGTTTAGCCATTCCAGTTTCTGAAACTGAGCTGGTCCCTGTAGTGTCTTAACATTCAGCTGGTACAATATTCTGAGCTGGTTTCTGCACTTTCCACCATCCATATGGTCTATACTAAGGTTCCGGGCTGGTTTGACTTTTGACCAGAATACTCTGAGCTGATTTTCCCTCGATCAGCTTGTCTTTGCCTCGATCTGGTTTCTTTGTTCAACATGGTAAGTCTCGTCCAGATGTTGTCTCTTTGGTTTTAATGATCTCTTTTACGAATTCCATATCTTGTTCATTTTTCATCACCAAAACTTCTGAAATTCATCCTAACATATATGACTCATATTTTTTCAACATTGACACATGAAACACATCATATGCATCGCTTCTAACTCAGCAGGCAATTGCAGACGATATGCCAACGACCCAATCCTCTCAATAATCTCAAACGGGCCAACGAATCTAGGAGCTAACTTACCCTTGAGCCTGAATCTCATCATGCTCTTGAAAGGAGAAACTTTCAGAAACCCTCGATCGCCAACCTGAAATTCCAAAGACCTACGCCTATTATTAGCATAGCTGTCTTGACGACCTTGTGTGGCCTTCATTCTATTCCTAATCAGCTCAACCTGATCCTTCATATGCTGCACAAATTCAGGGTTATACAGTTGTTTCTCTCCAACTTCTTCCCAGCAAATCGATGATCTACATTTCTTGTCGTATAAATTCAGAAACCCTCGATCGCCAACCTGAAATTCCAAAGACCTACGCCTATTATTAGCATAGCTGTCTTGACGACCTTGTGTGGCCTTCATTCTATTCCTAATCAGCTCAACCTGATCCTTCATATGCTGCACAAATTCAGGGTTATACAGTTGTTTCTCTCCAACTTCTTCCCAGCAAATCGATGATCTACATTTCTTGTCGTATAAAGCTTCGAATGGGGCCATGCCGATAGTTACCTGGTAGATGTTGTTATAGGAAAACTCAATCAAAGACAATGAATCTTGCCAGCCACCACTGAAATCCATCACCACGGCTCGTAGCATATCCTCTAAGTCTGTTTGGTCCTCTCGGATTGGCCATATGTCTGAGGGTGATAAGCTGTACTCATAGCCAATCTCGAACCCATTTCTGCTTGAAAACTTTTCTAGAATCGGGAAGTGAATCGTGGATCTCTATCAGACATTATCTAAACCGGCACACCATGCAATCTAACCACGTGATTTGTACAGCCTTGCCATATTCTTCATGGAACACCTCACGTCATAGGGAATGAAGTGGACTGACTTATAAAGCTGTAAATCACCATCCAAATCGCATCACATCCACTATTCGATCGAGGTAAATGGGTCTCAAAATCCATGGCAACGTGCTCCCAATTCCACTGAGGCACTTCTAAGCTTTGTAGCAATCCTCCAAGTCTCATCCTCTCGGCCTTGACCTGCTGACAATTCAAGCATCGTGCTACAAATCCAGAAATATCATTCCTCATGCCTTCCCACCAATAGTGCAACTTCAAGGCGTGGTACATCTTCTTCTCATCCGGATATACACTGTAACGACTACAATTGGCCTCGTTCAGTATAGTCTCCTTCAGGTTTATCTGATTTGGAACCAGTAGTTTACCACAAAATCTCAGACATCCATAAGAAGCAACAGTAAAATCATCCGATTGACCATTATGGGCCTTTACCTCAGCTCATGGATGTAGAGGTCAGTCCTTTGTGCTGCTCTAATGTCTGCTACAAGCTATGGTTCAACCTGAAAAGAAGAAACTACGAAGCACTGATCATCTGGCTGAAAACGCAATCCATAAGTCCCCAAATGATCATGGCTTTTTAGATACTCAAAGATGTTAGCATCGCAGGCTGGGCTTTCCTACTCAAGGCATCGACCACTAAGTTCATTCGATCAGGCTGATACTGAATCTCACAGTCAAAATCCTTGAGCAACTCCATCCAACGACGCTGCCTCATGTTCAAATCTGACTGAGTAAAGATGTACTTAAAACTCTTGTGGTTGATGTACACCACAAACTGCTCACCATACAGGTAGTGACGTCAAATCTTCAAGGCAAAAATGATAGCTACCAACTCCAAATCGTGAACGGGGTATCTGGTCTCATGAGGTTTCAGCTGTCGAGATGCGTAAGCTATCACTCGCCCATTCTGCATCAACACGCATCCCAAACCACTCAAAGAAGCATTGGAGTATATCACAAAACCTCCAGAACCCGAAGGTAAAGCTAACACAGGAGTAGTAGTCAAATTCTCCTTGAGCAATTAAAAACTCGACTCACACTCGTCTTTCCAGATAAGCCTCATATCCTTCTGGGTCAACTGCATCATCGGCCAGGCTATGGAATAGAATCCCTCAATAAAGTGTCTATAATAGTACTGCCTCAACCTTACTAGGATCCACTGAAATACCTTGTGCAGAAATGACATGACCCAAAAAGATCACCCTATCCAACAAAAATTCACACTTAGTGAACTTTGCATAAAACTGCGAGTCTCTCAGAGTCTACAACACTAATCTCAAATGCTCCTTATGCTCTCTATAGTTCCTCGAATACACCATAATATCATCTATGTATACAATCACAAAGCGATCACTATACTCGCTAAAGAAGCGGTTCATCAAGTCCATGAAGACAGCAGGGACATTCGTCAATCCAAACAGCATCACAAGGAACTCATAATGCCCGTATCTGAACGTCATCTTTGCCACATCAGCATCTCTAATCCGCAACTGATGATAACCAGATCGCATATCAATCTTGGAGTATACTGCTGATCCCAGTAGCTGATCAAACAGATCATCTATCCTCGGCAAGGAATACTTATTCTTCACCGTCACTTTGTTCAATTGTCAGAAATTGACACACATCCTCATAGATCCTTACGAAGAGAATCGGAGCTCCCCAAGACGACATATTTGGCCTAATGAAACCCTTCTCTAAAAGATCACGCAACTGTTCCTTGAGTTTCCTCAGCTCAGCTGGCGCCAACCGATATGGAGCTCTATAAATCGTGGTAGTCCCTAGCACCAACTCAATGCTGAAATCAATCTCTCATCGGAGGAAAACCAGGAATCTCATCCGAAAAAACATCATGGAAATCTCGGACAATCGGAATATCACCCAATTCCAGTCGCGATTCCTGGGACACATCTAGGGCATAAATCATAAACCCTGCATTCTCAAGTGATAACAGACTAAACATCTCCAGGCTGACACAAGTGGAATCTTAGACCGTGAATCTACACCGTAGAAATCCCACTTTTCACCAAACTCAGGCCTAAACCTCACCACTCCATGGAAACAAATGACAGTAGCCCTATAACGGGACAACACGTCCATAACCAAGATACAATCAAAGTCTCTAATCTCCAAGGAAATCAAATTTGTCACCAGCACGTTCTGATCAAATCTGATCACGCAGTTCAACACCAACTCACGGGACAACAAACTCACACCAGCAGGAGTAGAAACAGATACAACATCACATAGTGGGGTAACACTCAACCCACACTCATACACAAATAGATCAGATATAAAGGCGTGTGATTCTCCAGTATCAAACAAAACTATGACAGGAAAATCAAAGATAGAGCAAGTACCTGCAATAACTCCTCCATTCATATCATCAGCTTGCTCTCGAGTCATGGAATTCACCTGAGCTTGCTGAGGTCCCTGAAGCTGAGGTCTATAAGCTCCTCCAAACCTAGACGCTTCACGAGGTTGGAAACCTGATCACTGGGATGGGGCAGGAGGTTGCAGCCTCTGCAAAGAACCACCAGCCGAACCTTGCTGCTGCAGATTATAGGGTTGTCCCCTCATCGAGGGACACACTCTAGCAAAACGCTCAGGTTGCCCACACTTATGGCAAAGACCCTGAATCCCACGGCACCGAGAATTCAAATGCCTACCTCCGCTGTAACGGCCGAAAAATCCATAAACCCACGAGATGTTTAATTTTTATAGGAGGGTTAAACTGCTATTTTAAGGTTGTGTCTAAGCTTAACCTTCCAGCTTTTGCCTGAGCATTTTTGCTTCGATTTTGTGATCAGGGCGGTTCGCGGGCGGGTCGGTCGAGAATGACCCAAGCACGGTCCCGTTCTCTCTTTTAAATAAATAATATTTTATTTTCTGTAATGATTGATATGGCATGCTTAAGCCTTTCAATAAATGCTGACAGCACGCTTAAACATTTCCGTTACACAAAATCATTACAGTTGGCGTTTGGACAGGGCAACGCTTGCTATACCCGACTGTTGCTATTGTATAGCAGTTACAGTGTTGTCCATACCACAAAGCAATCAAAATTGTTCCCTCGGTCATGCTTGTGGAAGAATTCAAGGCTGGAGTTGTTTCCCTGCAACCCGTCAACCAGCATAGGCAAGTATACTATGTTTCTTGCAGCAACTATGAAAGTGTTATATTGATCTTTGTTCTGCATGTTGTTTGCTTCTGTTGCATCAATTCAGAGTTTTGAGCATGTTTAAAAAGTGTTCGCATTGCGGTAAGCGGTCTTGAATTTTTTTCAAAGAATTTCGACATAAAATCTTGTGACAGCGAGATGTCATCTTTTTTTTATATGACTGGGTTGTACAACAGTGCCTTTAAGTAGAGTTATCTATTTTGGTTCCAGGAAGTATTTTGTGTTGAATGTTAGGATGAGATTCTGAGCGGGTGGGCAAAGCTGGTCGCATTAGAACCCTGTTCTGATTCTATAGGCTTAATGAATCTGTTCGAACACTCCTAAGCTGGTTGTATTCCTCTCCAAGCTGGTTCTACGCTCGTGAGCAGTTGTTCTCTCCCCTGAGCTGGTTTTAAGCTCTTAAGCATTGACCCTTTTTTCTCCAAGACGATTTTACGTCCCTAAGTTTCTATCTTAGTCCCTGAACTGTTTTCGTGTTCCTGAACTGCTATCTGTTCCCCGAGTTGTCTGTACGCTCGAAAGCTGTTAACTTATCACATGAGCTATTTTTATATTCGTAAACTGTTATCCTTTTTCCCGAGTTGTTTTCACACCCGCAAGTTGTTTTAACACTCGTAATGTTTTTATACCCATAAGTTGTTTTCACACCCGCAAGCTGTTTTTACGCTCCTAAGCTGTTACCTCTTTCTGTGAGCTGAAAGTTGGATCATGTCCTTGGAGGATATCTTCGAGTATCTGCGAATGCCTGAGCTATAAAGGCCCAGGTGCGCTGCGTTTACTTTACGAGGAGATTCCAGGATCTGGTGGGAAGGTGCCAAACTGACAGTGGATCTGGACACTCTCACGTGGGATGAATTCAAGAGGGTGTTCTACGACCAGTTTTTCACAGCAGATGTGCGAGCTGATCTGAGGATGGAGTTATTGACCCTGAAGCAGGGAGGTATGACTGTGCGGGAATACGTCCGCAAGTTTGAAAGGGGGTTCTACTTTGTCCCCTTGATTGGACGTGATGCGGAGGAGAAACTTCACCATTTCATCGAGGGCCTACGACCCACCCTCAGACAAGGTGTTAGGCTGGCCCAGCCTGGAGATTTTAGGACTGCAGTTGATTTGGCACTCCGAGCGGAGCAAGATTTGAAGGAGGTGGAAGAAGAACGACATAAGAGGCTTCAAGCCTTCCAGTCCAAGGATCAGAGGTCTTTTAAACGCCAAAATACCCAGCAGCAATAGAGGCCCCAAGGGCAGCGACGCAGCAGCCAAAACCACTCAATGCAGTGCCCAGGATCGACAATAGAATAGTCTACCAAAAGTGTAGCAAAAACCATGCTGGCGAGTGCAAATCTGTCCAGAGGGTGTGCTACAAATGCGATGCCCCACACCATTTCGCCAAGGATTGTCCCTAGAACAGACAACCTATTGCTGTTCGAGCCTACGTGATGACGGCGGAGCAAGAAAATCTAGAAACTACAGTGGTGACAGGTAAACTAATCATCTATGGTAACTCTACTACTGCTTTATTGGATTCGGGTGCAACCCACTCTTTCATATCAGAATCTTTTGCTAAGAAATTACATGATCAACCTGAGCTGCTATCAGTAGAGTACTGTGTACTGTACTAGCAGGAGATGAGTTATTAACCCGTAGGATATTTCACAATCTGGAACTTAGTCTTCAGGGGCATCTAGTGTCTGCTGACTTAATTGTGTTACCTATACCTGAATTTGATCTGATTTTAGGTATGGATTGGTTAACCAACTATGGGGTAGCCATTGATTTCAAGAGGAGAGTTGTAGAAGTGAAACCACCCCCAGGGAGCCAGTTCTCGTTCGAAGTTGCTCCAGGTAGCAGAGCGCCTCGATTAATCTCAGCTTTGAATGCCAGAGCTGTTTGAGGAAGGGCTGCCTAGGATTTCTAGCCAGCATATCCTCGATCTTGGAGGAATAAAAACCAAAGCTGTCGGATGTAGCAATAATGAACGAATTTCCTGAAGTTTTTCCAGATGACGTCATTGGGTTGCCACCAGAACGGGAGATCTAATTTTCAATTGAGCTGTTACCCAATGCTACTCCGGTTTCCAAGTCACCATACAGAGTAGCACCCTCAAAGATGAAGGAATTGAAAGATCAAGTCCAAGATCTTTTGGACAAAGGCTTCATTAGACCGAGCACATCACCATGGGGAGCCCTGTGCTGTTCGTGAATAAGAAGGACGGCAGTATGAGGTTGTGTATCAATTATAGAGAGCTGAACAAACTGACATCAAGAACAAGTATCCACTGTTAGAGTAGATGCCCAACTAGCCAACTTGTGGCGTGTGGGTTTTATTGACTCTTTGTATAACGATCTTTATTTATGAAATTCGTATTTCTTTATGGCATTCTTTATCTTCATTATTGATTTATAATGTTAACAATTGTGTTGGATAAAGACCTAGAATGCACCATAGTGTATGTTAGATGTGATAGTGGATATAATGGCTATCATGAAACACATCTAATAGTCACTGTGTATTCTGAACTCTTTCCTAGTCGATTGGACCGTCAAAATGAGGATAAGGCCGCCCGAGCTCGAGACTAGCATCTGCGATGCAAAGTACCACGTTTCATTGTTAGGGAACATTGTGATGTTCTGAGCATGCAGATGGATAGTGACCTGGTGATCTATCGAACTACCCTCGTTCGGACATTCCAAGTGATTATCATTTGTCGAGTGGATAAGTCCGAGATCTTGGTTGTACTGATTAGTCCTCACTACTCGAAACGTCATTGAGTCTCTACATGATAGGTGCTTCACTTTGACCCGTTTACCGACTCTGATGGGGTCATTAGGTGGCGGGATTGGGTGAGGTCCTGATGCATGTAGGAGTCGATGCTTCGTTGTCAAGGATTAACCACTCGCCTTTATGCGTGGATATCCTATGCTATCTGAGGAGATAATAGTGTGATAAATCTCTGGCCAGAGTACGAGATGTGTTTTAGGTAAATGGGTTTACCTAGTAACACACGCGATGTCACTATTTGATCTCCAAGATGTATGCATAGTTATCGGATCTCTAGCGACTCTCGATTCACCAATGGTCGTTGATCTGATCGGGATATATGTGTTGAAAGGACCGTACTGTACGCTAACCATGACCGACTGGTTCTTGCAGGCACTATCAGTGATACCTAGGGGATCATGGGGCAATGTTTCTAGGTGCTTTACCATGATCCGATGGGTCAGTCCGAAATTGTGATTTCGGAGTCACAATGGTTGTGAGCCCACGGCTAGCTGTATCCCTGAACCATTGAGGGTCACACAAGTACTGATTTCACGATTTCCGCACGGAAACTGAGCTCAATGTGTTGAGCATAGGAGGAGGAATTTAGGGAGTGCGACTTCCTAAAAGTCAACAGGGGTCAAATTGCAATTTCCTTAAAGTTTGGGCTAGTTTGACTATCCTTGAAACTTGGAGGGCCAAACTGCAATTTTGGACTAGGTGGTCTGAAAAATTGTTTTCACATCATAATACTCAGTTTTGGAAACTCTGTAGATCGGTCCGATCAGATCGTCGATCGGAGTTATGATGAAGTCACGGTGATAGGAATGAACCGAATGTTCATATGGACCTGGGCCCGCCCCTACCCATTGGGCCGGTCCAAGACCATCACAAGTCTAATAAATAATTGACCTAGGGCTACATTGTGACACAACTCTTGCATCACAACCCTACATAGTAGCCGCCACCTTCCCTCTCCCTCTCCTCTCGGCCGCCCACCACCACATGCGCCACCGCCGTCGGCCACGGGCCGCCGCCCGCCGTTGCTCACGTGATTGGACTTGTTCCGATCACGTCGACGAGGAGATTCCGTTCGTGACAAATTCGTCAGCTCTTCTAGTGCAGACTGACGAAGGAGCCGTGAATCCAGTCGTGGACCGGATTAGGATATCTACCACCGCCTATCGTTGAAGTGCCAGTTTCCCTGTGAATCTGGTCGGAGCCAGGCGCGTAGACGCCAGCAAGGTATCTTCTATAAAACATCCTATGAATGTTTTATTGCTTTGATTATTATGTATTGAACGTTTCCGGGGCAAATTTTGAAACTTCCGCTGTGCCCCCGGGAACGGGATCCGGATCCGCCGCTGCGCCAACATCCACTCCCCCGGATTGAAGATTTATTCGATCAACTTCAGGGTGCAGCAGCATTCTCAAAGATTGACCCGCGATCTGGTTACCACCAACTTAGAATAAAAGAATCGGATGTTCACAAAATATCCTTCAGGACGCGCTACGGGCACTATGAATTTTTATTCATGCCGTTTGGATTGACGAGCACGCCCTCAGCTTTCATGGTTTTAATGAACCGAGTGTTCCAACTGTTCCTGGACTAGTTTGTGGTGGTATTCATATACGACATCCTTGTCTACTCCAAGAACAGAGAAGAACACGCGCACCAGCTTAGGACGGTATTGCAGATTTTGAAGGACAAGCAGCTCTTCGCCAAGGTTAGCAAATGCGTGTTCTGGTTGGAGAAGGTTGCTTTCCTTGGCCATGTAATCTCCAAGGATGGTGTAGAGGTGGATCCAGCAAAAGTGGAAGTCGTTCGGGACTGGCCCGTGCCCAAGAGTCCAACTGAGATTCGCAGCTTCCTAGGATTCACTGGTTATTATAGGAGTTTTATCAAGAGTTTCTCGTAAGAAGCAGTGCCATTGACAGCCTTGACCAAGAAGAGCGTAAAGTATTCTTGGACTCCAGAGTGCCAGATTAGCTTCGATAAGTTTAAGCAAGCTTTAGTGGAGACCCCTGGTTTAGCAATGCCATCTGGAAAAGGATGTTTTATACACTGATATGTCTAAGCTGGGATCGAGTGTGGTGTTAATGCAAGACCGCAAGGTGATTTCTTACGCTTCAAGGCAACTAAAGACTCATGAGAAGAACTATACAACTCACGACCTGGAGCTTGCAGCAGTTGTTTTCGCATTGAAGATTTGGAGACATTACTTGTATGGAGAGAAGTTCGAGATCTTCACATATCACAAGAGCCTTAAGTATTTCTTCACGCAGAAAGAACTTAACATGAGACAATGGAGGTGGCTAAAGCTGGTGAAGGACTATGACTGCACGATCAGCTACCATCCGGGTAAAGCAAATGTGG
The DNA here is from genome assembly GCA_001598015.1 of Dorcoceras hygrometricum. NCBI lineage: Eukaryota > Viridiplantae > Streptophyta > Magnoliopsida > Lamiales > Gesneriaceae > Dorcoceras > Dorcoceras hygrometricum. The sequence goes on from KV018450.1 coordinate 53,176, forward strand.
TAGTCGATGCTTTGAGCAGGAAGACAGTGGGTTTAGCCCAGGTGTCAATGCAGAGGCCTTTGGCAACGGAAATTGAGAAGTTTTAGTTGGAGTTGGTCACTAGGGATTGCGTAGCAAAGCTAGCTGTTCTCACTATCCAGCCCACGTTAAACGACCATATCAGAGATGGTCAGGCAAGGGATGAGCAGCTATTGAAGTGGAAGCAGCAAGATGATGCTAGAGGAGGATATATTTACACCACAGAAGAAGGTATCGTGCGATACCAAGGCAAAATGTGGGTGCCAAGGGTAGATACCATGCGAGCTGATATTATGTAGGAGGCTCACTCACACCATATGCAGTGAACCCAGGCGGTACCAAGATGTATAAGGACCTACAAACATTATATTGGTGGCCAGGAATGAAGCAAGACATCTCCAAATTCATCACAGAGTGCTTAACCTGCCAGCAAGTTAAAGCAGAGCATCAGTGACCAGTTGGGATTCTGAAACCCCTTCCAATACCAGAATGGAAATGGGAGAACATCGTGATGGACTTTGTTGTGGGTCTGCCCAGGACTCTTCACGATTTTAACTCAATTTGGGTTATAGTGGATCGATTAACCAATCAGCTCATTTCCTACCAGTGAAGACTACTTTCGATATGAATAGATACGCTGAGCTGTATTTGAAAAACATAGTGAGGCTTCATGGGATTCCAATTTCTATTGTCTCAGATAGGGACTCAAGGTTCACGTCTGCATTCTTTAAGAGCTTGCATCGAGCCATGGGAACCAAGCTGACCTTCAGCACACAGCGTTCCACCCCCAAACTGATGACCAAAACCGAAAGGGTAATCCAAACGTTGGAGGATCTGCTTCGAGCTTGCACCATTGATTTCGCTGAGATTGGGATTCGAAGCTTCCTCTAGTAGATTTTGTGTACAACAAAAGCTATCAAGCTTCGATAAAGATGGCCCCGTATGAAACTTTGTATGGAAGAAAGTGCAGATCACCTATACACTTGGATGAGGTAGGTGAGAGAGCTGACCTCGGCCCAGAGAGCAAATAGCTGAAGCTATCAGAAAAGTGCGTGATCAGATGAGGGCAGCCTAAAGTCGACAAAAGAGCTACGTTGATGATCGTCATCTCGAGCTGAGCTTCAAAGTTGGGGATCATGTGTTTCTCAGAGTGTCACCCATGAAAAGGGTGATGCGGTTCGGAAAGAAGGGCAAGCTGAGTCCCAGATTTATTGGACCTTTTGAAATTCTGGAGAAAGTAGGGACATTAGCGTATTGATTGGCGCTACCCCCACAGCTAGCAGCAGTTCACAATGTTTTTCACGTCTCAGCTCTTCGAAAGTTTGTTTCAAGCCTCACGCATGTTTTGAGCTACGGACCAATCCAGCTTGCGCTGTTCTGTGCTATGAAGAGCAACCAGCAAGAATTCTCCTTAGAAAGACAGAAGGTTGAGAAAAAAGTGCATTTCCATGGTCAAAGTTTTGTGTGCAAATCACTCTGAGCGATAAGCAACCTGGGAAATGGTAGTTGACATGAGAAATCGTTACCTCGAGCTGTTCAGGTGAACTGAAATTTCAAGGACGAAATTTTATTTGGGGGTAGAGTTGTAATGCCCGGAAAATCCATAAACCCATGAGACGTTTAATTTTTATAGGAGGGTTAAACTACTATTTTTAGGTTGTGTCTAAGCTTAACCTTCCAGCTTTCGCCTGAGCTGTTTTCATTTGGTTTTGTGTTTAGGGCGGTTACGGGCGGGCCGGTCGAGAATAACCCAAGCACTGTCCGGTTCTCTCTTTTAAATAAATAAAATAAAATAAAATAAATAAATAGTATTTTATTTCTGAATGATTGCTATTGGCACGCTTAAGACTTTCATTAAATGCTGACAGCACGCTTAAACCTTTCCGTTACACAAAATCATTATTGTTGGCGTTTGGACTGGGCAACGCTTGCAATACCCGACTATTGCTATTGTATAGCAGTTACAGTGTCTCTCATACCAAAAAGCAATCAAAAGATTTCTCAAAAGTTTTCTCTCGATCGTGCTTGTGGAAGAATTTAAGGCTGGAGCTTTTTCCCTGCAACCCGTCAACCAGCACAGGCAAGTATACTCTTTTCTTGCTGCAACTATGAAATTGTTATATTGATCTTCGTTCTGCATGTTTTTTGCTTATGTTGCATCAATTCAGAGTTTTGAACATGTTTAAAAGGGGTTCGCATTACAGTAAGCGATTTCGAAATGTTTTCAAATAATTTCGGCAGAAAAGCTTGCGACAGCGAGATGTCTTCTTTTTAATAAATGACTGGTTTGTACTACAGTACCTTCAAGTAGAGTTCTCTATTTTGATTCCAGGAAGTATTTTGTGTTGAATGTTAGGATGAGATTCTGAGTGGGTGGGCAAAGCTGGTCGCATTAGAACCCTGTTCTGATTCGATAGGCTTAATGAATCTATTCGAACTCTCCTAAGCTGGTTTTTTTCCTCTCCTAAGCTGGTTTTTTTAATGCTTACTTACTTTAAGATTTTAGTTTATGTTAATTTTGTGTGAGCTTGTTATTACCAGAGTTACCTGTTGTTCCCCTAGGCTCACTAGCTTTCATGGTTGCATATAACAATGACAGTTGAGAGCTGGGAAGCGCGAGCTGGCGGACAGGGGAAGTGTGTTTATCATTGGCCTGCATTTCTATGAGGTTTCATTACTATTTTCCAAAATGAAAACAATGATGTAACCAGTTGTTACATTTCAGTATGTTTCCAGAACAGATTTTGAATCATCTAGGCTACGAAATTTTATGACAGCAGTTGTATTTCCGTTCATTTTACCCTAAGCTATTTTCACTCGAGATTTCATTGTGATCTATTTTCTTTCTGTTCGACCACTCTGGGTTTGTCGTATTTGATTGTATAGCCTGGTGCTGAATTCCCTTTCGCGAACCAGTACGCCCGCGTGCTGATTTTATCCCGAGCTGGTTCCATATCGCATGTCGCTACATTTGAGCTAATCCAGCTCACGTGTGCTTCACTCGCGCCGACCAGCTTAGGTCCCTTCCAGCCCAAACCAGTATCTACGAGCTGAAATTTCTCGTCGTGTTATCTTTTAATCCCCTCAAATGCAATCCTTCGTGCTTTAGACACCGTTTCCATTGAAATCGATGGACTAGGGTGTGACATCCGCACTGACCACACGTCACCTCTCCAAAACCACTACAACCAGAGCTGACGGAACCCAAAGAACTCGAATTCGACCGTCTCTTAAGTTGTTTCCCTCGAGGCTTGAACCTCTGGCGATTAGACTGTTGGGGCATTTGAGGAGGCTGATAAGCATACGTCCCCTCATACACGGGATGTGAACCTCGTCCAGCCACCAGTTGAACCTGCGTCTGTGCATCCAAAAGACTCTCCTCAATGTCAACGCCCTATCCACGGCCTCAACATAAGTTGCGGGAGAACCAGCTAACACAATATAAAACAAAACTGGTCTCAACCCTTTCAAAATATTGTTCCGCTTCGTCCTCTCCTTGTTAGCAACGTGAGGAACATACGTGAGAAGTGAGGAAAACAGTCTAGCATCCTCTGCTACCTTCAGATTTCCTTGCTTCAGATTATCAAACTCCCTCTCTGGGTTGTGAAATACGACTCTGGGGTATACTCCCGGAGAAAAGCATCACAGAAGATCTCCCAAGTGACTACCACTCCAGTCTCTCGCATGACTCTGGAAGTACTCTTACACCAACGATGAGCATGCTCTCTCAACTGAAGGATCTCCCAAGTGACTACCACTCCAGTCTCTCGCATGACTCTGGAAGTACTCTTACACCAACGATGAGCATGCTCTCTCAACTGAAGAACAACCAACTTCAGACTCTTCTCCTCTGTATAATCAACAGTATCGAAAAACTCTTCCATATGTTCAACCAGCCTCCATCCATCAAACCACCTTCGGCGTCAGAAAACGTAGGGGGATTCATCCTCTGGAACCTATCCAACACTATTTCCATTTCTCCAATCTGTCTAGTCACATCTTCAACCCCAGCCTCTATCTGTCCAGCTCGACGACGCAAAGGCACACTCTGTTGAGCAACATCCTCGTCGAACTCAGGGGCTCTAGACTCCCCAACTAGCTGGCTAGCCACTCTACCTCTCCTTCTCGGCGGCATCTACCAAGACTCAGAAGATAAACACATAGGCAGATAAAAGAATCACAGATATCATAGAAGTCACCGAAACCACAGAGTTAATCATGAACAGACATTCAAACTCTGTGCCTAGACTCAAGTGTGATAGAAAAGAATCGAGCTTATCCCAGTTTAAGCTCTGATACCAAAATGTCAGGCTCGATGCTCTAAACGAGATTAATTATCAATTAATCGCAATTACGCGGAAGCATAAAAATACGGGCTAAAAATTTTATTTCATGGCCTGAACTGAAAATATCATTAAAAGTACAATCATACTCAAAGTCTAGATTTTATCTCAAAAATCACACAATCAACAGTACCAGAAATGTATACAATGACTCAGCGAATACAAATCTTAGATACAAAATTTACGCAGGGCACCTGGGAAACTAGTTCAATACATTTTACATAACTGGGACTCAAAATGGGGCTCTACCAGCCGACACACCACTCGGTCCAACTAGATTACCTGAAAAACCTGCAAAGGCCAAACACAAGACCAAATCAGTCCCAAAAAAGGGAAAGAAAACGATGTCAAACCTCGGTACGAATTGCACCCGAAAACAGCAATCATATAAGGCATGCAATATCTCAAGTCGTGCAATTCATGAAGGGTTAACAAGAATCATCGGTAATCAAAGCACAACGACTCTACTGGGCAATCAAATCTCAATAATTCATCAAAATCCAGATCACAGCAACTCAACTGGCTATCACGACTCCATGACAGCATTGGATTCTTAGCACAGCGACTCAGCCGGCAAAATCACAACTCAATGATTATCGGTTCACAAAGGAACAGACTCAATATGTTAAGCATGAATGCAAGACAGAATCATTCACACAAACAATGCATATAATTCAAACATAAGAAAATAGATAATCATCCAAAACAGCACGGCTAAGCAAACTCAGCTTACAGCCAGCATGCATACACAGCTATCAATTCATGCTGGAAATATTCTCATGCTTATGTCAAAGCTGTCAATAATAGCTCAATGCGTACCTTTCGCTTCTGAGCTACAATTACCACAGAACAGCTCATAGCTTAAACGGCAGAACACACTTCCCAGCTCAGCTCAAGTCTCTACCATGAAATCAAGTCAAAAACCACAAGAGAAGATCTAATCTGAACCGAAGCTCAACTCTACCGGAAAAATAGCGAAACACAGCTCACGCAGCTTCTCAGCTATTATCTCTATCCGTCCTCCTCGACTCCAAACTGGTACAAGAACGTAGCTTACGAATAGGGGTTTCAAACCGAGGTACCCTCACTCAAATCTGACCAGCCAATCTCCGGAAATCGGAGGAAGAATTTATCGGGTGAGTAGCAACAAGGGTTAGAAGATATAAGTGTCGGGGTACTAGGTAGAAGATAGGGATAGGATATGTGTGTCGTAAAATGACTAAGTGTTGGTCAACACTTATATTTATACTCCCGGTCAAAGATACAGTAAAGTCAAACCAGCTCAGACTTCACTACTGTACCATCTCAGGCACACAAACCAGCTCAAGGAGTTACGCTGTCTTCAATCAGCACAGCGTTCAACTGACCAGCTCAGGTACTTCAAGAAACACATATCCAGCTCGGACCACTCATACCAACCCGATCTGGTCTATAGTGCTCAGACCAGCTCAGATCTCTCCACTATTCCAGCTTAGGTACACAGACACTAAAACCAGATCGCATTCCAACAGACCAGCTCGGAGCATCCAGCATATCTCTAAGTTGAGTCCAGCTTGCATAACATCGGAAACCTCAAAACTATTCACCTCTAAGCTGGTATCTCCGAAACCAGCTCAGCGAAACTGCCCAGCTCAGAGCTATACTCTTAGGCCAGCTCACGCCCGATCTGATCCAAATCAAACTCGAAAGTTACCAACAGTGTACAGGATGCCATCCAGCTCAGTACTGATCTATCCAACCAGCTTACACAAAAACTGGTCTTGGTTCAACTTCGAAACCCACCAGAAAACCTCTATGCCGATACCAGATTTCACTGGACTTGGAACCGTTCATCTCAACCAGCTTGCCGCAAAGCTGATTCCTCAAAACCCGAATCTTCAAACGGTAACATCTCCACTGATAGACCATCACTCAGCCCTAACCATCAGTGCTCAAAACCATGATACCAACCAAACATAAATTGCATTGAAACCCGAACAACTTGCAAAACCAACTTAGCACAATACTCTGGATCAGCGCGCATCTCAGCTGGTATCTTCACCAGCAGCTTATCCAGCTGAAGTATCTGCTTGGGTTAAATACTAATCTGCCCTGGTTAATTCATTAATTATCAACTGATCACATCGGCAAGCATGAAGAGCTTAGCTCAGTTTAGAAGCACGGAAGAGAATCAGATCTGGATATCAAATCAGAATGAAGCTTCGCTATTATTGAGATCAGCTGGGCTTTTAGCTAAGAAGAGTAAAGATTAGAGTTTTGCATCGAGCAGTTCAGCTTAGACAAGAGCAGCACAGAGTTCAGTTTACAGTTTAGATTAGAACGGATCAGTTAATCAGATCGAAGTGAACAGCTTAGAGAAGAGCAGATCAGATGAGATCAGATCATCTCACCGTGAACAGAACAGATCATATTAGGCAATCAGCTCAGACACAGATCAGCTCAGAAGAGATCAACGAAGAACCATGGATGAGCTGAGAGCAGTTACTGAGAGAAGAACATACCGAGGCATCGACCAAATCAGCTGAGAGACCAGCTCGGACAAATCATCTTATAGCGAGAAGTGTGATATATCAGATCAGAAGAAGAATCAATAATAAAGAACAGATTAGTTCCGTGATCAGATTAGAGCCTTGAAACAGATAAATTCACATGAGAAGAGAAGAGCTTAACTGATAGAACAGATCAGCTCAGAGCCCATATCATATACGCATGGACGATCAGATCAGGCTACAAGCTCAGAAGAACAAATAAGTTTGAACAAGATCAAATCAGTACTGAATCAGAAAATGTTCAAACTGATTTGTTCAAGTAAAACAAAATGCCAAAATCAGTTATATATGAATCAGCGTGGTGCTACCAAGATAGGGGACATGATCACCAGATAGTACTGTGAAGTTGCGAGGTCAGTATAACTATTCTAATGCTCACTTACACTTTGGATTTATTCGGATATGCCTACCGAATATATTTGTTACCGTTGAATCCAAAGGATATAAAAAGGTTCTCATATCAGACGAAGAAAAGAAGAGTGAGAAGTGGGAACAAGAAAAAAATCAAAAAGAGAGATAGAGTAGTCTGGAATAAGGGCATGTGCATAGTCGAGAGCTGGTACACACAGATGGAAGCTAGTGAACAAGCTGAGAGCTGGCGCACAACCGAGAGCTTAAACTCATAATCACTATAGTCGACTACACAACTTGGGAAGAGGATGAAGATATCAGCTTAGGAAGAATCACTTTCTAGTGTGTGAGATTTAATATTTGAGAGAGTGAGCTTACACTGTAAATCACACACACACACACACAGATTCACTCACATATTTGAGAACCGAGAGCTTAATGTTTAGATGAGTGAATCACCCACAAAACCAAAATTGATGTAGTCTTGGCACAAAGACATAAAACTTGGTGCTGACTGTAAATCTAGGAGTTCGGCTCAGGTGCGACCTGACTGAGTGGGTTTGTACGAGTTGTATAAATCAAAGTCTTCTAGTGAATTCTTCCAGCAATGGAAGAATGGGAGACGTGGGAGATTCAGCGCAACATTTCCAGAAACAAATTATGTGTTGTATTTGTTTATCAGCATTCAGTTTTCATGTTTTTAAGTATTTTAACAAAACAATTTTAGAGAGTATGTCATGTAATTTTTCCGCTTGGTTTTCATCAAATCTGATATACTTCTCGGTGCTCATAGCTTTCAAGAACATGAGTTATTGCAACTTAGGAATCAGATTGCGCACAACCAGCTCTGGTGAGCTTTGCCTTATGCACTATGAGTTGGTCAGCCCCTCCCCACTCCATGCTGTTTTTAAAACCCATTTTAAAGGCACGCGATCTGAGATTTTGAACCATGAATTGGTACCCGGGGTGTGTGAGAGCTCCAATGTACCAGTTCTCGGACCCTTCAGCAAGTACGGCCCCATTGGGGACAAGCCCGGGTAGTGACTTAGAGCAGCAGCAGTGCCACAACCACAGTAGCTAGCGTTGCACACACAGCACCATGTAGCAGCCATACGCCATGGCCTGGTAGGGAAGGAGTGCACGACAGGCTCCGAATTATGGCCATGATAGGCGCAGCGATAGGCGGGTGATTTTGCAAACAAGAATGCAGACGGGCGGGCGACTGGTACGCGGGGAGCATGGACGGCCGCACGAAATACGGCGCGCGACATATATTGCTAAAATTTTTTTTTATTTTGATTTAAAAAATTTGAGGTTTTTGATGCAATTTCAATAAAATTTATGTATTATCGATTCGAGCCTAAAGCTCTGATACCACTGTTGGCTCACGATGGATCCTGATCACACTCTTGGTGATGCAGCGGAAGTTAAAATTATATTTTGCATCGGGATGCTTATACGTAATATAAAACAGCAGGTAATCGAACTTAAAACCATTCATAGGGTGTTTAATTGATTACCTTTGGCTACTTTACGTCTGGCTCTGACTATCCAGTTTAAACGAAAATGGACATTCAACACTCGAATCTCGAGCGACTTCTAATCTGGTCCATGATCAGAATCCCATCTCCTCTACTGCCTTGCACTAGAAAGCACAACAGAGTGTCACGAACGAATAAACCACGACAAAGTGCACACTACAAGGCACGACGGCGAGCGAAGACAGGCGACGACAACAGGTGGCTAAAGGAGGGGTGGCGGCTAGGAGTGAGGGAGAGTAGGGTTAGGTTTTGTGTGCAAAACATTTTTTCACAACTTATGTCTAAATTGCCCCTCTTACCACATATATATATATATATAAAAAATCCATGGGCTCAACTTTGCTAGATTGGCCTTGACAAGCCCAAGCCCATCGCGCATTGGTTTCGAGTCCATCGTTTTGGTGACATCATAATCCCATTCGATTATCAGGTATCGTCAATGCATTCAGTACACAAAACTATTACACAAAACTATTAATTAAGATGCTAAATCAAATTTCCGGACCACTAAATCTATATATTGCAGGTTTACTTATTTCGCCAAATTTAGAAGTCATACGCATATTCTCCCTTCCATCGTACTCAACACCTTGAGTTTTATATCCGTATGGGAATTAGGAAACCAGTACTTATGTGACCCTTAATGGTTCAGGAATACAACTAGTCGTGGGCTCACAACTCCTTCTGAAATGAAAAACACATTTTCTGACTTATCCATCGGACCATGGTAAAGTATCTAGAAACATCGTCCCATGATCCCCTAGGTATCACTGATTGTGTCTGCAAGAACCAATAAGTCATGGTTAGTACGGTCCCTTCAGCTCAAATGTCCCGACCTAATCAACGACCATTGGTAGATCAAGAGTCGCTAGAGATTCGATGACCACGTGATATATCTTGGAGATCAAATAGCGACAATGTATGTACTACTAGGTAAACTCATTTACCATAAAGTGTTGGCGACAATGGCGGATCCGGATCCCGTTTCCCGGGGGCGCAGCGGAAGTTAAAATTTTTTTGCCCCGAGATGTGAGACCTGAATTCGTATTAAGGATTAATTGTTGAATTAATCGTGTTTTTAGCGATCTCTGGTGGTTCAGATTTAATTGTGAATGTTTGGGTTGCATTTTCGAGTTGAGAATAGCTTTTGGACCAATTCTGGAAAGTTTGAGATTTTCGAATTTTGGTGAAATTTAGTAGCAGATCTGATGACGTCAGCATCGCGTATTTGTGTAGTAGGGATGACGCAAGCGTTGCTGCTCGAGAGATCTGTTTGATTTAGTGTGAGAGCTGTTTTGCTTGGAACGCCGTCGTTTTATGAAGTTTGATATAGCGTAGCGTGAGATCTGTTTTGAGAGATCTGATTTTAGTACGTCGTCGTTTTGGAGAGATCTGTTTGTTGAGGCATGTGTAATGTTCGAACAGACTTGATGACATAGGAAGATCTGTTGTGTGCGCGCGATTGGTTTAGCGAGCAGCTTTGGTGACGTAAGCAGATCTGTCCGCGGTTTTGGCTTTGTTTAGCGCGTTTTCAGATTTCAGCGCCTTTAGACCAGACTTCTCCTTAGCTTTGGTGCGACGTCGTTTGGGGCTCTTGGCTTGTGTTTAGTGGGCGTAGTTTGCGAGATCTGTTTTGTCGGTAGGCTTTTAAAACAGATCTCTCGCGCCTATTTATTAGAAGCGTTGGCTTCGTTGTTTCTGATCAGATTCCATACTTAGAGAAATTATCAGACTTTCGTTCTCTGTTTTCTCAAACCCTTGTCACTGTTCACCGTAACCTTCTCCGGCCATTTCTCGTTGTTTCCGGCCACCGTTTTTCACGCTTGAGGTAGCGTTGAACTCCCCTCGAAGAGCTCTTTCACCCTATACCATTTTTGGAAGCTATAGTTAGCTCGATTGAAAGCGCGAAGTTGCTGTTCTTGCGTGTGATTTCATCGTTGCAGATTTGTGCAGGCAGTGAGTTGCTCCGTTCTTTGAGGAAATTAAGGTACGGGTTGAGCTTGTAATTTCAGCAAGGTGACAGCTTGGATGAATTGTGAGATGGCTTTGCTGGTTATGTGATTGTTTGCCTGCTGAGGCTGTCGATTTATGAGATGGTCGTGTGTTATGTGTTTTATACATGCTGTTGGTATTGTTGTTGTGCATACGTTGACATGCTTGTTATTGTTCAGCATGTGCATACACGTATTTGCATCTCATTCCAGTTTCATTGCCATCGTTGCGTCGTTCTTGTTTTGTTTCTTACCAGGTTGCGAGAGCGAGCGGCAATACCGCACTCTCATCTCCCCTGCTGGGTTATGTTAGCCCCTATGTAACCGAGTGGCTAACTACCACAGTTCATAGGCTGGGCAACAGCAGGCCGAGTTATTGATGCATCTGGTATTTGGGTGATGTGTCCGGGCGAGTGGTTAGCTACCACACTTGGAACATACCCAGTGGCCACCATCTGTTGCAGATTCAGTTGAGCTATGCATTGATTCTTTGACGTCCATTCTCGGTTGGAGTCATCAGTTGTTGTCCAGCATATCATGCATAGAATCTACCTTTTATTCTTGCTGTTATTTGCTGATTTATAGTTGCTCTCCGTACTGGGGTTTGACCCCATGTCCCTCCGGGGCTTGGTTTGTTTCCGTGTTTGTGATTTTGCAGGAAACCCAGGTAATACAGCTGGTCGTGGTTTTAGCCCAGCTGGTGGTGCCCCGGGAGGTGGCTAGTGTGTCCCAGTCGCATATAGCATACGTATATTATGTATCAGTGTTACGCCAGGGGATGCCCTGTGCCTTGTCCTTGTGATCAGTGTTTGGAGTCCGATACATGTTTTCTTAGTACTGTATGCTATTATTTGTTGGCAGGT
>KV018450.1:65308-89620 GCA_001598015.1 Dorcoceras hygrometricum
CCAATCGACTAGGAACGAGTTCAGAATTCACAGTGACTATTAGATGTGTTTCATGATAGCCATCATATCCACTATCACATCTAACATACACTATGGTGCATTCTAGGTCTTTATCCAACACAATTGTTAACATTATAACATAATTAAAATAAAGAATGCCATAAAGAAGTGCGTATATCATATATAAAGATTGTTATACACAAGAGTCAATAAAACCCACACGCCACAAGTTGGCTCGTTGGGCATCTACTCTAACAATCTCCCACTTGCCCTATAGCCAACTGCTCATCAGACGCAGTCCCATTGTTTCGCGATGTTTTTCAAACAACGGTCCTGGTAAGGGCTTCGTAAGTGGATCAGCAATGTTGTCTGCAGAGGCGACTCTCTCAACTGCTATGTCACCTCTAGCCACAATATCCCGGATTATGTGGTATCATCTCATGCATAGTCATCTGCATTTTAGTTCTTGCTGCCTATTTGCTGGTTTTTATAGTTGCTCTCCGTACTCGGGGTTTGACCCCATGTCCCTCCGGGGCTTGGTTTGTTTCCGTGTTTGTGTATTTGCAGGAAACCCAGGTAATACAGCTGGTCCGGGGTTTTAGCCCAGCTGGTGGTGCCCCGGAAGGTGGCTAGTGTGTCCCAGTCGCATATAGCATACGTATATTATGTATCAGTGTTATGCCAGGGGATGCCCTGTGCTTTGTCCTTGTATCCAGTGTTTGGAGTCTGATACATGTTTTCTTTGTACTGTATGCTATTATTTGTTGGCAGGTCGCCTTGTTGGTTTTAAACTGGAATCTTATTTTGAGTATCGCATTATTTTAACTTATATCGTTTTAAATTGTCGGGCCTAAAAGCGAAAATTTTACCCACTTTTTGATAGCTTCCGCATGTGTTTATCTGCTGTGAGCACGAGGCCTGACACGAGATACGTTCAATACATTAAAACTAATCAATAAACCATTCATAGGGCGTTTATCGATTGTTACCTTGCTGGCGTCTAGGCACCTGGCTCCGACCAGTTTCACAGGGAAACCGGCACTTCAAAAGGTAGGCGGCGGTAGATCCTCCTAATCAGGTCCACGACCGGAAACAAGAATCCTTCGTCAGCCTGCACTAGAAAGCCTGACGAATCTGGCATGGACGGAAACTCCTCGAAAGGCTGATCGGAACAAGTCCAATCACGGCGACGGCGGACGGCGAGCGGCGGCGCAAGGCGGCGCGTGGTGGTGTCGGCCGAAGTGGGGAGGAGAGGAGGAGGTGGGCGGCGCTATGTGTGGTGGAGGCTAGGGTTCAAGTGTTGTGATGTGTAGCCCTAGGTCTAGCATAAGTAGACCAATGATGGGCTTTCACTAGCCCAATGGGCCTGGGGCGGGCCCAGTCCATATGAACATTCGTTTCAACCGTACCACCGTGGCTTCATCACAATTTCGATCGACGATCAGATCGAATCGATCGACTCAGTTTCCAAAACTGAATAGTATGATGTGAAAACAATTTTTCAGACCACCTTGTCCAAAATTACAGTTTATCCCCTCAACTTTGGGAAATCGCAATTTGACCCCTATTGACTTTTAGGAAGTCGCACTCCCTAAATTCCTCCTCCTATGCTCAACACATTGAGCTCAGTTTCCATGCGGGAATCGTGAATCCAGTACTTCTGTGACCCTCAATGGTTCAGGGATACAGCTCGCCGTGGGCCCACAACCATTGTGACTCCGAAATCACAATTTCGGACTTGCCCAACGGATCATGGTAAAGCGCCTAGCAACATCACCCCATGATCCCCTAGGTATCACTGATAGTGCCTGCAAGAACCAGTTGGTCGTGGTTAGCATACAGTACGGTCCTTTCAACACATATATCCCGATCAGATCAACATTAATTGGTAAATCGAGAGTCGCTAAAGATCCGATAGCTATGCATAAATCTTGGCGATCAAATAGTGACATCGCGAGTGTTACTAGGCAAACCCATTTACCTAAAACACATCCAGTACTCTGGCCAGAGATTTATCACACTATTGTCTCCTCAGATAGCATAGGATATCCACGCGTTAAAGCGAACGGTGAATCCTCGACAACGAAGCATCGACTCCTACATGCATCGGGACCTTACCCAATCCCGCCGCCTAATGACCCCAAATGAGTCGGCAAACGGGTCAAAGTGAGGCGCCTATCATGTAGAGTCTCAATGACGTTTCGCGTAGTGAGGACTAATCAGTACAACCAAGACCTCGGACTTATCCACTCGACAAATGGTAACCACTTGGAAAGTCCGAACGAGGGTAGTTCGATAGATCACCAGGTCACCGTTGAGGACAGATTCTTGCAAAATGTCCAGGTTGATTACAAATGCGGCAAAGGCCAAACACTCCTATCCACGTCACATTGGAAGCTAGAATCAGTATAGCCTTCCAATTTCAGTTTACCACCCCCATAGACCATGAACATATTCTTAGTCCTTCGTAAGTACTTGAGACTATCTTTCACCGCCTTCCAATGCAATTGGACGGGGTTGGCCTGGTAGCGGCTCGTGACACTCAGAGCATATGCGACATCCGGTCTAGTTGAGATCATGCCATACATAATACTACCTATTACCGAGGCATACGGCACACGTGTCATACTCTCTATATCCTCATCAGTCTTCGGACACATAGACTTAGATAGACTGACCCCGTGGCTCATAGGTAGGTGTCCTCTCTTGGACTCTTCCATATAGAACCTCTTAAGTATGGTATCGATGTAGGTGGCTTGGGTGAGTCCGAGCATCCGTTTCGATCTATCTCGATAGATCTGTAATCCAAGAATATAGGATGCTTCACCCATGTCCTTCATCGAGAATTTACTAGACAACCATACTTTAGTTGACTGCAGCATTCCTACATCATTCCCAATGAGTAGAATGTCATCAACATAAAGTACAAGGAATGTCACAACGCTTTTAACTACCTTCTTATATACACATGGCTCCTCGGGATTCTTGATGAAACCAAATTCCTTAATTGTTTCATCGAATCTCAGGTTCCAACTCCTCGATTCTTGTTTGAGACCGTAGATCGATGACTTGAACATTTTGACTGTGAAAAGGTTTCATCATAGTCAACACCTTGCCTTTGAGTGTAACCTTTCGCGACCAGTCGTGCCTTGTAGGTCAGTACCTTACCATCAGGCCCAAGTTTTTCTCTTGTATATCCACTTACACCCGATAGGAACAATTCCTTCGGGAGGATTAACAAGAGTCCAAACTTGGTTCGCATGCATCGAGTCAATCTCAGACTGCATTGCTTCAAGCCACAAATTAGAATCAACATCGGAAATTGCCTCCCTGAAAGTCCTTGGATCACATCCAACAACTTGATCACCCTGATCATCTTCAAAAAGGAAACCATATCTTTCAGGAGCCCTAGGAACCCTTTCGGATCTCCTAGGTGCGACCATTTCTGGTACTGGCTTTGGAGGTGCGGGAGACTCACTTGGTATTTCAGATGGTTCTCGAACCTCTTCGAGTTCTACTATCTTGCCTTTTCTATCAAGTAGAAACTCCCTTTCCATAAAGGTGGCATTCCTAGAAACAAACACTTTTGTTTCGTTTGGATAGTAGAAGTAGTATCCAATAGAATTCTTTAGATACCCAATGAAGTAGCATAAGATGGATCTAGTATCCAGCTTATCTCCCACTGTCTGCTTCACATAAGCAGGACATCCCCAAATCCTCATAAATGAGTATTTGGGTGGTTTGCCCATCCATATCTCATATGGAGTCTTATCCACTGCCTTGTTGTGGACATTGTTCAACAACATTACCACCGTTTCGAGCACATAGCCCCAAAACGAGGTAGGAAGATCAGTGAAGCTCATCATAGATCGAACCATGTCCATCAGGGTTCGATTACGACGCTCCGCCACACCATTGAGTTGTGATGTGGCCGGAGGGGTCCACTGCGAGATAATCCCATTCTTTCTTAGATAGCCTTGAAATTCAACACTCAAGTATTCACCACCTTGATCGGATCGAAGTGCTTTAATACTTTTTCCTAATTGATTTTCTACTTCAGCCTTGAATTCTTTGAACCTTTCAAAGGATTCAGACTTGTGCTTCATTAAGTACAAGTACTCATACCTAGAGTAATCATCGGTAAAGGTGATGAAGTATGTGTGACCGTACTTAGTACCAATGCTAAGTGGACCACACACATCAGTATGGATCAAATCCAATAGACCTTGCGCACGTTCAGGCTTGCCCTTGAAGGGTTGTTTAGTCATCTTTCCCTTGAGACAAGATTCACAAGTCGGTAGGGAGTTAATGTCTGACAAATCAAACATGTCACTCCTAACTAACTTGTTCATCCTACTTAGGGAAATATGACCTAGCCTAGCGTGCCAAAGTTGTGCTGGGTTCAAGTTATCGCTTTTCCTTTTAATTGTTGTTATATGTGTTTCCACATCGCGAGTTGGAACTTCTTTTAATTTTAAGGTGTATAAATCATTTTCGCGTTCCCCAGTTCCAATTAAACATTCATTCTTGTATATACTGCAAATCGAATTAGCAAACATACAAGAATATCCATCACTATCAAGCATAGAAACAGAAATAATGTTCTTTATTAACTCGGGAACAAATAAAACGTTTCTCAATAACAACTTAAAATCTGAAGACAGAAATAAATAAACATCTCCTATAGCTTCTGCAGCAACTCTTGCTCCATTGCTCATTAAACATTCATTCTTGTATATACTGCAAATCGAATTAGCAAACATACAAGAATATCCATCACTATCAAGCATAGAAACAGAAATAATGTTCTTTATTAACTCGGGAACAAATAAAACGTTTCTCAATAACAACTTAAAATCTGAAGACAGAAATAAATAAACATCTCCTATAGCTTCTGCAGCAACTCTTGCTCCATTGCTCAGCCTCAAGTGGGTCTCACCCTCTCTAAGACGTCGGCTTCTTGTCATCACCTGAAAATCATTGCAGATATGAGATTCACTTCCGGTATCAAGTACCCAAGAAGTCGAATTAAGAGACATATTTATTTCCATATAGAACATACCTTTTGCAGTTCGCAACTGCTCGAGGTACTCCTTGCAGTTCCTCCTCCAATGCCCAGGCTTGTGGCAGTGGTGGCAAACATCCTCGGTCTTTTTTGGCTTGGAAGTCTTTGCCTTGGGCTTCTTAGTGGGCTTTTCCTCCTTCGCAGGGGCAGATCGCTTCTTACCCTTGCGTTTGGGCCCCTTCTTCGCAGAGGAAGAAGAGCCCATAAGGAGGACGGGCTTATCTTTCTTTATGGTCCCCTCGAACACGACCAGCATGTTAACCACCTCTTCGAGGGTGGCTGCCAGCTTGTTCATGTTGAAGTTGACCACAAAGGGGTCAAATGCAGCGGGTAGTGAGAGGATAAGCACATCCACAGACAGCTCATGTGGAAGTGTGATATCAAGGCCCGCCAACTTTTCAACGAGCCCAATCATACGAACCCCATGCTCGCGGACCGAAGTCCCATCCCGCATGCGGCTCGTCATAAGCTCCTTGACAGTGGTGAACCTCTCATGTCGAGAGTTCTCCCCATACAGTTCCTTAAGATGAAAGAGTATGTCAGCAGCATACTTCGTCTTCTCAAAGCACCGTTGCATTTCGTTGGACATCGATGCCATCACATAGCATCGAGTCTTAAGCTCGTTGTCCCACCATTGTTTAAGCGTAGTCAGCTCCTTAGGGCTAATATCGGCAGGGGCTTCCTTCGGAGGGCTCTTCTCTATCGTATAGAGAAGTTTCTCCGAAGCCAACACAATGTTGAGGTTTCGAAGCCAGTCTTGGTAGTTCAGACCGGTGAACTTGTTGCTATCCAGTATAGCAGCGAGTGGGTTTTTGATCGAAGACATTTTAAAGCAGTTTATACTGAAAAGAAAAATAGACATGCATTACTGTTGGTCCCTGTTTTTCGAAGGAACTTAGCAGTCGCTGATTTAAAATGAGCGATTAAAAATTTTGCGTTGCTAATACGGAGCTGCAATAGCTCAATGTTCTTGAACATCTAAAATTAATAGAGCACCGGAGACAGATCTGGTATGATTTAAAAATCATGCGGAAAATACCAGAACTGAATCCTATATTTTAAAACGATTCAAACAGATTTATGTGCAACATAAATCTGTTCGAGTTTGTGCAAGTGCTTGTGTGCTGAACTGTATGCGATGCTAAGTATAAAATGCAAGTGCTGAATTATGCGTGCGTGCTGAAATCTGTGTATGTGTGAGTTATGTGTGCTAAAATAATGTGAGTGCTGAAAGCTTAAAGTAAATGGACCGATACACAGCAGATTTGTTTCTGAAAGTTCGGACCTCAATATCCTACATCTCCCCTTCTTCCACCTCGGAAGGATCCACTAGAAGATTTGATCTTACAACTCGTGTACAGACCCGATCCCACAACCAGCAGCTGTGAGAACTCCTAGACTTCACAAATGCACACCAGCAGCAACTGTGTGACTAACTACATACACATGAGTTTTACGTCATCGTGCTTGGACGGGACCTGTGTTGGAAAGGTTTTGAGATTCATTCACTATACAATGAATGTGAATATGAGTTTTACGTCATCGTGCTTGGACGGGACCTGTGTTGGAAAGGTTTTGAGATTCATTCACTATACAATGAATGTGAATGAATCTCTGTGTGTGAGAATTACAGTGTATCGCTCAACTCTCGAATTAATACATCTCACACACAAGGAAGTGCTCCTAAATGAGCTAATACAGATTCAGCAGTTGACACAATAAGCTCCTCTCAAGAATGATTGTCGACTGCTTCATCTTCCTGTGTTCTTCCCTCTGTTGTTGTCTTCTATTGATTTTTCTTTTCTGTGCAACAACAACTCTCTGGTCTCACAACATCGACCTTCTTCCTTCAAAACTCCTCGCTTAAATACCCTCTGTTCGAATATATCCGTTAGACAAATTCCAAATCTCTTCTGCGCTTGTCAAGGCTAATTCGTCGTCTTCTTTCCATATCCATGCAACGCTCCTCTGTAAATTGTACTATTTCCCATAATAGTACAAATCTTGTTCCCTTGAATTGAGGCAATTTGCACGACTCTATTTCAGCCATTGACTCTTTCCATCTTGAGCGTTGATTGCATCCCAACAGCTGAGTGTCATTTCTTTTTCGCAACTGTCCAGACTCCACTCTTCTTTGCGTTGCTGCTGAAATTATCGTTGCGTCTGGATCTTTGCGACTGGATGCATATCAACAGCTGGTCTACTGTAGCTCTCGTCTGAATTTACTATTGCTACCAACTGCTGATTAACATTTGATTTGCACTCCAACTGGTCATCATTTGATTTGCACCAGCTGGTTGTCTTTACGCATCGGCTGAACCATCTTTATGTACCAGCTGGTCCTCATCATTCCAGCTGATCTTTTCTTCATCTTAGCGCCACAGCTGATCCAAGATCACTGTAGCTAACTGCTGGTAACCCACTAGAAGAATGTACCTGCTGGTTTTCCTCATCGCAAAGAGCATCTGCTGAATCCATAGCACGAAGGCAAAATGCTGTCGTATCAACTTATGTAAACGACATCGTTTTGCAATCGCCAACTCCAAATACCAACTGCTGGTTGAATCTCTCTGCTGATAGATCTTCCTGCTGATTCTTTAGCACGACGTCGCTTTCTTCACTGTTATGTTTGTTGTTGTCAGCTTCTTGTTAAACATTGCTCATCAGCTGTCAACAGCTTCTTGAATAGCGACTGTCAACAGATTCGTCAACAGTAATAAGAATCACGACTGCTAACAGATTCGTCAACAGTAATATGAAGCGCGACTGCTAACAGATTCGTCAACAGTAATATGAATCGCGACTGCTAACAGATTCGTTAACAGTAATATGAATGGCAATTGCCGACATCTTCGTGAATAGTAACTGACAACAGCTTCGTGAACAGTAACTTGCGACTGGAATCTTCTTCTACGACGTCGCTTTATCTCTTGCGCTTGCAGCTGGTCTTCTAATCGTTCCAGCTGATTCACTTCGCTCCAGCTGGTTCAACTTGGCCTCCGCCTGATTACGAACAGCTGATTCAACTTTGGACGTCTCCATTGCTAATCCAGCTGCCGTCTAAATGTATGCACCAAACCAACTGCTGAACTTATATTGTGAACCATCGACTGGACAGATTCTGCTATTGTTCATCTTCTTCTTCGTTCCTAAAATCTGTACACTTAAGTAGAATTGTTAGAAACACAATAACAGGTTTTGTGTAATTCAAAACTTAATCAGGATCTGTCAAAACAGATCCATCAATCTCTCCCTTTTTGATTTACACAAAACCTTTAAATAAACGATGCATGTTCTAACAATTACTAATTATATATGAAAAACGCTAAGACATAAAACGAGGTCATTTAGTTTTATGAATTACCCTCCCACTATTTTAACGATTTCACCACCCTCTAATGAAATCGAGAAAACAAGTTTCCTTAGTGGGTACACAGAGTCCAATCGAGCGATCATGGTCCCGAATAATATCAGTCAATCATGACCCCCAAAAGGTAGAATCCAATTGCAACCGGTGCAACCTCCATGTATTTACCTCACGTCCAGTAAGGGCCCAATAATATGACGCCGATTACTATCACGTGTCAAGATGACCCATCAATTTTGAGTCGTGAAGGACGGTCCCTTAACGTCCCCAATAATATGAGCCAACGTTAAAGGGAGTTCCAACCGACTCACAACGAGTGTCAATGATGTGTACAGCTTTCGGCATACATAACCCCCTCAATAATATGAGCCGGGCCATGTATCAATATTTTAAATCATAATTTAAAACATGCGGATTCAACATTCAACATATATCGAATATATAAATAAACTTTGGGATGATCGATCGCGAGAGCTATGCGGTCCGTGGTTGCCAATCACGGACCTGGGTCCAGTCATAGGTGAAATGCAATATGCAATGCAATCCAATTACAATTGCTTCCGGTTTTACAGATCTTCGGTCTTCAATATCTTTGATCGTCATCTCCACCGTCTTCAAATATCCTCCCACTAAATCTAGTAATTTACATTTAAATTGCCATGACACATTGGGATACAAATTTGTAGGGGTGAGAACGGGCCACAAACAGACCCACTTTACGAACGATATCAACAATATATATACAACCAAAATCGCAAAACCTATAACATACACCTAACACATTGGGCACGGCTCTCGATCATCCCAAACATGCAATCAATCTAATTAATTTGCATAAATTCAAATAATCAAATCATATTTGATAATTTTCCTACAAAATCATATTTAATTATAAAATCACATTTTATAAATAAAATCGCATTTTGTCGATAAAACCATATTTTAATCAACAAAATCATATTTTAATCATAAAATCATATTTCATAACTAAAATCACATTTTTTAATTTTAATTTCATCAATTTGGGCTTAAAACAATTTTAGGCCCAAAATCTCAAAAATTTCAAAATCAATTTTGGTCCGACCAAAATCGGCCCAAAATCGAATATTGGCCCGAAAACTTCATGGGTTGCCCGATACAGGCCCGAAACAAAACCTAGAGGACAGAACAGCCGTCGCATCGCCACGAGGATCGCCTCACGGCGGCGGCCGCCGCCAACGTAGCGTGCGGCACACGGCCGCACGCTGGCCGCGCCATGCGCGGCTTCTCTCTCGCGCGGCGCTGCCTCCCATCGCGCAACCAGTTGCGCGGAGGCAGCAGCCAGCGCGTGCCAACGTGCGCAACAATTGCACACGGTGGTTGGCCAGCGCGCAACGTTGTGCGCTGGCCTGCGCGCGACCGCGCGCGCTGTTGCGCGTGGTGGCGCCGCCGCATGCGGCTGGTCCAAAAAATATTTTTTTTTTGTTTTCTAATATCAAAATTCGAGATCTATGCAATTCAGGCAGTAAAATGTATTGAAGGATCCGAGCCTTGGCTCTGATACCACTGTTGGCGACAATGGCGGATCCGGATCCCGTTTCCCGGGGACGCAGCGGAAGTTAAAATTTTTTTGCCTCGAGATACGTTCAATACATTAAAACTAATCAATAAACCATTCATAGGACGTTTATCGATTGTTACCTTGCTGGCGTCTAGGCACCTGGCTCCGACCAGTTTCATAGGGAAACCGACACTTCAAAAGGTAGGCGGCGGTAGATCCTCCTAATCAGGTCCACGACCGGAAACAAGAATCCTTCGTCAGCCTGCACTAGAAGGCCTGACGAATCTGGCATGGACGGAAACTCCTCGATAGGCTGATCGGAACAAGTCCGATCACGGCGACGGCGGACGGCGGACGGCGAGCGGCAGCGCAAGGCGGCGCGTGGTGGTGTCGGCCGAAGTGGGGAGGAGAGGAGGAGGTGGGCGGCGCTATGTGTGGTGGAGGATAGGGTTCAAGTTTTGTGATGTGTAGCCCTAGGTCTAGCATAAGTAGACCAATGATGGGCTTTCACTAGCGCAATGGGCCTGGGGCGGGCCCAGGTCCATATGAACATTCGTTTCAACCGTACCACAGTGGCTTCATCACAATTCCGATCGACGATCAAATCAGACCGATTGACTCAGTTTCCAAAACTGAATATTATGATGCTAAAACAATTTTTCAGACCACCTTGTCCAAAATTACAGTTTAGCCCCTCAACTTTGGGAAATCGCAATTTGACCCCTGTTGACTTTTAGGAAGTCGCACTCCCTAAATTCCTCCTCCTATGCTCAACACATTGAGCTCAGTTTCCGTGCGTGAATCGTGAATCCAGTACTTCTGTGACCCTCAATGGTTCAGGGATACAGCTAGCCGTGGGCCCACAACCATTGTGACTCCGAAATCACAATTTCGGACTTGCCCAACGGATCATGGTAAAGCGCCTAGCAAAATCGCCCCATGATACCCTAGGTATCACTGATAGTGCCTGCAAGAACCAGTTGGTCGTGGTTAGCGTACAGTACGGTCCTTTCAACACATATATCCCGATCAGATCAACGACCATTGGTAAATCGAGAGTCGCTAAAGATCCGATAGCTATGCACACATCTTGGCGTCACACTATTGTCTCCTCAGATAGCATAGGATATCCACGCGTTAAAGCGAGTGGTGAATCCTCGATAACGAAGCATCGACTCCTACATGCATCGGGACCTCACCCAATCCCGCCGCCTAATGACCCAAAATGAGTCGGCAAACGGGTCAAAGTGAGGCGCCTATCATGTAGAGTCTCAATGACGTTTCGAGTAGTGAGGACTAATCAGCACAACCAAGACCTCGGACTTATCCACTCGACAAATGGTAACCACTTGGAAAGTTCGAACGAGGGTAGTTCGATAGATCACCAGGTCACTATCCATCTGCATGCTCAGAACATCACAATGTTCCCTACCATTGAAACATGGTACTTTACATCGCAGATGCTAGTCTCAAGCTCGGGCGGCCTTATCCTCATTTTGACGGCCCAATCGACTAGGAACGAATTCAGAATACAAAGTGACTATTAGATGTGTTTCATGATAGCCATCATATCCACTATCACATCTAACATACACTATGGTGCATTCTAGGTCTTTATCCAACACAATTGTTAACATTATAACATAATGAAAATAAAGAATGCCATAAAGAAGTGCGTATATCATATATAAAGATTGTTATACACAAGAGTCAATAAAACCCACACGCCACAATTTGGCTAGTTGGGCATCTACTCTAACATAAAGCACATATAGTACTCTGGCCAGAGATTTTTCATGCTATTATCTCCTCAGATAGCATCTGTAACGCCCAGAAATCCTAATTACGTTAATTGAATGCATGACTAGGAGGAAAACCTTATTTTTATGTGATTTTCATGTCATGCATGTGTTTATATGATGATTTTATGTGTTCCGTGTGCATATCGCTTTACGGTACGGTTTGAGACCGGTAGGCGGGGACGAGTCCGGAGACGACCAAATCGAAAATATTTAAATGTTTTAGCCCTTAGACATATTTTAAAGCAAAATATTTTTATTTTATGCACAATTTCCAAAAAAATGAGATTTTATGCACGGTTACCGAGGGGGACCCGTTTTTCGTCTATACGGGTCATTTTTATGACTTTTACCACAATTTTAAAATTGAGAGACCTTATATTACGAAAATTAAAGGCTTGGAGGCTGAAATTTAAATGTTTTTAAGCCTTTTTAATTAGAGGATGGGCTAGTATGATGATGGGCTCTTATTTCTTTAAATAAAACAAGGTAGAAGGCCTTTTTAGTACATTTTTTCATACACCCTCCACCTAAACTCGAAAATTACCCTAGCCCCTCCTCTCATCAGCCAACTTCAGCCTCCATCCTCCCCTTGGTGGCCAAAAAATTTGCAAGGTTTCATTGGAACTCAAGGTGTGGTCTTCTCCATTGTCCTCCGCTCCGGTATCACGTATTTTCACTTCTCTATCAACCAAGGCATGTTATATTCTTTTTTTTCTCACCATATAAATCATAATATACTATTTTTACAAAGATTATGCATGAATTTTATGTGAATATTTCAGATCTCAATGTACATGTCCATGATCATATGTCTCTCTTCATGTGCACCTCACGGTTTTGAATTCTTTTGCATGGCATCGGTTCATGGTCTGCTTGAGGGGTCTGGGATAGTTGTTAAGTGGTTCATGGTGGTCCTAGGAGTGGCTTTTCGTGGTTCGAAGTGGAGGTTTAAGGGTCGAACCGGTGGCTTGAAGTTTTACACCGTGCAGTGTGTGTTTACTGTGTGTCGCGTGTGTCTGGTTCACAACCTTCGTGCGTCCAGTTTCGGCCACGGTTTGGGCCAAGGTTGGTTGTGTTAGAAACACCTGGACCTGGGGGTGGTCCATCCGGAAGGGCTCCGGCAGTGGTGGCCGGATCAAGGAGAACGGACGATAATACCAGCAGGTGGTCGCGCGGCGTGCAGTATGGCTGGTGCGTCCACTTGCAGCGACCATTTCTCCCTGGTTAAGTCACGGTTTGAGACAAGGTCGGTCACGTTAGAACCGTCTGGACCTGGGGGTGGTCCAGCCGGAAGGGCTCCGGCAGTGGTGGCCGGATCAGGGAGAACTAATGTAAAAACCGGAGACTGGTCGCGGAGGCAGCTTGTGGAGGAGAGTGTATTTTAGGTTTAGGGTTGAGTGTTTGGTTTGGGCCGGTTCGTTTGGGCCGATGGGTCGGTTCAATCGGGTCGGGTCGAGTGGTTTAAGTGTCGAGTCAATATTTGAAGTTCGGTCAAGTTATTTTATTTTGGGCCGGGTTATTTTATTTTTAAAGTCCGGGTCGTTTTTGCCGGGTCAAGTCAACTTTTTAAGTTAAAATTAGTTCGAGTCAAAATTATTTTTGGGTCAATGATTTTAAGTCAAAATCTATTTTAAGTTGCTGAAATTTTTAATTTAAATTGTGTTTTTAGCCAAATTAGTGGACTTCGGGCCGATATTTATTTTAATGAATTTTAAGCCTTTTTTAACGATATTGGGCCGAGTCCTTCAAATGAATTTAAAAGGGTTTGTTCTTAGTTGTTGGGCCAAGATGAGTTGGGCTTAGGATTGTTCTAAGTTTGAGTTGAGGCTTTGGGACTTAGAATTAGTGGGCCAGTCGCTTGAGCCAGTCCTTGACCGGACCGAAGAAAAATAATGCATAGGCCCATGAATATACTTTTAATGTTATATGTACCAGGTTATGTATTTTAAGTATGTAATGTTTTAAGAAAATTAGAATATATTGATGGGCCAAGGTTTTAAAGTTGCATGATTTTTATGAAACGCATGCATCATGAAAGTTTAAATTATGTTAAGGCATGTATGAAAATGTTTTTGAGAAATTGAAGTGTGGTGGGGCAAAGTAACGATGGGAGTTAGCCGGGTAGCCGGGCCCGAGGATCCCTTGTTAATGTATAACGATTATGAGCCTATGGATCCATGTGATCACGACATGGTGAAGTGGCAAGCATAGAGGTATGACATATAGGGATCCTGAGGTAAGGTCGGGTGAACCACACCGCCACGTACGTTGGTTTATAGATTGATCAATCGAATTTAACGGCTCTCACTTCATGGATACGACTCACATGTTCTTTTTAGTTATGTTATGTATTATGATATGCTTTAACATATATGTTATGATGATTTATGTACGACTACAGCATGATTTAACGTTTTAAGGCCTTTTAATGCACGCATGTCATGAAAATTATGTTTATACACTTATGTGCTTGTATGTGGTTTTACTATATGTACCTTGTTATTAGCGGATATAGCATGCTGGGCCTTTAGGCTCACTAGGTTTATATGGTGCAGGTGAGCATGATAATGTTGATGATATTACTCCGACCGGCAGTGAGGACATCTGATGCTCCGCTGCGGCTGTTACCCCGTGACCGCTTAGTTATTTCATGTTACCTACATTTAAGCATGTTCAGTTTTTCCGCAATCAGTTTTTGAGTACTCTGATTTTTATGATTAGCTTTTGAGACGTAAAAAATTGTGTTGGATAAAGACCTAGAATGCACCATAGTGTATGTTAGATGTGATAGTGGATATGATGGCTATCATGAAACACATCTAATAGTCACTGTGCATTCTGAACACGTTCCTAGTCGATTGGGCCGTCAAAATGAGGATAAGGCCGCCCGAGCTTGAGACTAGCGTCTGCGATGTGAAGTACCATGTTTCATTGGTAGGGAAC
Source organism: Dorcoceras hygrometricum (assembly GCA_001598015.1). NCBI lineage: Eukaryota > Viridiplantae > Streptophyta > Magnoliopsida > Lamiales > Gesneriaceae > Dorcoceras > Dorcoceras hygrometricum. The sequence goes on from KV018450.1 coordinate 80,026, forward strand.
ATTGTGATGTTCTGAGCATGCAGATGGAGAGTGACCTGGTGATCTATCGAACTACCCTCGTTCGGACTTTTCAAGTGGTTACCATTTGTCGAGTGTATAAGTTCGAGGTCTTGGTTGTACTGATTCGTCCTCACTACTCGAAACGTCATTGAGACTCTACATGATAGGCGCCTCAATTTGACCCGTTTACCGACCCAGTTGGGGTCATTAGGTGGCGGAATTGGGTAAGGTCCCGATGCATGTAGGAGTCGATGCTTCGTTGTCGAGGATTCACCGCTCGCTTTTATGCGTGGATATCCTATGTTATCTGAGAAGACAATAGTGTAACAAATCTCTGGCCAGAGTACTGGATGTGTTTTAGGTAAATGGGTTTGCCTAGTAACACTCGTGATGTCACTATTTGATCTCCAAGATGTATCCATAGCTATCGGATCTCTAGCGACTCTCGATTTACCAATGATCGTGATCTGATCGGGATATATGTGTTGAAAGGACCGTACCGTACGCTAACCACGACCAACTGGTTTTTGCAGGTACTATAAGTGATACCTAGGGGATCATGGGGCGATGTTGCTAGGCGCTTTACCATGATCCGTTTGGCAAGTCCGAAATTGTGATTTCGGAGTCACAATGGTTGCGGGCCCACGGCTAGCTGTATCCATGAACCATTGAGGGTCACACAAGTAATGGATTCACGATTTCCGCACGGAAACTAAGCATAATGTGTTGAGCATAGGAGGAGGAATTAGGGAGTGCGACTTCCTAAAGGTCAACAGGGGTCAAATTGCGATTTCCCAAAGTTGAGGGGCTAAACTGTAATTTTGGACTAGGTGGTCTGAAAAATTGTTTTCACATCATAATACTCAGTTTTGGAAACTGAGTCGATCGGTCCGATCTGATCGTCAATCGGGATTATGATGAAACCACGGCGAATTAAATGAATCGAATGTTCATATGGACCTGGATTTGACACAAGTCCATTGGGCCGGTTCAAGCCGATGTACCATCTTTAATTAGTAGAGTTGGTCTAGGGCTAGAACATAACTTGAACACACATCAACCCTAACCTCCAACCTCACAAGCGCCGCCCCCTCTCACTCGACCACCTCACGGCCGCCGCCCCTCCGCCGCCGCGCCGCCGCCGTGATCGGACTTAATCGAATCGTCTTTTCGAGGTGATTCCGTCCGTGGCAAAATTCGTCAGCTCTTCTAGTGCAGACTGATGGAGGATTCTTGTTCCGATCGTGGACCTGATTAGGAGGATCTACCGCCGCCTACATTTCAAGAGCCAGAATTCCATGTGAATCTGGTTGGAGCCAGGCGCCTAGACGCCAGCAAGGTAACGATTCAAACATCATATGTATGTTTATCGTTGATTATTTGATATGTATTATACGTTTCCGGGGCAAAATTTTAACTTCCGCTGCGCCCCGGGAAACGGGATCCGGATCCGCCATTGTCGCCAACAGTAGAGTCTCAATGATGTTTCGAGTCATAAGGACTAAACATGTACAACCAATACCTCGGACTTAATCCATTCGAAAATGATAACCACTTGAAAAGTCCGGAAGAGGGTTGTTCGATAGATCACTATGTCATTATCCATCATATATGCTGAAAACATCTACGTGTTTCCTATCAATGAAATGTGGTACTTTGTATCGCAGATACTAGTCTCAAACTCGGGCGACCCTTATCCTTGTTTTGGACGGCCCAATCGACTAGAAACTCGTTTAGAATACACAGTGACTATTTGATATATTTCATGATAGCCATCAAATCCACTATCACATCTAACATATTCTATAGTGTATTCACGGTCTTTACCCAACAAGTTTGCATAACAGTAATAAAGGTATAAATGTAAATTATATAAATGAACAAACATTGTTTTATACACGAGTCAACAAAGCCCACTACCAACAGTTGACTAGCTAGACACCTACTCTAACACTTTACAGGCTTATATACTCAGCTACAGACTTGTCCCTAGTCCTCAAGTGAACCCTTCGCCCCGGGGATTGAAGAGGAAGATATAAACCTTAGACATCAAACTGACAAGGGAAAAACTAAGGTTGATACTAACGAGATTGTAATTTCTCATTTTCAAGTCTATCAACATAAGTGACAAAAATTAAAATCCAAGACATGGATTAATCTAGAAACATTTCGGGTTGATATAACAGAAAAATATCCAAGGATTTGGATGAGGCCTAATGCTCATCCAAAAGATGTCAAGATTTGGTATGATTTTGGGGCTCTGGCCTCAATTTATACCATTTCTCCATGATTTTTGGAAATATCACTTCAAAGTAGATCCAAGAAGCAGTATATGAGACTTGGACAAATAATGAATATTTATCAAGGAGAGAGGTTTTAGAGTTTTATTTTTTCAGCGCAGCTCACCAGCAGAGAAGGCTCACATGAAGCCTTTCATTTCATCATGTTAAGAAAGCCGGATACCAATGTACGAAAATATATTAAAGTTCCCTCCACAGACGAAATTTCTCTAGTCTCAGCATTAAGTGAAGATGTCATATCGACTAGAAGAGTATGGGGGACTATGGGCCTGTGTCACAGAACAACAAAGTAAAGTTTTCATTCAAATATTATTAGAACTCAGCGATAGATCCTTCCTGTTAAATACCATGATAGGAAAAACCACAGGATTTGCTGAAGAAATAAAAAGACATCTTCGGTGGAATAACAAGCTTTTAGGGAGCAAATAGACTCGTCGGAAATTCCGTAACATGACCCATGTTGGAAGATGGATTGAAACGATCTTTCCAAGTTCCCGAATTAGAAAGAGTCGGAATTTGGGAAGAATTTTCGTCCCCTAGGACCCCAAAAAAGCAAAATATTCCCCGATAAAAATAAAGAAGACATGTGAACAATCACTACAGAGACCACCACTTATTCAGTGGAAGACAAAACCACCAAACGAATAATTAAAGGGGTAGTTGACAAGCACTAAAAGATTCCTTTATCAAGGCTAAAGTTCAGGGTTTAAATCCGCCCAAGTCCTCTATAATAGAGAGTTGAAATGAATTTGAAGATATCGAGCATTTCCTTCAATTTGTTTAAAATTTCTCAGTTGTAATATATTCAGTTTATGAGTTTTTTTCCAGCTACTATAAGTAATTGAACAGAATTTTCTCATGGAGATAAGAGGTTATTAATGTAATATATGTTCATATCTAAATGAATTACCAGGCTGTTGGAGTGCAATAATTGTCCCTGCTAGGTAGAGCGATCGAACCGTGGCGCTTGTGTTGCTATACGGTTTAAAAGATTGGAGTTGCACCGTTCCCACCAGCTATAGCTTTTGCTAAAGCGCAAGCGCTCGATCCTACAATTGGTATCAGAGCCAAGGTCACGGGTTCGATTCCCATTGATTGCAAGGAGTGCAATTATTGGGAGGGGGATTGTTGGAGTGCAATAATTGCCCCTGCTAGGTAGAGCGATCGAACCGTGGCGCTTGTGTTGCTATACGGTTTAAAAGATTGGAGTTGCACCGTTACCACCAGCTATAGCTTTTGGTAAAGCGGCAAGCGCTCGATCCTACACAGGCTTTCGACTCTCATGTATTATTTTCAAATCAAATCTTTTACTCAACGTATTATTGAATGAATTCACTGCATAAACCATCAGTTGCGACTGCATGGTTAAACTGTGAGGATCAGTTTGTAAAATCAGGTGGATACGACGCGGCAATACTTTGATCAAAAAGGTATGAGAGTTGATTTATTCTATGGAAGTATGATGGGCTGAAAAAAGTAATTATTAAATAAATAGGGTAACTGAAAAAATAGGGAATTAGAACAAAGAAGTGATTCTATGAGAGAGTTAAAACAAACTTGTTCCGGCTTAGAGAAATGAAAGTAAGATAAGTTTGGGAGTAAGGATTTTAAAACAATTCACCATATATATGTATTGGATAATGATTGGATTAATATAATACCCTGCAAATCATATTATCCTGATAAACAATTTCTATTTTCATATATGATAAAGTGTGAATAAATCTATAAAGTAAATCTGGTCATTTGCCCGTAAACTATAAAATCATATATATATATCCACTTCAAATTTGACTTTCCGGTGAAATTTCGAGCACGAATGCACGATAATTTTCAATCCTGACAACTCCAATACAGTAATGGGACCCGGAAAGCGTAGTTTCAAGTGGTTGGTAAAGCAAACTTAGCAGCCTAAATTGGACTCAGGTCTATTTCTTTAATTATTTTCACATATCTAAATATATTATTTCTACATGCCATATAATATAAACGAAAATTTTGGCCTTTTGAAAAATCAGCTTTAGAATTTATATTAGGTTTAGTATTTTCATATTTATATTAATATTTACATGTAGTTTATAGTTTAATCTTTATAGTAGATTGAAGTATGATGATTACATATGAAATCTTAGTTTGGTGTAACATAATTGACCAGATCGGTTATTATGCGTGTCTCAAGTATAATAATATTGAATTCCCAACAAAGATTTTGTAGCATTGAATTATATACGATTGTTTAATATTTTATTTAAAAAAAAGATATCATTTAAAAAATTTATCAAGTTATCGACTACTTTGTTATTCGAAAATTAGACAATGAGGATTTAAATTTTGATTTACCGTTATTTCTTCTAGTTATGTGAATGAATGAGGCACAGACATAATTTTGACTTGGGTAATATAATATAATATAATATTCGATTCGTTATTTCCCGAGTCCATTATTTAAATAGATGAGGAAACGCTGACTTCCATTTCAAATGAAGGTCGAAATCCATTTGTTGGTATTGCCAACTTGCTAGTAAATGCGTTTGATTAATAAAGCATCCTGTCAAATCTATAACGTATCATAATAAATCTTCGTGTCAAATCTATAATATATTATATTTATAGTGAATCTTCACAAATCTATAATATATGCCAGGGACAACTGAAAATAGTTAATTAATTAATACAGACCGTGTTTTCACCAATTACATTTTCGTAGATCGATTTTAATAATGTCCATAGATATTTTTTGTTTTCTTCACTAGGGTTATAAATATACATGAAAGAAATCAAATATAAATTTATTTTTAATCACAAAAGGATCTGATGCCCCCCATAAGTAGCTCGAGACCCGAGAACCAAGCATCGACTCTACTTACATCAGCAAGAGCGAAAGCATTCAAGAGACGCGCATAGAGCTCGGAGATCGGGATTTTGACCGAGAACTTGGCACGCGTTCGGGAATCGCCCGAGCTCCTTCGTTATGGAGAAGAGCTTATAACCTGAGGAGACAACCTAAGTTCAAGGCGTCTCCCGAGAACCCCAACCCGACGTGTTAAAGCAATTCCGCAAAAGGCGGAGAACGTGGGCCTGATTATGCGGAAGACGTGCGCACGACCTTACCCACGTCTCGACAGAACGTGCAAGCGAATCGATTCATCTGCCTAACCCCTCTATAAATACCCCCCAGGTTTGCTCTCTCAAGATCATTCACTCATTTTTTTCGCACACTCTCGTACACAATTATATTCGCTCTCATTTTCCTCTCGTGCACGGCTGACTTAAGCATCGGAGGGGCTTCGCTGGACACACCTCCGGCGCCCCTTTGACGAGTGTTCGTTGGTTGTAGGAATACGCACGCACTCTCCAGTCCCCGACGTCCGACGTTACCGAGGTCCTCGACGTGGTGGCAGCTCGTCGGCTGAACTATTTGGTTACATCAATTGGCGCCGTCTGTGGGAACTCGTAGAAGAAGGTATAAAATGCCACCGAAGAGGACTAGAGCTCAGCGTAGTGGGGAGAACAACAACACGGAAAGTACTACTCAGGGGTCGGAGAATCCCACTCTTACCCCCGCCCAGATAGTTGAGTTGGTAGCCACCACTGTGGCACAAATATTGGCAAGTTAACCTGCGCCACAACCGCAACCTAATCTCGACTCGCAAGCAGAGGAGATGAGGAGGATGCGTGAGGAACTGGAGAATCAGCGAGCCGAGGAGATGAGGAGGATGCGTGAGGAATTGGAGAATAGGCAAGCTGAGGAGATGAGGAGGATGCGTGAGGAATTAGAAAATCTGAAGAAGGAAAAGAGCTCAGCGCCTCCTTCCCCACCTGCTCGGGAGGTGCCCTTCTCTGTTGAGGTGTTAGAGGCCGACCTGCCCCAACACTTCAAATATCCAAGCGTGGGAGAATATGACGGGATGGGAGATCCCAAGGAGCATCTGTCCCGATTCAAGAACACTGCGCTTCTCCACCGTTACTCTGACCCTATCAAGTGCAGGATCTTTCTCACCACTCTGGTCCGAGCTGCCCAGCAATGGTTCAATCTCCTGCCAGCGGGGAGCATTAAGTGTTTTCAGGATTTTAGTCGGCCGTTTCTCCATCAGTTTGCTAGCAGCAAGAAGCAGCCTCTGACGACTTTGAATCTGTTTACTGTAAAGCAGAAAGAACATGAAACTCTTCGGGAGTATATTCGGCGCTTCAATGGAACCATCATCGAAGTGTCATCCGCTACGCCCGACCTCTTGATCGGGGCGTTCACCCAGGGATAACAGAGGTCGCCACCTCGGGCTGGTCGGGATCCTCGGGCTGAGAGACCCCAGCCGAGGTCGGTTAGGCAGGAGCCCCCTTTGCTGTTGGGAGAATTTACCGCCCGGACACCGCTGAAAGTTAACAAAGCTCGGGCCCTGGAGATTTGTGATGAGAGGAAGGTTGTCCAGCGCCCTCGGGGTAGTGAGGGGGCCCCGAGGAACCCGAAGTCAGATAAGTTTTGTGATTTCCACATGGAATATGGTCACACTACTACGGAATGTCGACTCTGGGATCAGGAGTTGGATCGAATCGTACAGAACAACCCCGACGTGCGCGCGGCGCTGGTGGCCGACAAGCCACGTCGTTGGGAGAAGAGGCCTCGTCGGGAGGACGATAGGCAATTCGGTAGCAGGACTCTAGGTCAGGATAGAACGCCTCGGGGGCAGGATCAACAGTCTAACCAAGGAGAACGAAGAACGCCTCAACCCCGAGGATTTATTAACATGATTTCGGGAGGACCTACTGATGGGGACTCCAATAGAGCGAGGAAGACGAGATTTAGGCGGATGGAGGCCATGGAGATCGGGAATAGGCGCTCGGGACCTACCATCTCCTTTGGACATGAGGACATGCCCTCGGGCGCGGAAGCACACAATGACTCTCTAGTCATCAGGGCTATGATTGCAAATTATGAAGTGGCACGCATCTTTGTGGACTCAGGGAGTTCGGTCAACGTGTTCTTCAAAAGTGCTGTGGACCAGATGGATCTCGGGGAATATCGCATGGAGCCTGTGAACACGCCTTTATATGGATTCACGGGGGATTGTTTGCAACCAGTAGGGGCTGTTCAACTACCTATGTCGCTCGGGTCGGGCGAGTGTAGGAGGACCAAAATTATAGAATTTACTGTGGTGGATGCGCCTTCTTCCTACAACGTTATTCTAGGAAGGCCGGCCATGGCTGCGTTCTCGGCTGTGGCCTCGACCTTACATCAGAAGATCAAATTCCCCGTAGGAAGTTTGGTGGGGGAAGTCCTCGGGGATCGGAAGATGGCGAGAAAGTGTTATGTTGAGGAAGTAAGAGTTGAGCAGAAGGTTGCTAAATCCCGAGCTCAGGACCATCCTAGGGTTCGGGAGGATAGATGTGTGAACTTGGTGGGAGAGGATTTTTAGGTGATAACGGAGGATGAAGAAGAAGAGGTGGTCCTCGCTCATCCTTCGGGGATTGTGAAAATTGCCAAGTCTCTTCCCGAGGAGGTGCGAGTGCAGTTGGTTCAGTGCTTGGAGAAAAACAAGGATGTTTTCTCTTGGTCACCGTCCGATCTGAAGGGGGTTAAACGCGAAATAATGGAGCATCGATTGAACGTCTCTTCGGGCTCCCGACCAATTATCCAGAATAGGAGGCACTTTGGGCCCGAGAAGGACGCGGTAATCCGAAGTCAGGTCGAGGACCTGTTGCAAGCTGGGCATATTCGGGAGGTACATTTCCCTAGTTGGTTGTCTAACGTCGTTCTAGTGCCGAAAGCCACGGGAAAATGGAGGATGTGCGTAGATTTCAGGGATCTGAACAAAGCCTGTCCAAAGGATTGCTACCCTCTCCCGAGGATTGATCAGCTCGTTGATTCCACCTCGGGTCACGAGTTGCTCAGTTTTTTGGATGCCTATCAGGGTTACCATCAGATCCCACTGGCCGAGGAAGACCAGCGGAAGGTTAGTTTTGTCACTGATGATGGGACGTTTTGTTATGTCGTTATGCCCTTCGGGCTTAAAAATGTAGGGGCCACATATCAACGATTGATGGATAAGGTGTTTAAGAAGCAGATCGGAAGAAACGTCGAGGTCTATGTCGACGATATTTTGATTAAGTCTCGGGAAGAAGCGTGCTTTATATCTGACGTCGAGGAGACTTTCCGCACTCTGTGGAATTATCAAATCAAGCTTAACCCGAGCAAATGCTTATTTGAAGCTCGGACAGGAAAATTTCTGGGCTATATGGTGACTCGCGGGGAATCGAAGCCAATCTCGAGAAGGTGCAAGCTCTTGCTTCTATGTGCTCACCTCGGAATATTCAGGAGGTGCAGAGGTTAACAGGGAGGATTGCTGCTCTCTCCCGATTTATCTCCAGGTCGGCTGACAGAAGCCTTCCTTTCTTCAAGATACTTCGCCGAGCTAAACAGTTTGAATGGACTGAACACAGTGAGAGAGCTTTCCAGGAACTGAAGGAATATCTAAGGGGATTGCCGGTCCTGAATAAGCCCGAGCTCGGGGAGCCATTATTTATCTATCTAGCGGTCACTCCACAAGCGGCCAGTTCAGTACTAGTTCGGGAAGAAGGACAAGTTCATCAGCCGGTGTATTTCGTAAGCCACGCCTTAAAAGGCGCCGAGCTTAACTATACTACTCAGGAGAAGCTGGCTCTAGCTCTGGTTATCACAGCTCGACGACTCAGATCGTATTTCTTATCTCATCTGGTCACAGTGCTCACCAATAGTGCGCTCGGGCAGATTGTCTCTCACCCCGACGCCTCTGGAAGACTTGTCAAGTGGGTCACCGAGCTCAGCGAATACGACATTCAGTTCAAGCCTCGGGCAGCCATCAAAGCACAAGCCTTAGCGGATTTTCTGGCGGAGACGGTGTCTCTCGAGCAGGAGGAGAGGTGGAAAGTATATGTTGATGGATCTTCGTGTTCCTCGGGAAGCGGCATCGGGGTAGTTATGGTATCCCCCTGGGGGGAGGAGACAAGCTTGGCCATTACTCTTGATTTCAAAGCCTCTAACAACGAAGCTGAGTATGAGGCCTTACTCATCGGACTCCGAGCTGCGAAGAACATGGGGATATCTCGGGTCCTGCTGTATTCTGATTCTCAGTTGGTAATTCAACAGAGTAATGATAAGTTTGACATAAAGAATGAGAAGATGGTGAAATATGCAGAGGCGTTGAATAAACTGACCGAGGATTTTTCCGAGGTGATGCTGGAGCAGGTACCTCGGGAGAACAACGAAAAGGCAGACAAGCTTGCGAAGATGGCCAGCTCTCTCGCTCCATCGTCGAGAAAGG
>KV018450.1:102119-112175 GCA_001598015.1 Dorcoceras hygrometricum
TGAATAAGCCCGAGCTCGGGGAGCCATTATTTATCTATCTAGCGGTCACTCCACAAGCGGCCAGTTCAGTACTAGTTTGGGAAGAAGGACAGGTTCATCAGCCGGTGTATTTCGTAAGCCACGCCTTAAAAGACTCCGAGCTTAACTATACTACTCAGGAGAAGCTGGCTCTAGCTCTGGTTATCACAGCTCGGCGATTCAGACCGTATTTCTTATCTCATCCGGTCACAGTGCTCACCAACAGTGCGCTCGGGCAGATTGTCTCTCACCCCGACGCCTCGGGAAGACTTGTCAAGTGGGTCACCGAGCTCAGCGAATACGACATTCAGTTCAAGCCTCGGGCAGCCATCAAGGCACAAGCCTTAGCGGATTTTCTGGCGAAGACAGTGTCTCTCGAGCAGGAGGAGAGGTGGAAATTATATGTTGATGGATCTTCATGTTCCTCGGGAAGCGGCGTAGGGGTAGTTATGGTATCCCCCTGGGGGGAGGAGACAAGCTTGGCCATTACTCTTGATTTCAAAGCCTCTAACAACGAAGCTGAGTATGAGGCCTTACTCATCGGACTCCGAGCTGTGAAGAACATGGGGATATCTCGGGTCCTGCTGTATTCTGATTCTCAGTTGGTAATTCAACAGAGTAATGGTAAGTTTGACATAAAGAATGAGAAGATGGTGAAATATGCAGAGGCGTTGAATAAACTGACCGAGGCTTTTTTCGAGGTGGTGCTGGAACAGGTACCTCGGGAGAACAACGAAAAGGCAGACAAGCTTGCAAAGATGGCCAGCTCTCTCGCTCCATCGTCGGGAAAGGAAATATAGGGGAAAGAGCTAGTGTCACTAATATATCAGGTCGGACAGAATCAAGGGGAAGTACCTGCTTCAGATTGGCGACATGACATCTTGGAATATATCTTGCGAAGAGTGGTACCCAACGACCCACGGCGAGCTCGAGAACTTAAGCGCCAAGCCTTACGCTTTGTTATTTTGGACGAAAAGTTATACAAAAGGTCTTTTTCACGACCTCTGCTAAAGTGCCTAGGGCCTGAAGAGGCCAAGTATGTACTGAGGGAGATTCACGAGGGATGCTGCGGAAATCACCTCGATGCGATAGCTCTTGCCAGGAAAGCCACACTCGCAGGTTTCTTTTGGCCTACTATGCAGCAGGATTCTACTGCACTTGTCCGATCTTGTCAGGGCTGCTAGAAACATGCTAATCTCCAGAGACAACCTGTCGAGCCCTTGAAAACTATTATCTCTTCAAGCCCATTTGATCAATGGGGCATGGATATTGTGGGTCCTTTCCCACCAGCTGGAGGACAGAGAAAATTCTTATTGGTTGCTGTGGACTACTTCTCCAAATAGGTCGAAGCCGAGCCCTTGGCGAAGATATCCGAAGCTGAGGTATTGAATTTTCTGTGGAAGAACATCGTCTGCCGTTTCGGGATACCTCGACGATTTATCTCTGATAATGGAAGACAATTCTGTGGAGCTAAAGTTCGGGCGTGGTGCCAGGAATTGAAGATTGAGCAAGTCTTCACCTCGGTAGCCTACCCTCAAAGCAATGGACAGGTAGAGGTCACGAACCGAACTATCGTGCAAGCTCTTAAGTCACGACTGGAATCTGCTCGGGGAAAATGGGCGGATGAATTGCCCAGTGTTCTTTGGGCCTATCGAACAACCACCCGAGCTGCTACAGGTGAGACACCTTTCTCCATGGTATATGGCACGGAGGCGTTGCTACCCGTAGAGATTGGCAAGATAGTCTTCGGGTCATGAAGTACGCCGACGATAACGACGAGATAAGGGGCCTCGAGCTGGACTTTCTTGAGAAAAGGAGAGCCCGAGCGGCAGTGCGCTTATCAGCCTATCAGAGGAGAATGGAGCAGGTCTACAACAAGAGAGTTCGACCTCGGAAATATGAGCTGGGAGACCTCGTCTGGAGGAAGATACAATACCAGGGTGACAGAGGGAAACTAGATCCGAAGTATGAAGGGCCTTTCAAGGTGGTCGGGAAAGCAGGATTCGCCGCTTATTATTTGGAGGATGCGCATGGGAAGCGAGGACGTCGGCCGTGGAATGCTATTTATCTTCGGAAGTATTATGCTTAGATTTTTTCCTTTTGCTACCTGTAACTATCTTCTGCTCGGCTACTATTTGTAACAACTATTCTATGGAATAAAAGATGTGTTCTTTCAACTCATGACCTCGATTATCAAGCTCCTCGGGTGATGACCCAAGTTGAGCACATAAGCCCGACCAGCTCGGCACCTAAGCCCAGTTCCACACTGGCACCTCCTCGAGTGGCAACCCCACCCGAGCAAGAAAATCCCAGTTCCGCACTGGCAAATTCGCGTAGCTCTTCAACGCAAACACATAAGCCCGACCAGCTCGGCACCTAAGCCCAGTTCCACACTGGCACCTCCTCGGGTGGAAACCCCATCCGAGCAAGAAAAGCCCAGTTCCGCACTGGCAAATTCGCGTAGCTCTTCTACACAAACACATAACCCGACCAGCTCGGCACCTAAGCCCAGTTCTACACTGGCACCTCCTCGGGTGGAAACCCCATCCGAGCAAGAAAAGCCCAGTTCCGCACTGGCAAATTCGCGTAGCTCTTCTACACAAACACATAACCCGACCAGCTCGGCACCTAAGCCCAGTTCTACACTGGCACCTCCTCGGGTGGCAACCCCACCCGAGCAACCAAGTCCAGTTCCGCACTGGCAAATTCGCATAGCTCTTTTACATCAACATACCCCGGCACTTACACACGACGCTTCCTCAAGAGGAAACCTCGCCTGAGTAAAGAGAATTCCCCTCAAACTCGGGAAAGACATTCGCGAATAAAGTAAAGGGGAAACTTCGCCTTGGCTCAAGCTTTGTCTTTGATGATCATCGTATAAGAACCAACACTTGGAAACACGAGTACGGGTTATATCGCTTGTATATACACTTGGAAAAATTCGATTTACTTTGTATCGTCGAACGCCCGAGGTGCTTTACTCAATGGTGAGCTCGGATTAATGTTCGGTTATTAGCTTGGCTTGTCTTATTCAATTACGCAACACTTGATTGATTTTAGTCTTGTTACGCTAGCTCGGGATACCCCGCTTTATATGTTGAGGTGCCCGCAACCTAGTTTCATGCTCGAGGATAAAATATGAAGAAAGAGAGATCGGTAAAAAGATGAAATTTCATTATAGAGTAAAAAGTTACAATGCTAAGGGAGACTAAGAAGGAGGAACGTTGTCCTCAACATCATCTCCGACCTCTCCCTCCTCTTGCTCTCCCTCCTCTTCCTCGTCTTCATCGCCCAACTTTGCTAAGGCCTCCTGCAGGTCCAAGAAGGAGGCTGGGTGCTCCTCTTCAGAATAGCCATTGGCGCGAAATTGAGTCAGACAGCCCCAGAAGCCATCCTTGAAGTAGCTAAACACCCTCTTCCCAAGCAGGACGTCAAATTCCGGGGACTTCAAGAACTCCTCACGGGCCTCACCCTTCAGGCGCTCGGCCTCTTGCTCCGACCTCGCCTTGGCCTCCTCGAGCTCAGCGCTCATCGCCTCCTTCTCGGCTACCCGAGCTCCTTCTCAGCAATGAGCTCGGCTTCTAGCAACTCCTGCTGGGTCTTCGCCTCCTCTAACTCCCGAGCTCGGCAGGCCTCCAATTCCTCGAGCTTCGCCACCGCCTCGGCGTGCTGACGAGAGGCCCTTTCGAAATTCCGGCGAGTGGACCGTACCTTTTGGTGGGAATGGGTGAGGTGTAAAGTTAAAGGCTCGGGAAATGGAAAGCATACCGAGGCAATATGGGTCGAGAAATGGGCTATGACCTCGGTGTCGTTGGCCGGGATCAGCATCGGGACGTCCGGCTCGGGAGCCATGTTGCAGATATACCTGGTAGCCATAACCGCCGTCGGGGAGGCTACCAGGGACTCCTTGGAAGGATCAAAAGGGGGGGTCGTTCCGACCTTTTCCTCGAAGACAAGGCCTCGATAGTGGGGATGGCTTGAGTAGGGGCAGGAGTCTCCTCGGGTATTGCCGTCGGGGGTGTCGGCATCCGGACCTTCTCGTGGGTCTCCTCGGGATGAGTCCCCGAGGTGGAGGCGCTTTTCTTCCGCCTCTCAGCCTGGGCCCCCTCCTCGGTCGAGGGAGGAACTTTCCTCTTCCTAGTTGTTTTCTTGGGGGGCCCAACTTCCCTCGAGGCGCGTGCCTCCTCTTGCATAGCCTGCAGCATCTCGGCATTGCCCATTCGTTCGTCTGCATAAAAAGATACAAAGAAACAATGCAAGTGTTAGCTCGGTAGAGACATGAGCTCGGGAGAAAATAAAAGCATGACTAAGGCAAGATACAGGTATACCGAGGTCCCCGAAGAACTCAACCCCCTTCCCGCTAAACCTGAAGAAGCACAGGAGGTCTTCCTTAGTCAGCTCGGGAGCATTGTAGCTCTTACCGCGCATAGAATCTAGGAAGGGGGCCAGGTTTGGGGCTCGGATAGGAGTTCGGGGAGAAAGGGTAAAGACATTGTCCCGCCAATGCATGGCGCACTTCCAAGGGTTTCTTTTCTTCCCGAGCCGCCGCACGAAGAAGAACCGGCTCATCCACCCCTTGTGGGAGCTCGGGTTCCCCTTAATGAAAGCATGATCTCCCTTGTGGGAGAGATAGAATTTCCCCGGCCCCAGGCGTTTGATCTGGATTAATTGCATAAAGACATAGGGGACGAGAGGGAGATCATGGTAGCAAAGAAGAACGGCCAAGGACAGAAGGAAACTATAAGAATTGGGAGCCAGTTGGCTCGGGCTTATCTTGATATGATGGCAGAGGGCTGCGATAAACCTCGGGAGAGGAAAACGGAGACCCATCTCCAGTTGGTTAATATAGAAAGAATGGAAACCTCGAGGAGGGAGATGGGCCCTCTACCTCGGGGCCGAGGATGACCACCTCGAATTTATCGGACATCCCCCCCTTCTCCCTGATGAAGGGGATGTCCGACGACTTCAGGTTGGAGGATTTCTCCTCGTACCAGGGCGCGTTATTGGACCCCAGTTCGGCCTGGTCGGGAAGCCATGGCCCCGTAACCTCGGGGCTCTCAGGGAGGCTATCTATGGAATCGGTTATACTCCTAATCGAACTTGCGGTGGTAGTGGATATATTGGAAAATGACAACTTACTAAGTAAGGGATCGGGAAGTGATAAAACAACTCGGAATCGAGAGGAAATTTTCACAGAGTGACAAGGCGTTAGAAAACAGAAAGTAAAGAATGAGTTTGCGAGATCGCATATTTATAGGAATCAGGGGAGTGATCTTGACCGTCCAATCTCACCTCTCTCAATGTTAAGATCGTCTCGGGAAACTCAACGGTCGCATCGGACGTCAGGCCTATCCTACTCGGGAGGCAGGCTACTTCAATCTCCACCGTTCGATGAGATCTTATCAACGGCTGGGAAACGTTCTCACTCGGATCGTGGTTTTTTCATAGAAACACAACCCGACCTCAATCTCATCGTACACGTGTCCCCTTATCAACGGTCGTGGAATAGCATCACGAGGATCGTGTTTTTCTTCAATATTGTGGGTTTTTCACCTCGGGTCCCGACGACAGGTATACTTCCTCCTATACTTCAATTCTTCGTCTAGGACTAGCGGTGAGGATACTCCCGATGCCCCCCATAAGTAGCTTGGGACCCGAGAACCAAGCATCGACCCTACTTACATCGGCAAGAGCGAAAGCAATCAAGAGACACGCATAGAGCTCGGCGCTCGAGGTTTTAACCGAGGCCTTGCCACGCGCTCGAGAATCGTCCGAGCTCCTTCGTTATGGAGAAGAGCTTATAACCTGAGGAGACAACCTAAGTTCAAGGCGTCTCCCGAGAACCCCAGCCCGACGTGTTAAAGCACTTCCGCAAAAGGCGGAGAACGTGGGCCGGATTATGCGGAAGACGTGCGCACGACCTCACCCACGTCTCGATAGAACGTGCAAGCGAATCGATTCATCTGCCTAGCCCCTCTATAAATACCCCCCAGGTTTGCTCTCTCAGTCTCATTCACTCATTATTGCACTCTCTCGCACACAGCTTATATTGCTCTCATTTTACTCTCGTGCACGGCTGACTTAAGCATCGGAAGGGCCACGCCGGACACACCTCTGGCGCCCTTTGACGAGTGTTCGTTGGTTGTAGGAATACGCACGCACTCTCCAGTTCCCGACGTCCGACGTTCCCGAGGTACTTTTTCTTTTTTTTTTGTTATTTCATTTTGTTTTTGTAATTGTTATTTTGTATTTTTCCCTTTATTGTTATTGACTTTTGTCATATATTTTTTTCTGTTTTTTGTATTTGTTTTTTATTTTGTTGATATTTTTAAAAAATTTGTAAATTTTTGTGTTTGTTATAAATTTTTTACATTCTTATACATGTTGAATTTAAATTATCATATTAGATAATAAAATAAAATTAACAAATACAAAATAAATTAAACATAAAATATTAAATTATCAAATATCACAAAAACATTACAACATAAATTAAATCATTACAACATAAATTATCATAGAAGATAATGATACATAAAATTAAATATCATTACCAAAACTAAATTACATATTATTATCTGTATAAATGAATAACTACGGTTAATAATTCAATAACAAATGGAAAAATATAATATTAATGTTTTTTTATTTAATATGTTAAAATTTATTTTGTGGAATAAATATTATTTGTAATAAATAAAATATTATAGAATATTCCGGAAATATTCCTTTTAATGTTGAATTTGAAGTTGATGGGTTGGAGATTAATTTTATATTTGGTGTACAAATTACACCATTTTGAAGTTAGTGTTATGCTAAAATGGCGCAATGGGTTGGAGATGGCCTTAGGCCGGCCATAACCGGCTTCATCCTTCCCTATAAGTATGTCAAGTACGACCCACCCCACATATATGATATTCTTTGAATCTTCATGGATTATTATCAAAAATAAAGTCTAACTTAAGAATCGAAAGGGCTACGTCGGAACATCTCCGATGACCTCTAAAGTTTGAGTTCAGGTCGTTTTCGCAAACCAGATTATCTGAGGACAAATACCCTTTCTCGGGTAAAACTATCAGGCATAGGTGGGAGAAAAGCCCTCCGAACAAGACCCGAAGATGAAATTCCGATATATCAATATCATAACTCATATATATTCTTATATATCACAATCTAATATTTTTGGAACAATGGTAATGACACATCAAGATAATTAGACTATCATTATATATTTTATATACATGTAACAACTCACTGGAGAATCGATATATGTATTTGGCGTTTGTCACTCAACATTAAAGTTTATGTTCTTGACCGAGGTGTTTTGATCGATTTAATTATTGAGCATAGACTAAGAATATGATGTAATCGAATTTTTCCCCAGCCGAAGAGCTGCCACCACATCGGGAGATCGGGACATCGGGTCTGTTGTTTTGGTGGAGAACGATCGGTGCCTTCGAAAAACCTACAGTCACAGGTCATAGGTCAGAGGGCGTCGGAAGTGTTTCCGACGAAACTTCTCCGATGCTTAAGTCAGATGAGGTGCTCGGGAGCAAAAGAGAGCAAGTGTGGATGTAAAGTAGAGAGCTTGTGTCTTTTTGAATGTGTTGTAGAATGGGACGTACCTGAGTATTTATAGAGGGGCTAGGCGGTGGAGATGAGTGTCTTGACCGAGATTATCTCCGCGATTCTCGGCGATATATTTGGCCTAGATTGAGGAGTATCTTGAGGGGGATTCTCTCCGCGATTCTCGACGATATATTTGGCCTAGATTGAGGAGTATCTTGAGGGGAATTCTCTCCGTGATTCTCGCCGATATATTTGGCCTAGATTGAGGAGTATCTTGAGGGGGATTCTCTTCGCGATTCTCGGTGATTTCGTAGTCAAAAAGGGAAAGGTGTATCCTGGTTGGATTCTTGAAGGCGATGGCTCCTCCTCGGGCAGATCTCCCGAGGCCTCGATATAAATCCTCGGGTAGTCCTTCCCGAGCTCTCTAATCGCCTCGGCCAGAGAAGCGGATAGCTCGGTCCTCGGGTCCCAATTTAGGTATGGTGTATCAAGAGTGTCCCCACAACTGGTCCTAGACAAAGAATTTAAGTTTAGGACCATACGAAGTCCTAGTCGGGACCCGAGGTACCTTGTCGGGCAGATTGCCGCATAGGTCGGTGATGGATCTGTTTTGACAGATCCTGATTAAGTTTTGAATTACACAAAACCTGTTATTTTGTTTCTAACAATTCCACTGGAGTGTGCAGATATCAGCAGGAAGAAGCATATTGCGCAAAGAAGATAAGCAGCTAAATTTGTCCAGCAGATGGTTTGACAAGATTAAGTTTAGCAGCTGGTTTAGTTCATCATTGTATACTGGAGAAAGCAATGAGCAGCAAGGATGACGTCATCACAATCAGCAGATGAGAAGAGAGGCGCTAGTTACTGTTGAAGAAGCTGTTGTCAGTTACTATTCACGAAGCTGTCGGCAGTTGCCATTCATATTACTGTTAACGAATCTGTTAGCAGTCGCGCTTCATATTACTGTTGACGAATCTGTTAGCAGTCGCGATTCTTATTACTGTTACCGAATCTGTTAGCAGTCGCGATTCTTATTACTGTTGACGAATCTGTTAGCAGTCACGATTCTAATTACTGTTGACGAATCTGTTGACAGTCGCTATTCAAGAAGCTGTTGACAGCTGATGAGCAATGTTGAACAAGAAGCTGACAACAGCAAACGTAACAGTGAAGAAAGCGACGTCGTGCTAAAGAATTAGCAGATGGTTAGAGTTCAGCAGATGGCTACAGTGGAATGGATTCAGCAGAAGCGCAAGTCAAAGATTCAGCAGATGATATGTGAAGTTGGCGATTGCAAAACGATGTCGCTTGAATAAGTTGGAACGACAGTGTTTTGCATTCGCGATAAGAATCAGCAGGAGGATTTTGCGATGGCAATGACCAGCAGTCGCAAGATACCAGCAGGCAGCTACAGTACATCCAGACGAGAGCTTCAGCGTTATTTTTATCCAGTCGAGGATGCATAGCAAACGATGTCGTTTGAAATCGTTTGATCTACCCAGTCGTTGGGAAATCCAGTCGCAAGCTTTGTGCATCCAGTCGCAAGCATTTCACGACCAACGACTGGACAACCAGCTGCAAGTACATCCAGACGCAATCAACAGTACATTCAGACGAGAGCTACAGTAGACCAGCTGTTGATATGCATCCAGTCGCAAGATGATGTACCAGTCGTGAGCTACAATGAACCAGCTGTTGCTATGCATCCAGTCGCAAGATAATGTACCAGTCGCAAGCTACAGCGCTTTGTATATCCAGTCGACATGGAATCCAGTCGCAAGAAAGCAGATGTAGTGGAGAGTTACAATCCAGACGCAAGATATCCAGTCGCAGTATTTGAAGCTTCAGCAGTAGCGCAAAGAATTCAACGCAATCAACGCTCAAGATGGAAAGAATCAATGACTGAAATAGAGTCGTGCAATTGCCTTATATTAACGGAACAAGATTTGTACTATTTTGGGAAATAGTACAATTGACAGAGGAGCGTTGCACGTATTTGGAAAGACGCCAATTTGGCCTTGACAAGCGCAGAAAAGATTTGAATCTACAGTCTAACGGCCATATTTCAAACAGAGGATATATTTGCGAGAAGCGCCATTGAAGAAGATAGACTGTGAGTTCGATGTCGAAAGACTGTTGAAGTTGTTGTTGCACAGAAAAGAAAAATCAATAGGAAGACAACAACAGAGGGAAGAACACTGGAAGATGAAGCAGTCGACAATCATTCTAATTTGGCCTTGACAAGCGCAGAAAAGATTTGAATCTACAGTCTAACGGCCATATTTCAAACAGAGGATATATTTGCGAGAAGCGCCATTGAAGAAGATAGACTGTGAGTTCGATGTCGAAAGACTGTTGAAGTTGTTGTTGCACAGAAAAGAAAAATCAATAGAAGACAACAACGAAAGGGAAGAACACTGGAAGATGAAGCAGTCGACAATCATTCTTGAGAGGAACTTATTGTGTCGA
>KV018450.1:125861-173989 GCA_001598015.1 Dorcoceras hygrometricum
TCCACTCGACAAATGGTAACCACTTGGAAAGTCCGAAGGAGGGTAGTTCGATAGATCACCAGGTCACTATCTATCTGCTTGCTCAGAACATCACAATGTTCCCTACCAATGAAACATGGTACTTTGCATCGCAGATACTAGTCTCGAACTCGGGCGGCCTTATCCTCGTTTTGACGGCCCCATCGACTAGGAACATGTTCAGAATACACAGCGACTATTAGATGTGTTTCATGATAGCCGTCATACCCACTATCACATCTGACATACGCTTTAGTGTATTCTAGGTCTTTACTCAACACAATTGTAAATCATTACACACATAATGAAAGTAAAGAATGCCATATAAAAGAATGCGAATATCATATATAAAGATCGTTTGTACAAGAGTCAATGAAAACCCACACGCCACAAGTTGGCTAGTTGGGCATCTACTCTAACAGAATCTGTATTAGCTCGTTTAGGAGCATTTCCCTAGTATGTGAGATGTATCTTTTGAGAGTTGTGCGTACACTGTAAATCTCACACACAGAGATTCATTCACATTCATTGTATAGTGAATGAATCTCAAAACCTTTCCAACACAGGTCCCGTCCAAGCACGATGACGTAAAACTCATGTGTATGTAGTTAGTCACACAGTTGCAGCTGGTGTGCATTTGTGAAGTCTAGGAGTTCTCACAGCTGCTGGTTGTGGGATCGGGTCTGTACACGAGTTGTAAGATCAAATCTTCTAGTGGATCCTTCCGAGGTGGAAGAAGGGGAGATGTAGGACATTGAGGTCCGAACTTCCAGAAATAAATATGTTGCGTATCGTATCTCTTTTATTCATTCAGCACTCGCATTACTTTAGCACGCATAACACACGTTTACAGTTCAACACTTGCATTTTATACTTAGCATCGCATACAGTTCAGCACACAAGCACTTGCACATTTTCGAACAGATTTATGTTGCACATAAATCTGTTTGAATCGTTTTAAAATATAGGATTCAGTTCTGGTATTTTCCGCATGATTTTTAAATCATACCAGATCTGTCTCCGGTGCTCTGTTTATTTTAAATGTTCAAGAACCATGAGCTATTGCAGCGCCGTATTAGCAGCGCAAAATTTTCAATCGCCCATTTTAAACCAGCGGCTGCTAAGTTCCTTCGAAAAACAGGGACCAACAGTCGGCCTTAGGGATTACCGAGTAGGTCGTACTTGGTGCCAACAAGAGTTGGGTGCCAACGAGAGTTGGGCTTACGATGCCGAGCTGGTCGGGCTTAGTGCCAACGAGAGTTGGGCTTATGGTGCCGAGCTGGTTGGACTTAGTGCCAACGAGAGTTGTGCTTATGGTGCTGAGCTGGTCGGGCTTAGCGCCAACGAGAGTTGAGTTTATGGTACCGAGCTGATCGGACTTTTGTGCTCAGGTGGAGCTGCCACCCGCGGAGGTGCCAATGAGAATTGGGCTTATAGTTGCCGAGAGGATCGAGCTTAGTTCCAACGAGAGTTGGGCTTATGGTGCCGAGCTGGTCGGGCTTTTGTGCTCAGGTGGAGCTGCCACCCGAGGAGGTGCCAATGAGAATTGGGCTTATAGTTGCCAAGCGGATCGGGCTTATGCGCTCAGGTGGGGCTGCCACCCGAGGAGATGCCAATGAGAATTGGGCTTATAGTTGCCGAGCGGATCGAACTTATGCGCTCAGGTGAGGCTGTCACCCGAGGAGGTGCCAATGAGAATTGGGCTTATAGTTGCCGAGCGGATCGAACTTATGCGCTCACGTGAGGCTGTCACCCGAGGAGGTGCCAATGAGAATTGGGCTTATAGTTGCCGAGCGGATCGAACTTATGCGCTCACGTGAGGCTGTCACCCGAGGAGGTGCCAATGAGAATTGGGCTTATAGTTGCCGAGCGGATCGAACTTATGCGCTCAGGTGAGGCTGTCACCCGAGGAGGTGCCTGAGAATTGGGTCTTAGTAGTTGTCGAGCGGATCGGACTTAGTGCCAAAGAGAGTTTGGCTTATGGTGCCGAGCTGGTCGGGCTTAGTGATTGTCACGATGATGGAGATAATAGGCTCTCGAGCAAATGGAGATCACATATTCCCGAGCAGGTCGAGATAATAGATTATACAACAAATAGAGATAACATATTTCCGAGCAGGTCGAGATAATAGATTCCACAGCAAATAGAAATAACATATTACAGAGCATGTCGAGATAATAGATTCCGCTGCAAATAGAGATAACATATTCCCCAGCAGGTCGAGATAATATATTTCACAGCAAATAGAGATAACATATTCTCGAGCAGGTCGAGATAATAGATTTCACAGCAAATAGAGATAACATATTCCCGAGCAGGTCGAGTCGACTTATGCTAAAAAATAATTTTTCATTCGATAAAGTAATGTATTTACAGAGTAAAGTAACTGCTGATCTTAGTTTAACATGTTTGTAAGGGAACTACAATCTCAGGCGACGGTTCCTTTCTTCCACTTCCTCGCTCCCGACGAGGACTCGGGTCGATGGGAGGATCGCCCTCTGGTCGCGGGGCTAGGA
Organism: Dorcoceras hygrometricum; assembly: GCA_001598015.1. Lineage (NCBI taxonomy): Eukaryota > Viridiplantae > Streptophyta > Magnoliopsida > Lamiales > Gesneriaceae > Dorcoceras > Dorcoceras hygrometricum. The sequence continues at coordinate 128,397 of KV018450.1, forward strand.
CCTGTTCTTCAGCCATCAATTGAGTTGCTCGGGCTACCGGGAGGCCTCGAAACTCGAGGTCTCGGTCCTCGGGATAACTTCTCAGGTCCCTGAGAGAGATTCCCAGTGCGGCTTGTTTCTCCCGTCTCCCGAAGTCTACTCCTTCTTGGTGGCATTTTTCTTTCTTCTCGTTCCCGCAGACGGTGCCAATTGATGTAATCGAATTTTTCCTCAGTCGAAGAGCTGCAACCACCTCGAAAGATCGAGAAACCGGGTCTGTTGTTTTGATGAAGAACGATCGGTGCCTTCGAAACACCTACAGCCACAGGTCACAGGTCAGAGGGCGCCGTAAGTGTTTCCGGCGAAGTCCCTCCGATGCTTAAGTCAGATGAGGTGCTCGGGAGCAAAAGATAGCAAGTGTAGATGTAAAGTAGAGAGCTTGTGTCTTTTTGAATGTGTTGTAGAATGGGCATACCTGGGTATTTGTAGAGGGGCTAGGCGGTGGAGATGAGTGTCTTGAGCGAGATTCTCTCCGCGATTCTCGACGATATATTTGGCCTAGATTGAGGAGTATCTTGAGGGGGATTCTTTCCGCGATTCTCGGCGATATATTTGGCCTAAATTGAGGAGTATCTTGAGGGGGATTCTCTCCGCGATCTCGACGATATATTTGGCCTAAATTGAGGAGTATATTGAGGGGGATTCTCTCCGCGATTCTCGGCGATATATTTGGCCTAGATTGTGGAGTATCTTGAGGGGGATTCTCTCCGCGATTCTCGATGATTTCGTAGTCAAAAAGGGAAAATCATATCCCGGTTGGATTCTCGAAGGTGATGGCTCCTCCTCGGGTCCCAAGGTTAGGTATGGTATATCAGAATATATCACAATTTTTGTATATAAGTATAGAATATTACTAAATGATCATGGACATTTTAATTTTAAGATATGATCTCTATTGTCTCATATCATTACACGCGAACAATGACACGTTAAAATTGGAAGTAAATAGTCAAGAAGTTGGAAACAATTGAATCGCCATTTATTATTTTATTAATTTATTTGGGTAAAATGCATGTCGTTTATTATTAATTGTATGCAACTGAATCGGCGCCCGATTACCCACCTGAAACCTAGTGTTATAGTTTTCCGTGTGATCACCTAAAAGGAATAAGAGTGTTTTGGTAGAGTGTGATTGTACTTTGGAATATAAATTTGGTAAGACTAATGTCCCTTTATGTTTTTGTGCATATTTGTTTATTTCGTTGTTTATACTTTATATATAACTAAAAAAATAAAATTTAATAGTTTCCGATTTCTGATATGACTTTCAAAATTTAGCTCATAAACTTAATTTATCATATCAAATAAGTAGGGTGCTCCGTCAGAGAATTAAGAAAATTAATTATGACACTAATTGTCTATATTAACTGAAATTTAATGTATAGTATAAAATATTATTTCAAAGGTCGTATCTTCTGAGACATTCACATATTTTATATTTATATATGGAATTAATAGTGTCTTTACACATTGATAGTTTGTATAAATTTCACTTATCTTTCATTGAACAAATTCGTACACTATTTCGTCGTGTCTTGGTTGGAGAAAAGTATAAGACGATCAGAGTTCATTCTCATACCTTTACAAATTAACTTTTACTTATTTGTGTAGTTATTTTTTTTAGAATTGAATTTTTTTACTCCTTACATAGATGTCTACTATGTATTCCTTTCTTCATTTTATTACTAAGTTTATCCCTAATTTAGAAATAGAACTATATTCATAAATAAGAAATTACTTCCGCATTCTGAATAATATAATACAAATTACTTGGCGGATTGATGTTATCGCCATCTTGCTTTACCCCAACGAAAAGATTGTCCGATCGCTGTGGACAACAAATTCGAAGTATGTCAATTTTGGTTGAATCAAAGAACTTATATAATGTGGAAATTTAGTTTGTTTTGTAAGTGATATGTCTATTTTTATTTTGTTCTCACAATGTTATCATGTCGGGCAGATGAGAGACCAAGCAAAATTATAATCTCGTGGAGGGTTATGCGATAAATAGTAGTTTTAATAGCTACATATATTATATTATTGAATAATAGATGCTCCTTGGAAGTTTAAAAAACAAAATTAAAAAAAAAATGTTTCATCATCAAGTATAAGTGGATGTGAATACTTAGATAAATCTTTCAAACTATTTGAGATTCGTCGTCTCTTTCCAAGAATCTATTCGGGAAAGTCAATTTTGTGATTAAGGCAAACACGACATGTAAGCTTCTCAAAATAATGTTACTATGAAAATATATAATTTTGATGTAGCCAAATAGTTCAGCCGAGAGCTAACACCACGCCGAGGATCTCGGGCACGTCGGACGTCGGGAACTGGTGAGTACTCCTGAATGTCTGCAACCACAAAACACTCGTCAGAGGGCGCCGGAAGTGTGTCCGGCGAAGCCCCTCCGATGCTTAAGTCAGACGGTGCGCGCGCGAGAGAGAGCGAGAGCAAATATAACTGTGTGCGAGAGTGTGCAAGAATGAGTGAATGAATACAAATGAGCAAACCTGATGGTATTTATAGAGGGGCTAAGTCGGTGGAGAGGAGCGGAGATCTCGGGTGGGCGAGATCTTCTCCGCGGTCTCCGGGGATTTTGTTGCGCAAACAAGGAAAGTCGTATCGTCCTCGGATTCTCTAAAGAAGGAAACAAGTATCGTATCTGGATCTTCTAAAGAAGGAAAGACGTACCTAGAGAGGATTTTTCAGCACGTCGGGTCGGGGTCCTCGGGAGATACCCCGAGCTCAAATTGCTTCCTCGGTCCCCTAGCTCCTCTCCATGACGTAGATGCTCGGGCACCTCCCTAGGTGTGACTCCCGAGAAGGTCTAAAGGTCTCGGTCAGGACTCCCGAGCTGCGTGCGTGCTCCTTGGTTGCTCTCGCCTTAGATGACGTAGGTAGTGTTGATGGTGAAGTGCTCGGTCCTCGGGTCCCGAGATGATTATGGGAGGCATCAAATTTGATGATGTTGAATATTATAAATAGGAAAATTAAGTAAGCTTGTTTTAATTTTTTAATGCAAGTATAGAAGTTTCTTGATTAAAACTGATGTTTTGACTATATTTAATACACTCAAGTATTCAAACTTTTCTGTAATAATCAATTTACAACAAAATGTAGATCAAATAAAAGGTTTTAGTGAAAAATGATTCAATAGGTTTTTGGCAAGGAAATTTGGAATATACTTTTAAAATAAAGTATTTATTGCTTGTACTAAAAAAAAAAAAGATTAGATAAAGTTTGGTAATGCCTAACAGCATTTATTACTTATTTGTTGTTTTATAGTGAAAGAAAGGGTCATTGGCCATTGCACCAATCGAGTGGTTAATGGACACTTGACTTCTTCCCCCTTCTGTTCTCAAAGGGTCAGCGGTCACATCTCAAACGACCAAGACTTTAACTATATATACTTATTTTATTTTATTTGCACTTTTGTTTTACTTTTTGAAAATATTTTTTGAATAAAATAAAGGGAGACAAAAAACACACATGATCATCATATGTGCAGCGCACGACGGCAGCTTATTGATCTAATTTTTTAATAGAATAAAAATGACTTATCAGTTTATTATTTCATTCAATAGCAATGTCACCCATGTTATCAAGTGGACCAATCGAGGCAAGTTTGAACCATCATCTCCCATAAGTTTATAGTTTATTTCAAGCCTTATTTTTGTTAAAAAAAGTAAGGATAATAGAGAAGAGGGTTTTACAATTTATATGGTATTGTTGAATCTAGTTATAATTTAAGACAAGGGTTTCAAACCTTGTTCGATATAAAGTTGGAACTATAATATTATTGTCTTAAATATATTCTATACATTAGGAGAAGTTCTTTCCACCCACCCAAGGAGTGGGTTGCTCTCCTTGACATCCATCTCCCACTTTTCTTTATACGACTCATATAGGCGATGTCCCACACATGGGATGTGGACCCACATTCAAAGAATATGGAATCATATGTGTTGTGTTTGTGGGAGCAATGTCCACATGGATAACCTCGAAAAAACTAACTTCATGAAACAAATATTGTTATTGATCTATTTTTAAAATTTTATTCAAAATCTTAACCATCAGATGTATTTAATACTTATAATAAATTATCCATAGTTCAAATTGATGCGCGTACGACATTGATTATTTAAAATAATAATAAATTATTAAATAACCATACAATATATTGATGAATTTAACTTTGGTGGTCTAGAGGTGAGTTTTCTCTATGTTATTTTAAATTTATTGTAGAAACATTATCTTAAATGAACTTTTTGGCTATCAAGATTCGGAATCTAATCGTGATCTTGTTTCGATTACTTGAAATTAGTTCCTAGTTTACTCTTTTAGATGTGACGGTGATAAAGCTTGCTACGCTAAGTTATAAAAATTTATTTACTTTCGATTAACGATCAGTTGAAGAAATGTTGCACTGGTCAGATGTAGAACTTTTACAAGTGTCGAGACGAATTGATCAATCTTCTTTCAGCATTGAAATAAAATTAATTACTTTTTTAAAAATAATTTATAATTAAAAAATAATATTAAAATAACATTCAAATAATTAACCATATAAAAAAATTTTAATTGACCATTCGTATAATATTTATTTATATTTTGTATTACAAAAACATTAAAAACATCTTTTCACTTGTTCTGAAAAAAATATACTTCAAAATTAGTTTTTTAAAAATATTTTTCAAAAACTAATTTATAAAAATACTTCTCCAAATACATTTTTAAGTTTTTTTTTTAACTTTAAAAACACTACAAACATTTTTAAAAAGATAATACAAACGGAACCTATATTATTGTTCAACCTTTAGGGACCAAATCACATTATTAATAGATCTCAACTTTACCACAATTAAGGATCTTTCTTTATGCGCTAACAAATTTCCTAGAACTAAACCGAAAAAGAATCCTAAGCATCGTACATCCATTTACCTCCTTTTTCCACCATATCATTTACATTTTTAGATTTTTTTTTTTGGCAATTAAAAGATAAGTTTTTACTATGTCGACGGACTAAGTCGACTTTTACTATCAAATTTTATGCTAGAGATTGATGTATTCTCCGGCGAAAAAAATTTGAAATTTCACATTGTTCTCCATAAGTTTAAATTTTATCATGCTATCTATAAGAGAGAAGTATCGACAATTCAGTCAACGTAATTAAGAGTACTATTATATTAATGAATACACACACGATTAACTCAACAATTAATTAAGAATACTTGTGCGATTCTTCACCTACCAACTCAAGATTCTACTATGCCAACCACCCAAAATGACCAATGAATGGACGGAGATTAAAGATTGATTGGATCCTGTTGACCTGTCCTGGTGAAACAAACAAACTGTACTCAAATGTGTGGTTTACATTTTCTACATCAACGTACAACCATGCATGGCGACTTCTTATTGAATGCAATTTCTGGTTAATTCGATCATTTACATCACACGTATATTCCCATGGCCTAGGGAGCCACTTCTAATATTAACTTGACATATATCCCTTGGGCTCATATGAAAAAACACATGGGAGCGCTTACGTATATTGAACCAATATTGGACTTACCTAAGGATAGAGTCGAATATATCCTAGTTTCTTAGAACTTCATGGAAGCCATATTCTGGAACGTTTTAGGGTCCTCCAAATTCGTCGGGACAGCTTTGCTACCTTTTTTAACCCATGTTCTCTCTCTTTTTATGTGTAACACAACCTTAAAAAACATGATGGTAATTCCATTTCTTGTCTGTTGAGACAATGATTTGGGCAACTAGAATCTACCTCACAATGGCGGGTGGGTGTGAATCACTAAGTACATTACTTCCTGAGTAGTCTTTGACGGAACGACAATGGCGGGTGGGTGTGAATCATTAAGTACATTACTTCCTGAGTAGTCTTTGACGGAACGACGGATGAACGTGGTCTTGATTAACTCACCTCTGTCACGAGCACGGGCTTGCTACCGTTGTCCATGGTAAATAGGCAGTTCTAAGATGAAAATGATCTATTATACTTCAAACTGTTGAGAGTCATTTCTCATAAGCTCAAGCTAATAGCAGCGTCAAACAGTAGTTTTTTACTTTCAACATGTTCCTTCATGTGTAAATCGGGGCGTATGTTGGTCCGAAATAAGTAAAGTAAACTTGCACGAGACTCACGAGAGATGGTATGAATATAGAAACTTAAATAAACAAAGATGGTTGGTGGCTTTTTACATGTCGAATATTAGAGCAGAGAAGGTGGAATGAAGCAATCTTTCAACATGATTGCCTTTTTATTGTTGAAAAATCAAACTCCCAGGTGTTGTAAACTGTTTGAAATCATAAAAAATCAGCAGGGCCCATGAACCAACCTGATCGTGGAAGATCAAAAGGACTTTCATCACATTAAAGAAGGCGTCGATTGTTAAAAACTGTTGTTCGCACATAAATGACCAACAACGTTGTCTTACAAAGAGTAGTCTATATCTCAGTGTCAAAGAGACGGATGGTCACTGCAGAAACCATCCTACGAGCGAAAGGAATGTAGCTCAAACCGTACCTGAAATTTCAATGGTCATGAGAACACAAGTGTTGATGCTAAATCAAAGTACGATATGTTCAAAAAGATTGTTAAACTAACATGTTCTTTTCTAATTCCCACTGAAGGAATTTTTTTAAAAAAATTTGCTGGAATGAACGATCTAGCTGGTTCACATAAGTGACATTAATTGTACAAAAAGTAAAGGTAATGAACAAGGTAATGAAAGTGAAGTCCAAGATTAACCATAAGAATTGATTAAACTGCAGGGAACTGAAAAGTATAGAATGAATATTTAATCTGACTTACCAAATAAGAGCACCTATTTCACATATGATGGCGATGATTGTGAGAATCTTGCTGTGTATCTGCAAATTTAGAACATGAATCTCCAGTAAAAGTACATACAGTTGCTACATGGACTGAAATTCACATAAAGATATTTCATGTTTAGTATTTTCTTAATTACGAGGACGTCCGTAGATAAACAGACAAAAGGGAGTTTGGATATAAGAATATTAGTTTTTAAAAACTAATGCAAAAGCTCAAAAAGCCCAATAAATCATCCAAATAACATGTAAAAGTGATTTTTTCAAAAAAAGTATAGTACTTTTTTTAAATGTTAATCAGTATATCCACGGACACTTTCATCTCTACAAAATTATGGTAAATAAGATTGTTCGACTAACATGCATAACAGGTCAGTGCATATACAAAAAAATTATAACATAAAAATTATTTGAAACCTCGAGTAAATGCAACCACAACAATTTTTAGTACAAAAAGTTGCAACAAATGTGTCCAGAATTAACATCTTCCTACACAAACCCTTGACTGATGACAGTCTGAATAACTGCAAATTTATATGTTAAACTCACCAATAGAGCACAAATGAGAGCCACAACAACAGAACCGATGTAAATTGCTGTAGCATATACTCGGACAGGATCGAACATCATTCTTAACTGTTGGGCAGGGCCAATGAGGAGAGCCGTGCTGCCAATACATACCCAAATTCAGAGATTCGAGAAAGAACACGAATGCAAAAGTCCAGGAGCATCTAAGAAAATGGCCAATGTACACAAGCAAGCAAGCTGCGTATCTCCACACAGTGTCACATATGCCAAAAACAATGCCTATCCAACATTCTCCTGCTATACCATTTGGTTAAGTACTGTCCCATTATATTTACATTTTCCAAAGGCGAGCTTTAGCCCAAAACAAATATTACACTATCATAAAGACTACAACTTTTTAACTTTTATAGAAACACAAGTTTGGCCTAAAAAAAAAATATTTTTAGTCGCCCCCACATCTAAATCACCTTTTCAGTCCCGCTGAATACTAAATTCACATTCATAACGTGAACTGACTTTAGTTTCTTCAAATACTGAGCACAAGAAACAAAGCAACATTTATATAGCACATTAATTAGCAATCTGAGCAGTTTACCTTCCAACAGCCAGCACGTTGCCAAAGGTGAATAATAAAGCAAATTTGATGGGCTTTGCAAACACAATCAGCGACTGCAGAGAAACACGATAATATTTTCAAGAAACGTATTCAATTCTTAATTCATAATATCTGTAAATTTTCGTAATATAAATAAATCATCAGTCTATAAAGATTCAAAATTCCCAAGGGATTTCATACCAGGAACATACAAACAAGTCCAGCCAGTAAAACTGCAGCAAACCCATAAACCCTCTGCACATTGGAATCGAAAAATGGGGGAGGGAAAATGGTGAAGGTGACAAATCAAGAATTTCTACTCATTGTGAGCTGTCAGAACATGAAATTGGTGATTATACCTGCATTGGGGAGAGAGAGCAGAGGCCCTCGGTCCCTTCCAGCAAGTAATCTTGCTGTTCTTCGTCTGCATCTTGTGTAAACTTCCACATTACCCAAGCTTTACCCACTCCCTTTGATCATCAATCCCCGAGTCTTAGATTATCTTTCTCATGGCTGATCGGGGATCCAAGAGTCATGTTTGCAGATTTATTGGGGATTTCTGAAAATCAGAAAAAAGTACTACAATAATCCCACGACTTTTTTGGTTTCTTTCTCACATTTCTTTGATTGTTTTTTCTTTTTCCGAAGTTTCCACAATTTACTTTTTAAATTAAATTTCATTTAAAGTTAAAGAATATTACCAACGTGGAAGAAATAATTTTGGAAAAATAAAACATGTAAATTATTCTCTCCCAGTTTCGAGTCACGTTACACGATAGATTTTTAAATTTATTATTATATTAATGTGTTAGAATTTCAATAATATTTGAAAAGGGATAGGATTAATTATTTATAATTGTCATTAGAAACTAACTAAATTTCGTAGATCGACAAATGAGAAGAATGTAGATACTGAATCAAACTTCTCATATGTTATGCTCCAAATTTAATTTCCCAAACTTTACTTTCAATTCAAAATCTTCTTTTTACAATTCTGGGTCCGTCCACTAAATTTTAGGTTTATATAATATAAAAAAAAAGTCCAGCAACAACTCATGATTTATTTCAGATTTTTTTTTTAAAAAAAAAATAGTTTCAAGACATCGCAGAGAAATAAAATTTAAAATAATGCTGTCGAAGCCCCTGAATATAGTAATATTGTCCTAAAACCCCACTGTTACTCCACTTCATGCAAATAGGTCCTTTCCAATGCCGCCAATCACAGATAGCAAACGACACCGTTATTTGTTCCTCACTTATCTTCCTTCACTAAACCTCTTAAAAAAAAAAACCCTAGGTCCCGAGTATCACTGAAGAATTCACGTGGAATAGAAGAAGGAAAGGCTTCGAAGGATGTCTTCGACGCTGTTGGAGGTGACTCGTGCGTCGCACGAAGAAGTCGAACGGCTCGAGCGGATCATTGTGAAGGATCTCCAAACCGAGCCGCCGACGAACAAGGACCGTCTCTGCCAAAGCCACCGCGTTCGCAACATGATTGAGCAAATCACTTCAACCACTCACAAACTCGTAAAATTATTTTTACAAAGCTTAATTTTTTTACCTTGTAAGCGTTTTTCGTATTTATTTTGATGATTGAGTTACGGTAAATGTGCTAATGTAGATTGAAATTTACGAGGACAATGACAATGCTAGGAAGGACGAGATCGCGGCGCTTGGTGGACAGAGTTCCACGGGTGCCAATGTCAATGTTTTCAGTGCGTTTTATGATAGACTGAAAGAAGTGCGAAATTCTGTGATTGCTTATCACTATTGGATTCTTGCTTATCTTTTTACTATCAGTTGATATTAAATGAACGTGTACTGATGGAATGTAGATTCGTGAGTACCACAGAAGGCATCCTGCTGCTCGATATGTTGACACCACTGATGAATTTGAACAGCTTCTTAAGGAGGAGCCGGTTATTGAGTTCACTGGAGAGGTTATTACTCTTTTATTTTCTTTACGTGTGAACTAAATGCACTAGTAAAATGATAATAGTGGTAGTCTGCTGATATTGATGGAATTTCTCTTATTTATATCTTAATTTTATCGCGGAAGTTCGCAGTTTGCATTTATGCTATTGTTGATAAAATTTTGGAATTTTCTCAGGAAGCCTTTGGAAGATACCTTGATTTGCATGAATTGTACAATGACTATATCAACTCTAAATTCGGGAAGCAAATCGAGTATTCTGTTTATCTCGACATATTTTCGCAATCAGAGAGTATACCTCGCAAGATGAAGCTTACCAGGCAGATTTATCATTTAATACATTTTCTCCATCATATGCTGTTTACACTTTACTATGTCATATATTCCAATTTTATATCTGAATAGATTATTGAGTCCATCTGGTCCTCAAAGATTTTTCCATGTATCCATTACCATGTTAAACTATTTTGTTAGCATTACCATCAGAAATTTAAAAACTCATGGAAACTTATTCCCTAATCAAGGAACAGTGGTGAGCAAGAAACTAATTGATCTTGGAATTCTCATTCATCTGTTCTTACCTTCATTTGCTCTTGAGCTAAGCATTGCATGTTCATCCATGCACCTATAATACTTCTCACTGTTTTTTTACCAGGCAATATAAAGAATACTTGCAAAAACTGCTGGAGTATCTTATATACTTTTTTGAGCGTACAGAACCCTTGCAAGATCTTGAAAGGATTTTTTCCAAGGTTGGTTGTTACATCTACTGTTGTTCCCCTTTTCGTTTTACTCCTGTTGCTATGTTCTACCCTGCCTTTTTGTTCCCCTTCTTTCCAGTTCGAAATTGATTTGCTGAGCCCACCAACATTAGTAGCTGCACAAGTATTTATGTATTATTTTATGGAATTATGTTAGCGCCAAAGGGAAATAACATCCTCACTACTGATTAATGTACTTATAGGTTGAATTCAGCTCGAGTTCCCTATCATTGTTGTTAAAAGCGAGCTCCTGGCTGCGCCTAGGTGACAGCCGCACCCCATGCTCGTGGGTAACCTTCCAGGCGCATGGCTTAAGACAAGTGCGCTTTAAGTGTGCCTTAGCTCAGGCGCAAGCCCTGTGTGAGGCACAGAAAAGCGTCCCTTGTGAATGTTTAGAATCGAGCCCAACGAAATGTGAAGCCCAATTACTAAAGCCCATAGCTACTTAATACTTGGAAAACTTTGCGTGCAGTCATCGCTTGGGGACTCTTGATATCCCCCAGTCTCCCTCAAACTTCAGTCTCTATTTACACTGTTGTCCAGCAGAAGAAATCAGATATACTAAGTGCAAAAAAAAAAAAAAACTTGACTCTCACCAGGCAGCCGTCAACCCTCATTGAAGTTATTTTTTCTATTTTACTATGTACTTATGAGAAACTAGTAAATTTTAGATGATTGAAGTTTTTCTCTAATTATGATATGTGATATGTGCAACATTATTTATTAATGAATGTGTTTATTTATTTTGTTTGATATCTTTGTGAACTATATTAAGTTTATGTAATCTTAGATCAATTCGTATTTGTGGTTTTTCAAAATCTATGCCAAATGCGCATTACTTCGATAAAGCGTGCCCCTTGCGCGGCAGGCGCCAAGGAACCCTAGAGCTTTTGTGCACCTTGCGCCCCAAATGACTATGGTCTCTAAATCTGGCAGGTAGTTTCTGATTTTGAAGAGCAATGGAGTAATGGTCATGTTGAAGGATGGGAGAATGAGAGCCAGGAAAATACTATGATTCCACAACAGGATCAAATTATTGATCTTGATTATTACAGCACTGTTGATGAGCTAATGATAGTCGGGCCGGAGAAGTTGAAAGAGGTACTAATTAAGTCTTACAAGGCATTTATTCAAATTTTGCTGCATTTTAAGTTTAGTGTCTTTATATACATGCACATATACACACTATATTCACTATATTTTTGTCCAAGGTTGCATCATGTCGTAGACTCATTAGAGTGGATGTAATGGCTTTGGAGTAAAACAGTATATTTACATGAAAAAGCTAAATTTTGCGAAAGATTTAGATTCATGTCGTTGCTTTCTTATTTGGCTGATAATAGTTCCTTTTAATGCTTTAAGCGAGGAGTAAAAGCAAGTAAGCTAGTCTAACTGATTGTGATGCAGCATATCTGGTCTAATGTAATTCAATTTCCGGTTTTTTATTTTACACTTTGTAGTAGTTTCTAGAGCTTGTGAAAGTGCATTTTATGAAATCATGTCATGATTTAATTTATAGGCGTTGGCTGCCCTTGGATTGAAAACAGGAGGCACTGTTCGGCAGCGTGCAGAGAGATTTTTTCTTATGAAGGTGAGAACTCATTTTTGGGTGCATAATGTACTTGGACTTGTGCATATGTGCCATTCTGCATATTTTAATATGTGAGGAACTAAGGGTAGATGGCTGTGAATCTTTTCTTTCACATTCATCTTTGTGCGCATTAATTCTCGAGGGTCTGAACTCGATCCAAAAATTTTCATCTTAGACATATCATGAATCATGATTAAACAAATGGAGCTATACCCCAATCACCTCGTCACGTAGCATTTACCTGTAACTATAGACCTAATGTTGAAATTATCTGTCTTTGATCTTGTTGATTTCTTTATGCTGCAGCATACACCTCTTGATAAGTTGGATCGAAAACATTTTGCTAAGGGCACACTTGGACCAGATAGAAATGGTGGAGCTGTTACCCTGCGGCCAAATGAAGATGCCAAAGAGATTTCCTTGATGGAATCCAAATTGAAAAAGTTATGTGACCTGTTGCATGAGGTGAGCTTATAAGGTCTCTCACTCCTTTATGCTCCTGCGCTTCTCTTTTTGATTTTTGATTTCCTTTTCTAGTGCTGATCCACACCCACCAATGGCTGTCGTCATTTTACCCAGTCGACTGCCTTCCTCCGTGCTAAATTTTATGACTTGCAGACTGCAGTAATGAAACCTCTTAAATGGCGACGTAATTTTTTTTTTTTGGATTTGACTTTGCCACAGACTATTGTGCGAACAAAAGAAAACATTGAGAAGAAGCATGCCTTGACATATGATGAAATTGTTCAAGAACGTGAAGAGGTACTGCTATTCAAGCTCTGGTATCCCTGTTGCAATTGGAATAAGATTTCAAAATTTGGGCTAAGCCTAAAAAAGAACTACCCTGAGGCTAGTGGTGCGGTTATTATATGTTTACTTTTGAATGATTTTTTTTCTTTTTAATTCTACCATCAGGATGAGGTGCAACCTGAATCTGAAAGTGATGACGAAGATCAGCAGATCTACAATCCCCTAAAATTGCCCATGGGTTGGGATGGAAAGCCTATACCGTACTGGTTATATAAGCTTCATGGGCTTGGTCAGGTAAATGATCTTCTACTATTGTTGGAATTTGATGAATCTGTCATATTTTCCATTGCTATGGCTTTCCTGTGGTCTGTTGTGAATCTTCTCTGTTACTCACTGTACGAAAAGAATGCTCTGAGAAATTTAGCTAGTTTAGACTATTGGAGTAATTGGGGCTGGGATCAAACTATTTTAGCAGACGCATCCACATCAGTACAATTAGGAGGTGGAGACGAGGACAGGAAAACAGAAGAAAATTAGATGAAAAAAGGTCGCAAAAGTACCAAGTAACAAAAGAAAATGTGGGAAAGGTGGATTGCTATAAAACATCCTTGGTGGACCAGGAAAGAGAAAATAATGGACGAAGAGCAATTGTTGATGATGTAATGCTAAACTCAATAAATTTCCCTTATCAATGTGGATATTTAGGTGTGGATAATAAGTTGGTTGTACTTGGTTTTACTTGGACGTTAGGGCCAGACTTGTTCCTCTCTCTAACTTTTCCTTGTTTCTGTGGATATTGGTGGTTGGATAATAAGTCGGTTTTACTTTGGCTGTAGAGTTAGACTTGTCCGTCGGGTTATTTTTCTACTATTGGATGCTCTTGATGGTTAATACCGCTCACATTTGTATTTGAGCAGTCTGGTAGTACTGTGTTTAGCTTCCTGAACATTGTTAATTTGTTTTATGAATCATTTGCACGTTAACAGGAGTTCAAATGTGAAATATGTGGGAACCAAAGTTATTGGGGCCGTAGGGCTTATGAGCGCCATTTCAAGGAATGGAGACACCAACATGGGATGCGATGCCTTGGTATTCCAAATACAAAGAATTTCAATGAAATAACATCCATTGAGGTACTCTTTCTAGCATGTAATTTTGGATTTTTGTTAGTTGCATCTTTTTAGTGGCTGTTCTCCGAGTGGATGTTGCAACCATCATATGTATCCTTATGAACAATTCCTTGTAGTCTGATAACTAGGCATCTTATCTTATTTGTAAAAAAATACATATCATATGATCGATTACTGTCAAAATAATGTGGTGTAATATTGTATAATTCTTTCTGGTACATATGGGTAACAATATTGATTCATGCACATAGGAAGCCAAACAACTTTGGGAAAGAATCCAAGAAAAGCAAGGTGTAAATAAGTGGCGCCCTGAGCTTGAAGAAGAATATGAAGACAAGGAAGGTAATATTTATAACAAGAAGACATATACGGATCTACAACGTCAAGGTTTGATATAAGGGAGGCATTCGATGCAGCCACTGCCTTTTTTTCTTGGATTTCACGGTGTCTGCCAGGCAAGAATCACCTATGCTTGTTCTTTGGTTAAGGTGTTTGCATATTCAGTTGAGCTTCCTGTTATGAACACAGGATAATGTTGATGTTTTTTTTTTCAGAAGCAGTGGGAGCCTCTTCTTCAGGAGGCAATATTCTTTCATGAAATCCCATATAACCTGTTTGTATTGATATCACATAATGATGTAATGTGAGTAGGACCTACTGGTTCTTGAGTAGACATTGCTTTAGACCTGAATTTTGACTGTTTCGAAGGAGATGTTTGATCGAATTTCAGCTTCTTTTTTTTAATTTAGTAGCGCAGTAGGTCTTCTTGGTTTTTTTTTCACGTTTTTAAGTAGTAGTGTTATTGGATAAATAGTTTATAACAGATAAACCGTTGTATGATTGCTAAGTGATAAATGTTGAAATAATAATTGATTGACACATGGAACGGTCGAATATGAGGATGTAAACCGCGGTCCATTATGCTTTACAGAAATATTTTTTTAATTTAAAAATATCGAGTTTCACAACTGTACAAGATTCTTGCTACCCGAAAAATAACATGAAGGAGATTTTATTTCATTTAATTGATTATCGAACAAAAGAGATATATACGTATTTAATACAGCATTTCATCTACATGAGATTATTCAGGTAAGAAAGAAACAAACTAGTCTATCAACCAATAGGTTTATGCATCCAGTTTCTTAAGTACATGCTACCTAAATTTATCATCCACGGGCCTAAATTTACCACTTGGGGCACTTCTTTCTCCCCTCACACTAAAGATTTACTGCATATGCTTGTTCTTGCTCGTTGTCACTGTTTCTTGAATGTTTCTGTTTCTTCGGTCTTGGCAAATCTCCCACGAATTCTTGGCTGGCTGTCGGCCAACGCCTTCCTGCAAGCATACTGAAACAGAACATAAAATAAGTTCTACAATAGTGAAGTTTTTAAAATAAAGTTTTGAGGGTAACATAGTAGTTTTGAACTGACCTTGATTTTCCTGCCAAAGTTTCGCTTGGACTTCTTGCTCCGGTACCTGGAAAGTTTCTCCTTGCGTTCTTCAGAAGTGTAACTACTCGTAATAGTTGGCATCCCTAATGGGGATTGTACGAGGTTTATATTACCATTACCAAGAGTCTGTCATAAAAACTGAGAATCAATGAACCGTCCCCCATCCTGTTGAAGAGGACACAAACATCTAAACCTTTCTTAGTCCGCAGACTTTGTCATAGAACTGTTACATGTATATGGACTTGAATGATGAGAGAACAAATTGAGGAGAAATACTATCATTTTCTGTTTACATGCTTGGGAAAATAGCTACAACCACTGCCTCCTGAGATATTTGATCAACTTTACAACGACCACTTCTGGGACTTGGTTCCACCTACACGGCTACAAGGGGTACTACCGGATACTATTTCACATTTCCAATCGTTTTGAAAAACTTTGTTTCTAATGATTTGATGCATAATTGTATAAGGTCGTTCGGACTTCTTCCATGTCCTGATATGAGACAAGATATTACCGAGTCTCCAGCTTATAGTTTGACCAAACATGGAGCCACATTACTTGGGCTCTTTCTCCTTTCATATAGTTAGCAAAATATTCTACTTGATCACAAATCAATCTTATCGTGCAGCAAAAGAAGAATCGTTGATATGCATGAGAGTAGCTTGTAAAGAACACAAACAAGAAAGTAAGTGATTTTGAACCTTTATGTCTCCTTCACTGTAAGCTCTTCGCATCCCATAAACAGCTCCAAAGTCCACAACAGGAAGATCAAGAACATTTTGCCTCAATGAAGCTTCGTGTACATACTCCATTGAATTCAGACAGCTCGAACTAACACTCTTCTGGAACAAACCCTCGTTGGAGATTCCATCTGTCTTCACAGCAGGAATTTCGATACTTAGGACATCAGATAGAGGCGTTTCGTTCCCTTGTTTGGCTAAAAGATCCTTCTTGCATTCGTAAAAAACATCACTGAGGAGCTCACCGCTCTTGAAGGATGATTCGATATCAGAAACAGTCAATGGTTGTGGGGATATGATGTTTTCACCGCAAGAAATCATTGAAATGGCAGCTGTCATTGGATCGATTCCCATAATCGGTTCTTCAATTACCGGTTCAGGAGCCTTGAAGAGATCCCCTTCTCCTCCCAGGTTGTAATCAGTTATGCCCTATGTTAGATTTAGAGACAAGAAATTGTTAAGAATGTTACAAAAACTGACTGGCGAGAAGCATTAAAAAAGTTAACAGCCACTGCATACCGTCACCTAATCATGATTTCAAGACATAGCCAAGAAGCAGCAACAAACACTTTACATAGGTCACTAGACATTGTCACCTTTCCGATTTCAGAACTAAAACATTGTAATACCAATACCTATAATCCAAAATATTAAATGAGTGCTGCATTTGTCATTCCCTTGGTTTTCTATTTGTCAACTCTCACAGTGTTCTAAAAGCCAAGATTCGTCGGTACATTCTCCATTGCACTCCATCTTACAACATCATCCAGCAGTGTACCACCTGATCTTGTGGCGTGGCCAAGCCTCATCCCTCGCACTTAACATTTCTGTCCCTTTCAAAGAGGTCTAAAACCCGTTCCCAAACTCCTCAATGGTGGCAGAGATAAAACAAAGGACCATGGGAGGCTAATATGAACTTAAAATGTTTATATGATTCACGCCACAAAATTTAAATATTTCCCAAAACCCTTATCAACCATGTAACCCCTACAATCTCAACTTTCAAGCAAATAAAGAGCACAAGGAAGGGTAAAATAACCTTTTTTTAAGGTAAACAACAAAGCTACTCCAATAAATGGAACTATATCAAGAAACGGGAGAACAGTTAATAGAATAACAACCATTAAAGGGTAGCTGAGCTTAGCTTATCTCTACCTTTTCCCCAACTTTTTCCATCTTTAATCAGCTCAAGTGGGATGAAAAGCGAATCCACAACACATTACAAGATCAAAAACAACAAAAAGAAATTGTGTAAAATAAAAAGATTAGTCATCCCCTATTTTGCTTTTTTTGAATGACAGAAGAATGGGGCAGTGTGTGAAGGACACGGAACTAATGATTATGATATTCTATTCACATCTTCTTTCTTCTTGTTTTCCCTTCCACCATAAATAGATCCAAGCACTAAACTAGAACTCAATCACTTTCCGCTTATGCTGAACTTTAATCTAAATGGAATAGATTTTTTTTAAACAAAAATCAAAGCTGTGAACTGAAGAAATTATCACTCAATTACTTTTAAAGAAATCTAAAGATATTTGCCGAAGATTTCACTTCATAAATTTCACAGGACCACAAATTAAATAAAAGAAACATTCTGGAAGAAAGCCTTCTAATTTTTACCAATTCTTTTTTAATGATCGATTTTTTTATTTTTTTAACTTTTGGAAACCTATGTACTGAAACACCACATCACCAATAATCCACCAAAAAAATGGGGACTTGGAACCGGAAAAATCTTCTAAATTCCATTAACAGTCACCAAAAGACAAAGAACCCACCAGAAAATCCAATGAAGATCAGAAATGCCAAATAAAAATTGTTTACACAAGTCACCCAGATGAAAAAGAACCCCATGAAAGTTAAAAATCATTCAACTTGCGAAAAGAAGATTAATGCAGGCCAAGAAAAGAAGAAAAAAGGATATCACTAACCGATGAAGCATTGCGTTTGTGGGAGGAGCAGCATAACTCCTCGAACTGCTGAACTTCTTGAGTGAAGTTCTGAAAGTAAGGGAACCTAAACTCGGTGTCAGCATACATTGACCTCAATTTTTCTTTGAAAGTTGCCTCCTTTTGAAGATTTACCGAGAGATGAGAAAAACAACGTGTAAGTAGATGGAAAGAGAAATGCTTAAATGGTGGAAAGGCCTATTTATAGGGTATCAAACAAGGCTAGAGGGAAAAGGGATGACAAAGAAGTAGCAGAAACTGTGATTGGAACTGTTTGCCTGAGAAAGATGAAAAAAGGAATCTGATTTTGTTGATTCTTTGGTGTCTTCATTTGTAACAGTAAAATAATAATAAAAAATGTATGGATATTTGTTATAAAAACATACAATTTAACTATAAATATTATGCGACTATAAAGGTTTTTGTTGAGCTAGGATGATGTTATAATATATATCAAATTGGGAACTTATAATAACAGCTAGAAGGTAACTTATATTAACTAGTTTTACAAAACAATAACAAATGTTTGCTGAGTTGGGTTGACTTTAAGAAAAATATATCTAATTCACAAGATGGAGATAGACGTAATTTTTTGAAGTAATCTTAGAATAATTCGAGTATGAGTGATGTGAGTTTAAGTTTGATAGTGTGGTGACAAGGATAAATAACAAAAAATAATTGATGGAAAGACAATTCGGTCTAGGAAAAACCTACTTTTAATGGAGTCAAAATTCAAAAAACATAAGTTTTAGAGGGTCCAATAAATGTTTGATCGGGATACTATTTTATTCAAGTTCTCATGAACCTATGGTTTTTACACAAATTTATAATATGGTACCAACTTAACAACGGAAATAAAATAATAAACAGGTTGTGTGACGACATGAGACTCAATAGTCCAAGAAACTTATTTGCCTCAATCATGAATTATAAGGTCGTAATTTAAGAGAAAAATCATCCATTTAAGGTGGCCTTTTATTGTTTGACTTTTTTTTGTAGTGTGTGAGTGACTTGAAACATGAGAATATTACTTTGAATATCCAAAATATACAAATTTTTTTTTTGTTTTTCTTAACATAGATTACCAAATATAATTTTAAAAAAGAGTTTGCGATTATTTAAAATTCTCGAAAATAGTTGCTATTTTCGAAACGGAGTTTAGATGATACATAGTAATAAAAAAGAATAAAAAACATGGTTAAAATAATAGAAACTAAATTATATATTTGCAACAATCAAACCTATCTTTATCTTCCAAATTAGTTATTGATATCCTACGAATTCCTAACCTCGGGACCAGAGGTAAGAGGACACTTATACATATTACCCCGATGTAAGTGGACCCTTGTGCATGTCAATCCGATGACCTTCATCCGTCAGCAAACCACCTCGACGCCCGAGGACAGAGCAAGTGTCTGAACACCAGGGCACACCCGATTATTCCCAAAAATCACGACTTGACTTAGTCTCAATGCGATAATCTCGCTTCGAAAATAGTCAATATGTGCGCAATACGAGAGAAGAGCTCCAGCACGTCACACGTCGGGGCGCCTGCAGTGACCGTCTAGCCCCTCTATAAATACTCATGTATACTTCACTCTACATTCATTCACAAACTCACAAGCTCTATATTTTATATCCACGTTTGCTCTCTATTCCCGGACACTCAACCTGACTTAAGCATCAGAGGGGTTTCGTCGGAAACACTTCCGACGCTCCGACGTCCCCTGACTAGCGTTTATGGTTGCAAGTCATTAGAAGAAGCATGTTCATCTTTGCTCAAACATGCTTACCGCTCGAGGACAGATCTCTCGACGTCCCTCACTCCTTGTAGCTTATCGCGCCTCATACAACTCAAGCAGCTTCGGGCTCGAGGACCGACCTCCCGACCTCTCGTCCTAGTGACAATTCTCCGATTGGGGAAAAATTCGGTTACATCGTTGGGTTTCGTAATAATCACTATTCATCAAAAGTTAAAACTATTTTGCCAATTTGGGGTCCTCAATATCAAATTTCCCATTAATTTGACTGCTATTACATAAAATATTTTTTTTAAAAAAAAGAAATCAGTAACTTCCAAATATGTAATTCCCCGGTTCTGTATGCCTTATAATAATCTTTGGCTTTAAATTTTGTTTTTTTAAAAATATTAATAATGAGGAATTTGAAAATAATACATTAATGTGTAGCCTTGTTGCATGCGTAGAAGTGAAAGAGACGTTCAAGCTAGTCGACGCGGAAAGGTAACAACGATGGATTATGAATCTGGACATTGAATCAATATATATAGGGCCTTCTATATTTTAAAAAATTTTGATGAAGAACAACTATTTGTTGAATATATATATATATATATATATATATATATATATATATATATGTATCAGTTAGCCAGGGGGATGCCATGCGCTTTGTTGTTATACCCGTAGGGGAGTATGATACATGTTTGAATTATGTATGCTTTGTTGTTGATTGTTTTATGATTTAGGAAACTTATTTTAAGTATCGTTGTATTTTAAATTAAATGTTGTAAGTATGTGTGGAAAAAAAAATATATGAACACGATGTGACTTGTATTAAAGTTCATTATATCCATCTGATTGATCAAATCATGTCTTGAACTCATGAGCTTGGATAATCTTAAAAATTTTAAAAATACGAACAACTTCTTTATGAACTGTGAAAAAAATAACTGAACTAGAGCTGTTGTATTGATTTGTTTGATTCAAATCGTGCATCGAGTTCAGGACCCGCTCAATAATATTATCAAATAAAATAATTTACTTGAAAGTGTGAATCCAAAATAAATTGCTGCAGAGGCTCATATTTGGTGATTCCATCCATGTGTTTCTTGTAGTTGAAGTAATAAGTTATCACTTATTTACCCGTATAGTTAATTCAAGCACCGAAACATTGGAGCAAGTGTTAATGGTAAATACGGCAGATTATCGAAGAAAAGGTAGGAAGAAAAATAGAAAATAAGTTTATTATGATATGACGATATTATTTATTCTTTTCATGCATCAGTGAGCATCTGTCAATAGTAAATACCAATTAATTTAACCTTTTTTCCCCTCGTATTAAAGGGAAAAAAAGGTGAAAACTTTCACATAAATAGTAAAAGTCCACTTGTCAAGAGATTCCATTCTAGGGATCCACATGCACCAATCGATCTCAAAGTCAAATAGTTTTCAATATAAAGCTAATTAAGTGGGAATCAAAATTTGCGACTGTTTGTACATATGTATATTTTGATAAAGAAATTATTGATTCTATCTAACCGAAATTGCTTAGCCGAGAGCCGTCATCAGGAGGTCGAGAAGTCTCATCTCGCGAATGGAGCTGCCTGAACTGAACAGATAGGAGTGTGTGGCGTCGGGTGATCTGAAGCCACAGATCGAGAATCCGGTCTTCGAGAGATGAGCATGTTTGAACAAAGGTGAACGTACTCCTCCTCAGCGACCTGCAACCACAGCCGCTGGTCAGAGTGCGCCAAAAGTGTTTTCGACAAAGCCATCCGATGCTTAAGATAGTTCGGGACGTGGGAAGAGAAAGCGGTAATATAGAGCAAACTAATAGCTTGTGAGTCGGTCCCAAAAGGTGGAGCATACTTAGGTATTTATAGATGGGTTAGGCGGTAATTACGAGCATATCACGCAACGTGTGATATGCTGGAGCGAGTCCTACGACTGGTGCTGTACCCGAGCTGACCACTTCTTCAGGCGAGATCTCCGCGCCGATCTTTGAAGATTTATATAATGCGTATGTAGGTGTGCTGTCGGAAGCGTAACTGTTGCGTTCTAGAGCATCACATCAAACACCGGTCCTCTGTCACCGGCTCTCGGGTCTCGATATGATGTATGAGGTATCAAATTCAGTCTCATTATATCGTATAAATTCTAAGTTTCACCTCGTACCTAGCTGCTTACCCTTTTATTGTATTGCTTAAAAAACTTGCAAAATTTCATGGGGATGTTATGTGTTACACGTCGCAGATCGAGCAACCCGACACAAATAATATCTTTATATATAATTATCTTTATTTTTCTCAAACCTTTATTGGGAAGATGGGATTTGAAGGAGCGTTTGTGGATTTTAAGAAGATATTTCATAACAGTAGACGTGGAGAGTATATGCTTGATTTTGTGTGATTTTAAGGTCTAGGTGATGTGCATGTTGTAATTGGGACTTTTACAACCTTAATTTCCCACATTAGGAAATTGAAAAATTTGTTAAAAACGTGACGTATTGAGGGAAGTGAGGAGATGACTATGAGTCGTCTTCGTGTGATATTGGGTTGATAATTAATATTTTGACGGGCTTTGTTTTAATCTCGACCTCAAGGGGCTTGATTACTATTGAATTCTTACATGAGTTAAGGGGACTTGATGCCCCATTGGCGCTCAGGAAGATGATCCTTCGGGTCCTGAAGAGACACGGGCTAACTGATATCAGATGTGATATATGAGTTGATCAAATTCGAGATTGTTGCTCTTTAACTGTAATATAAACTCAACTTGTATCTGAGTACTTAGTAGTCAAATTTTTTCTTTTAATATTTCGATGAAGAGAAATTATGTTTATTTGAATATGAAGACAAATCATATAGTTGCCAGTGATGTGATTGGCCAGGAATTTATAATGCTGTGAAAGCTGAATTCCTGAAAAAAATAAATGATAATGAGTACAAATTTACAAAAGTTGATTTATTTTGTTCAATGAATCATATATTACAAAGTGTTGAGAACTCGTTATAAATCAACTTCACATATTTGTTTGAGCGTTTATACGCATGAAGAAAAGGACATGACGTCAAATTTGTGAATTCATTCACATTTTGTCTCGGTTCACTACATTATAGGTCAATATTAGAACATCATACACTATTTGTTTTTATTTGAAGGTAAGTGTGAGTATTACTGTCCTATGAGTTATCATTCCTTGTGATTTATCATATTTTAGAGTCGCGTATTATTTATTATTTTTTCCCAAAAGTGATATATATAACTCCTTGGAGAATTTAAATTTTTAATCGTCCTTCTCTAAATAGTTCTATGTTGGCCTTGCTGATTGATTTACTATTAATCCTTATATTGTGTTGGGTTAGATATATATTGGTGAGAGTAATAATGAGATGAATGATCTCTTGGAAGTTCTCGTGCGTCAAACTGCTGATTTTACATCATTTGACTTGGTTGGTTAAATGAGCCGTAAAAAGTGACGAAATTGACGGTAGGGTAAGTGTTAGACTATCTCTTAAGTATTTAGACATACATCTTTTCGAACTAATGAACCTAACAACTAGATAAATTACACATTATCTAGTTTGGTATACTGGTAAGAGTTTGAGCCTAATTTGTATATTTATGTTACCTGAATTGTGTGTATAACAAATAATTCATCTGAAAATAAAGAGTCCTAAAGTTGGTATATGGTTTCTGGTTACGAACTAAATTGTAACAGAACAGCCCTTCACTAAATTTATATTAATTGTTCGGCTATTAGTTTAGATTCTTGGTTTCAATTTGCATTTTGGTAAGAAATTTCCTAAAATAAGACAATAAACTTTGTAACATCAACAATCTGAAGGTTCTGGATATATATGGACAATCAATTCGGAGTGGAAATGAAAGAAAGAGATTCAATAGTTGTCTCGTAGCTAGTGCACTCATCGTCCATTTGTAAACATAAAAAGAAGCAAAATAAGATGGGATCTGATGTAACCTATTTTCTTTTCGGTCAGAGAGCTGCTACCACGTCGAGATGTCTGGAGGTAGGGAGCTCGGGAGGTCTATCCTCGGATGATGAGCTAAGTGAGCTCTGTTGCGAGGTCCGGAGCTCGGGAATGAGTTGGGTGTCTTCCTTTCAACGACTTGCAACCACAGACACTGGTCAAATGATGTCGAAAGTATTTCCGTCGAAGTCCATCCGATGCTTAAGTCATGTCGGGTGGTCGAGAAGATATAGAGAGAGCTAGTATGAACACAAAGCAGAGAGTTTGTGTGTTGGTGAATGAATATAAAGTGAGGCATACATGGGTATTTATAGAGGGGTTAGGCGGTTGCTGCGGGGGCATTACCTAGCGTGTGATGCGCTGGTGAGTTTCTCGTGGCGAAGATTACGCACAGATTTGATGGTTATCTTGGACGAGATTATCTCCTTGATCCTCAGTTGTTTTAAAGTTAAGAGAAGCGTAGATAGGTCATACTCTTGGAGGCAAGGTAATGGTCACCTCGGGTCAAGAGGTCATCCAACAAGAGGTGTTCCTGCAAGAGGTGATAGTCACCTCGGGTCAAGAAGTGTTCCTGAAAGAGGTGCAGATGTGTTTCTGCAAGAGCTGATTGTCACCTCGGATCAAGAGGTGTTCCTGCAAGAGGTGATGGTCATCTCGGGTCAAGAGGTCTTTCTGCAAGAGGTGAGGGCCACCTCGGGGCATGAGGTATTCCTATAAGAGGTTTCCCTGCAAGAGGTGATGGTCACCTCGAGGCAAGAGGTGTTCCTGAAAAAGCTGATGGTCACCTCGGGTCAAGAGGTCTTCCTGCAAGATGTGTTCCTGCAAGAGATGATGGTCACCTCGGGACAAGAGGTGTCCCTGCAAGAGGTGAAGGTCACCTCGGGGCAATAGTTATTCTGACGATTGAAGGTCCTCAGGTCCCGAGATGATGTATGAGGTATCAATCCCCCCAGCTGGTCCTAGACGAGGAATTGAAGTTTAGGATCATGTGAAGTCCTAGTCGGGACCCGAGGCACTTTTCCAGGTTGGTCGGACTTACATATTGCCGAGCAGGTCTGACTTGGTGCCAACAAGAGTTGGGCTTTTATGGCGTCGAGCAGGTCGGACATACATACTACCGAGCATGTCGGGCTTAAGATTACCGAGCAGGTCTAATTTGGTGCCAACAAGAGTTGGGCTTATGTGCCGAGTTGGTCGGACTTTTTTGCCGAGGTGATCGGACTTTGTGCCAACGAGAGTTGGGCCTATGTGCCGAGCTGGTCGGACTTTCATGCCGAGCTGGTCAGACTTTGTGCCAACGAGAATTGGGCTTATGTGCCGAGCTGGTCGGGCTTGGTGCCAACGAGAGTTGGACTTATGTGCCGAGCTGGTCGGGCTTGGTGCCAACAAGAGTTGGGCTTATTGTGCCGAGCTGGTCGGGCTTGGTGCCAACAAGGTTTGGGCTTAGGTGTCGAGCAGGTCGGGCTTATAAATGCACTCAGGCAGGGCTGCTACTTGAGGTATTGCCAACAAGAGTTGGGCTTTGATGGTGTCGCGCAAGTCGGGCTTACATATTACCGAGCAGGTCGGGCTTACAGATGTACTCAGGTAGAGCTGATGCCCGAGGTATTGCCAACAAGAGTTGGGCTTTGATGGTACCACGCAAATTGGGCTTACATATTACCGAGCGATCGGGCTTATAGATGTACTCAGGTAGGGTTGCTACCCGAGGTAGTGGATTCACGAGCAGATCGAGATAATATATACAGGTTGAGACGACTGATTACCAAGTTGGTTGGGATGTCCGATTTCCGATCAAATATAGGTAATACATTCTCGAGCAAGTAGAGATAATAGATTCCCGAACAAATAGTGATAGTATATTCTTGAGTAGATCGAGACGATAGATTCGCGAGCAGGTCGGGATTTGGTACCAACGAGCGTTGGGCTTCTAAATTTTTTCTAACAATATTTAGGTGAAGACGTAACCCGAGGAGGGAAAACGTAGAAAAAAACATCTTTTGATCGAGTCGTCTTATTGCCAAAAGACAGTCTATATTTAAGAAGTATTTGCAATACAAAATAACAACTGACCTAAGTTTAGAGTTTTTCTATTGTCGAATGTTGTTCCAGTTGTTGGGGATCCGGATCCGCCCCCCGGTCAGGCAGCGGAAGAACAAAAAAATAGAGAACCGAGAGGCGATCAATACGAAGAACAAAACTACATGTATCAACATACATAGGGTGTTTCAGGCGTGTTACCTCGCTGGCACTTGTGCCTGGCTCCAACCGGTGTTTCAAGAACCCGGCGCTTCTCGGTTGATTGCGGTAGTTACGTCAATCCGGTCCACGACCAGATCCGAGACTCCTTCGTCAGACTGCACTAGAAGTCCTGACGAGATCAGCACGATCGGATAACACTATTATCCCCTTAGATAGCATAGGATATCCACGCATGTCTGCGAGCGGTGAATCCTCGACAACGATGCATCGACTCCTACATGCATCGGGGTCTCACCCAATCCCGACGCCTGATGACTCCAAGTGAGTCGGCAAACGGGTCAAATTGAGACGCCTATCATGTAGAGTCTCAATGACGTTTCGAGTCGTGAAGACTAATCAGTACAACCAAGACCTCGGACTTATCCACTCGACAAATGGTAACCACTTGGAAAGTGCGAAGGAGGGTAGTTCGATAGATCACCAGGTCACTATCTATCTGCATGCTCAGAACATCACAATGTTCCCTACCAATGAAACATGGTACTTCGCATCGCAGATACTAGTCTCGAACTCGGGCGGCCTTATCCTCATTTTGACGGCCCAATTGACTAGGAACGTGTTCAGAATACACAGCGACTATTAGATGTGTTTCATGATAGCCGTCATACCCACTATCACATCTAACATACGCTTTAGTGTATTCTAGGTCTTTACTCAACACAATTGTAAATCATTACACACATAATGAAAGTAAAGAATGCCATATAAAAGAATGCGAATATCATATATAAAGATCGTTTGTACAAGAGTCAATAAAACCCACACGCCACAAGTTGGCTAGTTGGGCATCTACTCTAACACCAGTGTCATCAGCCTCTTCCTGGTACATCAACAATTTCGCGGAGAGACCATGTAGATAGGGATGATCGACCTCTGGTCGTCGATCGTCGTTATCTCCTGCCTCCCCGCATCGGGTCCTTATGGGTGACATATCTCGTTTCTTCTATTGTCGTTTCTCACAGACGACGTCAATTGATGTAATCGAATTTTTTCCTGATCGGAGAGCTGCCACCACGTCGAGATGTCTGGAGGTAGAGAGCTCGGGAGGTCTGTCCTCAGGTGATGAGCTGAGTGAGATCTGTTGGGAGTTCGGGAGATCGGGATCTCGGGAATAAGCTGGGTATCTTCCTTTCAACGACCTGCAATCACAGACACTGATCAGAGGCGCTGGAAGTATTTCCAGCTAAGCCCTTCCGATACTTAAGTCAGGTCGGATGGTAGAGAAGATATAGAGAGAGCAAGTATGAACACAAAGCAGAGAGCTTGTGTCTTTGTGAATCAATGTCGGATCAAGCCTACCTCGATATTTATAGAGGAGCTAGGCGGTTGCTGCGGGTGCATTACCCAGTGTGATGCGTTGGTGCGCTTCTCGTGACGAAGATCACACCCAGATTTGATGGTTATCTTGGACGAGATTATCTCATTGATACTCGACGATTTTAAAGTTAAAGAGAAACGCAGATAGGTCATACTCCTGGATGCAAGGAGACGGTCACCTCGGGTCAAGAAATCTTCCTGCAAGAGGTGATGGTCATCTCGGGACAAGAGGTGTCCTGCAAGATGTGTCCTTGCAAGAGATGATGGTCACCTCACGACAAGAGATATTCCTGCAAGAAGTGTCCCTGCATGAGGTGAAGGCCACCTCGGGACAAGAGGTGTTTTGATGGGTGAAAGTTTTCGGGTCCCGAGGTTATGAGGTATCAGGATCATTTTTAGTTAAATGGAGAACTTTTTGAAGGAAATAAAATATAACATTGACATTGACGATCACTTAAAGCTTATTTGCCATTAATTTTTTAAGTTTGTGATGAGATATTGTAGTTGAGATCTGATTATAATAATCCCTTCACCAACTCAATAAAAAAGATAAAATTAGATTAAATTTTGCATCACAACGTTACATAAGTTTAGGAAATTAATGGTTTTTAAGTCGAATCAAATCAATTATTTAAGAGCCACATGATAATTTTAAGAAATATATGCTTATTATGAGGAGATGGCATTTATATTATGAGATTTCGGGTTTGCGGTAAAATTGGGAATGGAGGGTTTGAATTGTTGACAATGTCAACGTTATATAATATGTTTGCTCAATTATGCAAAATTAATGAATGACTTTAGCATATAATTTTTTCAAGATTTGGATTAACAAATCCGTCTGGTATGAATCCAACACGAATTATATTTTGATTTAAAGAATTATTTGTAAATTTCTTGAGGTAGGGAAAACTTGTTGACCGCCTAAACCTCTGCCTTGAAAAGGGCCCCGATTATTTATATAAAATTAGACTAAGATGCATAATTAAAGTTAAGTAAACAATGATATAACAAACAAATAAATTGGAAATATGGTTTTATTTATAAAAAAAATACCGTTGTTTCAATTTGTGCTAAATCACCAGACGATTTAATCTAAGCATAAAAATTTCTCCCATACCTCCAATACTTCATTGAGAGACATATCATCAAGTTTTTCATACTAATTATATAACTAAACAATGTCCAAATTGATTTTTGTATAATTATTATATTAATTAATTTTTTCTCTCCATCTATACAATTGGTAATCATTAAATACTATTTTACATTGTTTACGAATTTAGTTACATAATTTCATTCTTGCGCAAATATTCATTAGAAAATTTCTAAAGTTTTCTGTTTTCTTAAGACAAAAAAAAACCTAACATTTTGGGAATAAAAAAATTAGAAAATTATATATAATAGATATTGAATATTAAGAATTGGAAATAGATATTGAAGATATTTAATATGCTGACATAATTGATGTTTTTGCTTGGAAAAATATGGGAAAACGTGTACTTAAATATTTTAGTTTTTTGGTATAAGTATTTTTTAAAAAAATATGTAAAAATATTCGTAATTGTGGAGTTAAACATGTATAAGTGATAAATAGTATTGGAAATGAGTGACTCATGAGAAAGCTCTTATGCATCAAAGTTGCTGAAAGTCATGCCACTTGATCTAGTTGGTTAGGTGAGCCATAAAAGAATGATGTCAGATTTTAAAGGATAATACTATCTCTATTGGGGATAGGACAGTCGATAGAAATGATAAGACTAATCTCTAAAAGTGATATGAGGTAATATTATCAGTTAGACACGATCCTCCACGGACTCATGAGCCTAACAGTCCGATCATAACACACACAATAGATACTTTGCGCTGCTACATTTGTAAGGAAATAAAACTGTCGCCATAGGTTTTGTCCTAACAATAAATGTTTAATTCTAACAATTGGTATCAGAGTGTATCCATGGTTCAAGTCTCCCAAGAAGTATATTTCCATATTGTTTGGGGAAGAAAGTGATTGTTGAGTTAAATGTTCATGATGACCTCCTTCGAAACTCTTGTACGTCAAGCTAGTGACGTTATGCCGCTTTGATTGATTAGGTGGGTCGTAAAAGAGTGGGACCAGATCTTACCGATAATACTATCTCTATTAGGGATAGATAGGCGACAACAGTTAGACACGCACCTCCCCGAAATCATGGTCCTAACAACCCGACCTCAATGCACACAATAGGGGCGCTCTGTGCTGCCACATGTATAATGAAATAAAGTTGCATCTTAGCTAACAACTATAGTTTTTGGTCTAATAATAAGCGTTTGTAATTGATATCAAAGCGAGGTCATGAGTTCGGGTTTACCAAGAAGCATATTTCTATACTTCTTTGGGGATTGTCGAGTCAAAAATGCATGCGTGACCTCTTGGCAAGCTCTCATACGTCAATCTGCTGACATTGCACCGCTTGATCTTGATATATAGGTGAGCCATAAAAAGTGACGTCAGATATTAACGGGCTAGTATTTTTGCGGGGATAAGACCGACGGTAGGAGAAGAGTAATACTTATATAAGGGATATGTGAAAGTACCAGTAGTTAGACAGACTTCTCCGCGAATTAATAGATCTAACAGTCCGACCCTAACTCACATAATAGGTGTTCTGCATGCCACATGTATAGGGTTATAAATATACATAACTGATAACGATTATAATTTTTTGTCTAATGATAATCATTTGATCCTAATACGTACTTAATGCAATTACATATAATGGTTTCTTTGATAATCACTATCTTCGTTTATATTATTATGACCTTTCCGATTATTGCAGGGATCCACAACTTTAGCTTTCGTCCCGAGTCTCATCTCTGACCAGGTCTGCTTCTAATATTATAAATTCTCCATTGTCAACCATTCCATCCGGGGATTATTAAGTAATGCTATCAGCAACAAAATGCATTGCATATAATTTATTTTCTTTTTTTTTTTTAAAGATAGATTGCACATGTGTGAAACTCTATTATTGCCCCAGAAAAAATTTCGAGAATCAGGTGCTCCGTTGGAATTTTCCTAAAGTAGTATATATATATATATATATATATACGTGTGTGTGTATTAATTAGTGTACTTGATGTGATATCACACATGCATCGAAAGAAATTACATGTTTTGGTGGGATCTCACCTTTCCCATTTCTTTTGAGCAATAAATCTCGTCTTTTATGGGAGGACCATGCACCAAGATAAGATGTGTCAGTCTCCCCATTTCCAAATAGCCAAATTTCTTAATAATTGTAAGCAGACAAATTCAACCCATTACATTATACAACACGATTATTTGGGCATGCCTATTATGTGTTTAGGCTACTAAAAATTCAAAATTTTAATATCATACAATATAATCATTTGTCATCATTTAACATGATAATATATTATATATGGAAGACAGTGCTATCTAAATTGGTTGAACGACGGCACGTTACAAGTCATGTGAACGAAACAAGAGAAGGAAAGCTATTGTTTACATATTTGACAACCAACGATTTCTAACATAAAAATTCGCTAGCATTTAAACATGTGGGGTACGTAATATTTGATTAGAAATATTGATAAAGGAGGTATTCTGTCATTCTATAATAGCATATATTAAGACACAGCATTCGAAGTTCATGGGCCTCTCACATAAAGTTTAGCGGACAATATCTAAGTTAGACATTCCGAGAGGGCCAGTGGCTAGGTGAAGCATGCTGGACGCGACTAGGCGCCATCTTGCAACATCGGACGACAGTTACTTACGGTTAAAATGTATAGTTTCTTATTTGATTGTATATTTGTATATACTGAGTTGCACAAAGATAATATACATGAGCGCACGAGCCTTCTTGTGTGCAAACCTTGGGTTCCTTTGTAATATCTTATGTGATATTTTATTCAAAGATTGGTCATTTCCGTAAATCGTTGTGTCATTTATATCGCTCGCGTGCGTTAGTTAGGGTTGGCTCATTCTAAGTTTAAATCACTGAAACATACACACGAGTGTGGGATGAATGATATGATGATTCAAGCCGCACAATATAAAAAAAAAAATCGAATGTCCGCTGCGTTGTTCATACCCCGTGACACTAGGATTGTATCAAGTTCGCAGCTATCTAGTGGAATGGTATAGCGTATGGTCCGCCACCTCCAACCTATTATTATGTCATGGATTGAGGTGGTCTACTAGGTCTAACCTGTATTGGCAACTCGTAATTCTCAGTCTAGGAGAAACCATCGTTTTGATAGA
Source organism: Dorcoceras hygrometricum (assembly GCA_001598015.1). Taxonomy (NCBI): domain Eukaryota; kingdom Viridiplantae; phylum Streptophyta; class Magnoliopsida; order Lamiales; family Gesneriaceae; genus Dorcoceras; species Dorcoceras hygrometricum. The sequence continues at coordinate 160,313 of KV018450.1, forward strand.
TTAAGAAATTGTCAACTTAAACAAACTCAAATAACCTAATTTATTTGATAACACGAGTCTAACATAACTAAATAGAACAACTGTTATAACCTAGTATTTTATAACATAATACCTTAGTAAATATATTTGAATGATATTTATACTTTATCAGGAATGTCATCTTTGTTTTTAAATAAGAGGTAGCTAATTATTTTATCGTATCTAAGATAAGGTGTGAAATTTAGATTGAGATTTTCGAACCGCTTGCTTTCTCGTGTGTTCTCTCATGTAACATAATTATAAAATTTCATGACCTAAATCAATTTTCAAGTAGAGAATATTAAATTAGGATATACAATTAGGTTGAAATCAAGTATTTCCCAATCACTGGAAAATATTTTGTCAGAAGTGATCAAACATAATTAAGAAAGTAAAAAGGAAGTTTGGGTCATTTTCTAGATGACCATATAAGTTCGATGAACTAGACATTTATTAATAACAGAAGACAAAAATTGATGAACCCACTTGTCTTTGTCTGATGCATCGGCACATCATATCAGTCCGAAACTCACTTCAATTATTGATTTCTATAGTGGTTCACGACGGCGGGATGGGGGCAAGTAGACAATTATTTATATATTTTTTTCCAAATTACTTTTTCCACATATTCAATGAGTAGACGTGAATTTATATAGATCAAAGAATAAATCTGAGTTACAGTAGGCCTGCCTCGTAAGAAATTGAAAAGAAAAACTATAATAAGAAAGAATATTCGATATAATTTCTCAAATATCTTATACAATGCTATTTGAAATGCACTTTTCTTGTATCTTTTTGGTAACTCATCAATTACTTAATCACATAAAACATAATATAAGAGTCGGGCAAACATAATATAAGGGTCGGCCCGACTGGAAAGACAGAATACTTACAATAGGTTTAACCTAAAACGCCTAACGGGGACTGGAGTTCGGCCTTCAGAAAAAAGCTATCATAGTTAGGCTATGACTTGACTTCTTCCTTTTTTTGGTTATAATGTAACAAGGGAACATAAACATATACTCGTCCATTTAACGTTGCATTTGGATAAACCATATGACTGAACACAATGATCAATAGGTGTGCAATTTGATCTTTAAATCACGTCAATCAGATAAATTGATACCACTATTAATTTTCACCTCGGGATCCGAGGAACGAGCTCATCTTAGAACGGCACTGGAAGACATCAGCTCTTCCAGGAAGACCTATTGCAGGAAGACCTCAACTCTTCCAACACCTCTTGCAGGAAGACCTCAGCTCTTCGAAGACATCAGCTCTTCCAACACCTCTTGCAGGAGAATCTCAACTCTTCCCGGAACATCTCTTGCAAGAAGACCTCTTGACCCAAGAGTGCACCTCGGGACCTCGAGGTGTAACGAGTTTGCACAAGTATAGTGTTCCGACCTGACGTCAGGTCTGACCTTGACAGTGACCCCACACAAGCAATTTGACCCTCTTGTATAACTAATGATTAGTGCTCTTACAAAGCTGCAAGACTCATCCCTGCGTACAAGTGGTAGGGTAGCGTACACGTGATGTCTGCTAAACCCATCCCTATTCATAATTACCCAGGTAGTACAACACGTAACCTCTTGGCTCTCCTATAAATACCAGGTATTTTCTCATTTTACACACATTCAGCAGACTTATTCTCTGCACTCTCTATATCTTCTCAATCACTTAAGTTGACTTAAATATCGGAGGGCCTTCGTTGGAATGGCTTCCGACCCTTTGACCTGCGTCTGTGGTCGCAGGAAGTTGCAGGGGGAGATTTGGGTGAAAGGGAGTGAAATATGTTCTAATTCGAAGGAAGGGAGCGACGATTTCTGACGAAATTAACCCTGAGAAACACGACCCACATTATACGCGACCCAGTGTACTCGCGACCCAATTCTTCGCACCCGCGACCCAATTCTTTTTCGCGACCCAATTGGTGTTGTATACGCGACCCAATTCTTTATCGCGACCCAATTGGTGTTGTATACGCGACCCAATTCTTTATCGCGACCCAATTCATACTCGCGACCCAATTTGGTTCAAACACGCGACCCATATACGCGACCCAATTGTTTTGATATAAGTATGCGATCCAACTACGCGACCCAATAGTATTTGTTTAATAATTTCACGATCCATCCAGTGCAATTTCACGACCCACCGAGTGCAAGTACATGACCCAATTGGTTTATATATTTTATATATTAGTTATATTAAATGTTAAATATGTACAGTTGGTGTAGTGGTATGAGAGCTCTTTCCCAATCCCTGTACCAGTGTTCGATTCCAGACTAACTCAAATCAATTCTGTTCTATACTTTTCAAATATCAAACATGTAAAAAGACCTAAAGTATCCTTAAAATCAATCCCTTTGACCAAAATAAAACAAGTCAACTCCCTTCCTTTTAAATAACATAAGAATGAGTCACACTTTTTTAAATGACCCAAGTTGCAGGAAGGACGTCCAGCTCATCCCCCGAGGCCAGACCTCCAGATCTTCCGACCTGATGGTCTAACGTGACGACAGCTCATTGATTGGGTAAAATTTGGTTACATCAAATCTTACTAGACAAGCTTTTATGTAACACTATTTTCAAGAAAATGTTGATAGATAATTGAACATATGTTCAGTTGATAATAAGTACACATATTCCTCCAATTTAAACACCTCCACACATAAAGTTTATGGATTTGTATACCATTTCATAGTAGCCTTGAAACAAATCTTATTCTACCGGAAAGAGTTCAATCTATAAACTTTCTCATCATCATCATCATGATCGAAAATTATGCATTTGTTAAAGTGGCATAAATAAGTGACACATTAGCAATTGAATGAAAAAAGCACGGTATATTCCAAGTCCAATCATATATCTATCGAGAAATTGGCGGTTTACAATTAATCAATGGTGTGAGTAGGTGAGGGACAAATACCTGCATGGTAGTACCAAATATAATTATATACGTGACACCTGACAATTTTGTCTACACGGAGTGTTTATTTTTTTTTTTTGGGGTAAATTATTTATTCATTCAACAACTATTATTTTTTTGACAAAATGGCTTTTTCATATATAATTATACTTTAAAATACATTTAAATGATTTCAAATCTGTATATAAAATGACAATCATACAGGACGTATTTGAAACTCGTTATAACTATCGAAAAAAAAAAAGTGACACTAAATGGTCCAAACAAAATTAAATATCTTCCAACGCACCCTTGATGGAGAAAACAGCGAGTGTATCGATATGCCATATTAAAGTAGTGTTATTTAATCTAGTTAGAAAACTAAATAAAATTAATTTTTTATGATGGGGAAACTGTCAGGATGCATTAAGTTTCTTCATCTGGGCTTGATCCATGATAAAAAAAAATATGGAACGCATTAACATGACAATATAAACCTTTTTGTTTTTATAAAAATATACTCTAGTGCGGTATAAGATATGCCCATCGTTTTGGGTATACGCTTCGGAAGTTGAACAATTGTTCATATTTAACGACTTGTTTTTTAGGAAATTATTTATTCAACCACACTATACGGACGATGATTTCTACTAGCTTGGATGGATGTAAACGTGTTGTATACATATAACTAAATATAATATACGGATATTATATGCGTTTCAATAATATATATTTTGTAAATAAGTGATTCAATTTTTTAACAAATTAGACAATTTAAAACATTTGATTGGATAAAGACTTTTTTGTATCTAGAATCATACACACATATATATAGACATATCATATTTTCACGAGAACATATCGTGAGGAACTAATTATTTCCATAAGATGTTGGTGCGAATATCTAGCATATCTCCTGATGTGCAACAAGAAGCTTCCAGAGAAATAGATAAAAGGGGGAGGGGAAGTGAAGTAGAGAGATGTTAGTTGTTGGTGCCCAATCTGTTCGTGCAAATATTTTGGAGAACCTCGCATAAGTCGTCCACTTAAGGACCTGCAACATTAAATGTCAACAAGAGAAGACCAAAGATATTTGCGTGAATTTCCACTAAAACGTTTTCCAGGTAAACATATTAAACATGTTTCTTAGGGTTGATTGATGTAATGTTTCATAAGAAGCACACCAAGGGCATATTCACTAGGGATAAACATGTTTCTAGGTTTCTCTCATACGAATATAGCGCAAGACACAAGTGACTACATATGTAAAGTCTGTTTACTACCGGGTCGCACGAGACTATTCGAAACATTTTTGTCCAAAGGGCTGATCAGGGACACCAAGACTTCAAATGAATGGTGGATATAGCACACGTTCGTTTAGACCAAAGAAAACGTAACCAACAGGTACAGGCACTTGGATATATTGCCAACAGTATAGAGTAAAAACCCATGAAATCTCAAACAAAAATATCTTGTTCAGAGTAGTTACTCAAAAATGGATGACATGCCAAACGAGAACTACTTCAACCATACGGCATATTTTTTTAACAGCTACAAGACAACTCCGACTCTTTTTAGTTAATCTTTGCCCTCGAGAAGTCCATCTCCGGATGCTGCAAATTATACAGTTTTTATTAGTAAATGCCTTTTTGCTTTCAAAAGTCAGAAACATATGGAAGTATAACATATGGTTGAGAATCATCAGGAATCTACCTCAGCCATGAATTTCTTCAATATATCTTGTTTCTGCATCTCATCACTCGTTGGGAGGCCCATATGTTTCTGCCTTTGGTCAAACTGCAGAACAAATTTTTAAGACACCAAGTAAAAGTTTAACGGTTACCAACGGTGTGAAGAATTTCAATGGCTAAACAAGTATGTCGGCCAAGACTCATGTGCCCAGAGATCATAAAAAGACAGATCTACACGAAAAGGCATCACAAAAGAGGGAGTCATTAAAATGGGACAATGTATGATATGCAATGGCACATACATGTCAAAACCTCTTTGAAGGATCAAACTATAGGATAAAACACTTAAATTATTCAGTAAAATTGGTGACCAAGTTGAACCTGAGATATGTGAGGGACGGTTGGTCCTCTTAATCTATATTCCCTGTCCCCTTATTGAGGGTGGTGGCGGTCCTAGTTTTAGGAATACCTCACAAAGGGGTCTAGCATATTTGAAGATCATGAAAAGTAGGCATTAGGGAGACTTGAAAGGTTTATTGGTTAATAGAATTCAGAAAATCTTAAACCAAAGTAAAGTAAAACGAGAATACATTCGATGGTAACTAATCTTTGGGTCTAAATTCGTCAAAGCACGCCATCATAGATGAATAATTCAAAATAAGTTGCCTCTACCACTCTATGGGTACAAGTGCACTAACTCGTGCACCAGTCTTTCGAGTCAAACCAACACAAGAAGATACCAACCAACTAGCTCACACGGTAGTGCACAGGGATTTCAAGAAAAGATCATCAGTTAAAGCCATAAGATTATCGACTTACCATCATTTTCTCCACTGTTGTCCGTGTTTCTGGGTCCAAATCAGATAATTTGCTGTTTTCAGGCTCAACTTTCTGGGTGTCAACCTCTGGCTCACCCTTCACCAAGTACTTCCACCATTCCATCTGGTTCTGTTTTGTTAGGAGAATCGAGATAGATTTCTGGTCCTCTGCAAGAAGTTGAATAATTAGTGAGCTGCTATCGAACACTTAACGCATAAGTAATAACCACAAGAGCACCATAAATGTGAGGAAATATAACCTACCTAAACTCCAGAAGCAATCCTCCACTTTGACTGGTTGAAAGAGATCTCCCTGCAGATGGATAAAAAGGCCAAAAATAAATATAAGCAGGAGAAGAACAGCCAAACAGGATAGACATGCGACATAAAACAAGAAGACACGCTTACTTCAATCACTGGAGGTTGACCTTTGAGCCCCACTTTAATATATTGTTTCTTTATTTCACATGCAATAAATCTTGACTTTGTACCAGAAGGAACAGGAACCATTATGTTAACCTCCTGTAGAGATTGACCCCAAGAATACTTGTCCATATCGAGGCCATTGCCCTTGTTAGGCGCTGCTCAGTAATAAATATAAGCTGTTAGCAACCAAGACAACATTGTTTCCACAGAAACAATTAGTAAAACTAAAGAGTTATAAGACTAGAAAGGCATGTGGATTCAAGAGAACTGTATGTTCTCCAACCAATTTTAAGTCCAGCCCAAACAGATATCAACCACCCCTCCATGAACCATGTCCAAACCTTGATGCAACACCCCTTCATATGAAGCTACTGTTTTTTTTCCCGAAAGATGTTCATTTCATTTCAACCCGAAAGAACAAAAAATAATACCATCATTATTGATTAGTTGAGTAGAACCCAGCTCCTATTCCCAAAGAGGTATTTGACCAATTAGCAAAACACCTCCTTCATCAACTCTAATCTGTATTTTACTAAAGAGTGTCGCAGAATACCAGAATATTTGTTTTGCACGAAAGAGTGATGCAAAATATTTAAACCCACACAAAACATAAAAGCTACGTTAAATCCAAATCACCATGTCACGCTCAAGAAAAGGTACAATTGCCAAGGAAAAATCACCAAAGCAAGTAAAGTAACTTCTTATAGGCCACAAACCAGACCACAAAAGGTGGTCTGCTAATCCAACCGACCATCAATGGAGACCCTGTTCTGCCTACTACTCCAGTTGGCTATTTAAAATCATCATTCACCAGAAATCATCACTTGCTGCACGTACTTACAAATAGATTTCCCTCCCCACCTACTTCCTGGTGGCTACCATCTCCCATCTCGCTGTAGAAGAGAAAGGGAAGGAATAATACCTGGGACTATCAAAGAAAGGTCCCACAGCGCCGACAACCGCCTAACCGGAATTCTATCGTGCCATTTTATCCTTTCCGAGTGGGCAAACAACTAATGTATTGAGCTGGACTAAAATAAAACTAAAACCATAGGCATGGTCGTTGCTTAAAATGCGGTTTCTATCATACTTACCCCGACTTGTTTTAAGTTTCCTCGTTTATCATCTTTTAAAGAAGAAACGAAAAGAAAAGACAAACAATCATCAATGAAGTGAATCTGTTGCGCGAACAATTCAACAAAAGGCATACCTCTAGGGCCATTACCCTCTTCCACTTTCCCCTCAACCACTTGTTCCTCCTTTTCCACAGCCGGTGGAGGCGTAGACGGGGCCGGTGTTGCCTCCTTAACCTTTTTCTCAACCTTGCCCTTCTCCTCAGCTTTGACTTCTTTCCTCTTCTTCCCCTCGGCCTCCACTTTGTCTCTCACCATTCTCACTACCGCATTCACATCACTCACCAGAGAGTCGCTCTTAAAGAAATCACTCTCCTTCGCGACGAACTCAAAAACCTTCTCCAAAAATCCCAACGGATTCGACGGGTCAAAAGCAGCGTTAAACGGCCTTGTCTGCGTCGCCGCCGAAGTCGTTGGCTTGCTGTGTTTTTCCTCTTCGAATTCTGAGAGTATAGCCATGATCGATTCGAATAGAGAATCGAGTCAAAATCCAAGTTAGGGTTCTTGCGAATCGGTGATCTGGCGAATCTGCTGCGACTTCAGGTTACTGTAAAAAGTGTTATCGACGTCATGGTATCTTCTAGAAGATTTATAACGGCCTGCGGGTCCACTTAGCCCAGGCCCAAAATGAATTGTAAAATTGTTTTGCTTGGGCATGATCACTAGAAAACTGTTGGTCCACATGAGCTTGTTGAAATAAGGCCCAGTTATCATTCTCCCGTTTCATTATTCCTAATCACACAATTCTCTCCATCAAGACGAATCCAAAGAAATTTGGATCTCTCGGGAATTTTCTTGACGAAAGAGCAAACTCCAGCACACTTTCATAGAGCAAATTATTGCACCTTCTTTTAGTAAAGGAAATAGGAATACATGCAAGAGAGCGAGAAAAGGCTAAAAAGAACGAAAAATTATCAATGTTTTCGTAATATAATAACAATGTCTGAAAAGGATCTTACTTTGAATTAAGTTATTTCGATAATATGTTTGTATTTTAACAAAAAAAATATTATTTCAGATATGATACTCAATTATTTCAACTTAGCAAAAGAATTTTAAGGAATATTTAATTGCAATGCCGCTGTTGTCAACTACCTGTGGTATATTTAGTACCATTGTCTCACAATTGAAAGCGATCATAGACCCGACTCGACTCTGCTATATCGAACCTCTTTCCTAACTTAAAAAACTTATATATCATTACGAAGTCTAATTCTTTTTATATAGATCTTTAAGTAAAAGATTTAAATAAATATAAGTGTGCCTCTAGACCCAAGTCCTTTTGGGTGGGGGAAGGACAGAGAAGAAAAATATGCGCACATGTCAGCAGATCTATTCATGTTGACTTTGAAGTGATTTCTGATGTGGAAAATCTAATATTTACATTAACTTTTTGAAGCGATGGGCCCGTCTGTCGACTGATCGGACGGTAGTTTTAAACGAAACTATTTTAATAATTTTTTTAGAAACAGCTATTATTTTATAAACTTTTAAGTACATTCTATAATCAATTGTTCAACGGAATCTTATAAATTTTATTAATTGTAGCATGACATATATAATTTCAAACGAAATTTATATTTTTTATTGGTTTAACTTGATATATATCATTAAGTTAAGAACAAATGTCCAATTATTTTTGTAAACAAAATGCCGTAGTCCTTCATATTGTATCCATACTATATGTACAGCAAGTACACGGTACACCTTAGTTAGTATCTCGTAACATACCAATTTTTTTCCCCAAAATACGCCTTCTCCATTATACCATTTTTTTGTGAAGTAAAATGTAATTCAATAAAACAAACCTCAAACATTGAATCTAACAATTAATTAAACCTCATTTTTAACAATATTTTATAAAATTAATATTTTATAATCAAGTTCAAGCCATACACGAATTGTGTGACAAAAATTGGCTAATAACTCTTGAGCCTCCTGCTACTGCAGAAAATGGTTATTGATGTAGCCAAATTAACCTCAGCCGAGAGCTAATACCATCACGTTGAGGAGGTCGTGCACGTCGGGCAACTGGGGACTGGATTGCACTTCCTTTCGATGCCTGCGACCACAAATAACTCGTCAGAGGGCGCCGAAAGTGTGTCCGGCGAAGCCCTCCGATGCTTAAGTCAGGCGATGCGCGTGAGAGAATGAGAGGAAGTATATGATGTGTGCAAAAGTGTGCAAGAATGAGTGTGTGTGTTGAATGAGGCGTACCTGGTATTTATAGAGGGACTAAGTCGGTGGGGTGGAGCGGAGATCTCGGACGTGCGAGATCCTCTCCGTGATCTTCGAGGATCTTGTTGCACAAACAAGAAATGTCGAATCGTCCTAGGATCCTCTAAATAAGGAAAGATGTATCTTGGTAGGATTATTCATCACGAGCTCTTCCGACGAAATCCTTGTGCGACGTTCGATCTTGGCAAAGCACGTCGGGACTCCAGGTGAGCTGCTCAGTCCTCGGGGCCCGAGGTAGTTATGGGGGGCATCAGGAGTTTCCCCCGCTGCGAGTCCTAGACGAAGAATTGAAGTATAGGATTATGTTTGGTTGAGGTCGGGACCCGAGGTGACTTTCGGAATTCTGAAGGGAATCATGATCCTCGTGATGTTGTACTGAGACCGTCGATAAGAAGACACGTGGACGGTTGGATCGAGGTCGGGTTGTGTTTTCGGGTGAAAACCATAATCCGTGTGACGCCGCTTCGCAGCCGTTGATAAGGTTCCATCTAACGGCCAAGATTGAGAGGTACCGACACCCGAGGCAACGGTTGGAGTTCTTGAGACAATCTGGAGCGTTGATCGCTGCGCGATCGGACGGTCGAGATTCTCCTCCGGACGGTTATAAATACTCCGAGGTTTTCCTTTCATTTCCCACTTTCATCTGCTATCACGCCGTTACTCTTCCAAAGTTCTCTCTCACTCCCGAGCACTCGATCTAGTCTCTCGATCTCCTTCATAACATCCAGTAAGTTCAAACCTTTCTCATAATGTCTTCTTCTACTGCCAGCCCGGTTAGGAGTGTGCTTAACGATGTAGATAGTAACCCCGAGAGCCCCGAGGTAAAAGGGCCCTCGCTTCCCGACCAGGCCGAGCTAGGGTCCAAAAATGCTCCATGGTACGAGGAGAAATCCTCCAATCATAGGTCGTTGGACATCTCCTTCATCAAGGAGAAGGGAGGGAATGTTCGACAATTTCGAAGTAATCATCCTCGGTCCCGAGGATAGGGCCCATCTTCCCCCCCCCCCAAACTTCCACACCTTCTATATTAACCAACTGGAGATGGGTCTTCGGTTCCCTCTCCCGAGGTTCATCGCTGCTCTTTGCCAGCATATTAAGATAAGCCCAAGCCAACTAGCCCCCAACTCGTATAGCTTCCTTCTGGCTTTGGGCGTACTCCTCCGCTACCACAACCTTCCCCTAGTCCATTACGTTCTCATGCAACTGGTCCACGTCAAGAGACTAGGACCGGGGAAATTTTACCTTTCGCATAATGGGAATCATGCGTTTATTAAGGGGAACCCGAGCTTCCACAAGGGTTGGATGAGCCGGTTCTTCTTCGTGAGACGGGTTGCGAAGAAGAGGGACCCTTGGAAGTGCGAGATGCACTGGCGGGACAACATGTACACCCTAACTCCCCGAACCCCCGACCGGTCCCCGAACTTGGCTTACTTCCTCGACGCCATGCGCGGTAAGAGTATAATGCTCCCGAGCTTATCCAGGAATATCTCCTCTGCTTCTTTGGTTTTAGCAGGAGGGGGGTCGAGCTGGTCGGGGACATCGGTATAGCCGTGTCTTGCCTTAGCCGCGTCCTTATATTATGCCTGAGCTCGTGTTTGCCGGAACTAACATTTATTTTGTTCCTCCATTTGTAGACGAACGAATGGACAAGGCGGAGATGCTGAAGATGATGGAGGAGGAGGCCGCGGCAGGCTCCTCGGGCGCTGTCGTGCCCCTAAGAAGGGGCCGAAGAAGAGGAGGGCCTCTACTCAACCCAAGAAGGAGGCCAGGCGTGAGAAGAAGAAGAAGGAGGAGGCCTCGACGTCGGGGTCTCGGCCTGAGCGCATTCCCGAGGAGGGCCGGGCACCGACGCCCTCGAAGCGCACGCCCGAGGATGGTCCCAAGTTCACCCCGATCATCACCATTGCTGAAGCTTCTTCCCCGAAGAAAAAGGGGCCTGGGCGAGTCCCTCCTCTTGACTACACCGAGGACTCGCTGGTGGCTTCTCCGTCAGGGGTAGTGGTCACAAGGTACATTTGTAACATGGCCCCTGATCGGGATATTGATCTGCTGAGGAGGGCCGATGACTCAGAAGTGTGAGTCATTTCGCGGCCCAAATTACCTCAGTATGCTCTTGATCTCTCCAGGCTTTAGCATCCCACTCGCGCTGATACTAACTCTTGCTCCTTGTGCAGGCAATGGCGTGGGGGTGAGGTGGTAAGACGCCTCACCCGAGCTCATCGAGCTGTGACAACAACCTGTCGGTCATTTGACGAGGCGATGGGCCAGTACGTCGAGCTGGTGGCGCGGCTAGAGGAACTAGAGGCCCTCAGGGTTCAAGAGCAGCGGGCGACCGAGACCAGAGAGGAAGCGCTGGAGGATCGGCTGGCTGCCGAGAAAGCTGCCCGAGAGGCGACCAAGTCCGAGCTCGACGCCGCGCTTGCTAAGAAAACTTCCTTCGAGGTCGAGCTCGAAGAGACCAAGGCCCGCGCCGAGGAAGAGGTTGGGCGGCTGAAGAGGTCATCCATGCCTGGGATCGAAGCAATGAGGAATTTTTGCAATCCTTTGAGTTTGACTCCCATTGCACGAAGAAGTCCTTGCGCTACTTCAAGGATGGTTTCGCAGGCTGCCTAGCTCAATTCCGAGCTAACGGCTACTCTGAGGAGGAGCACCCGGCTCCCTTCCTCGACGCAAAGAAGGCCTTGATGGAGATGCCCGACGAAGAAGCAGAGGAGGAAGAGGAGGAACAGGGCGACGCCGATGCTACCCCCCGAGCTCCCCCCCTCAATGATTGTATCTGCATTCTCTGCGTTGTAACTTTTGCGTATGAAAGCTTTATCTTTCTTCCTGGGCTCTTACCTTTCGGATTTAATACTTAGCTCGAGACGGGATATCCCGATAGAATAAAGTGTATCAAAATGAGTAATAATCGTGCGTAATCGAACAAAGTAACCCGAGATTTCCCCAGTGCACCAAAACTGCCAAGTGTTAGTATTTGTGATTGCTAGGGTCGAAGACCGAGCAGGGGTGATATTTGCCCCATCCTTTACTTTGTTGTAGGTTTGTTTCTCGAGATGATCGAGTCTCCTCGGTCAGGTGAGGTTGCATTCCGAGGAAGTGCCATATGGAACTGCGCTTTGGTGCCGAGCTGGTCGGGTTTATGTGTTTGTGTAGAAGAGCTACGCGAAGTGGTGGCCAGTTCGGAACTGGGCTTAAGTACTCAAGTGGGGTTGCCACCCGAGGAGTCGCCAGTGCGAAACTGGGCTTAGGTGCCGAGCTGGTCGGGCTTATGTGTGCGTAGAAAGCTACTCGAAATGGTGGTCAGTGCGGAACTGGGCTTAAGTGCTCAGGTGGGATTGCCACCCGAGGAGGTGCCACTGCAGAACTGGGCTTAGACGCCGAGCTGATCGGGCTTTTGTGTTGGCGTAGAAGAGCTACGCGAGTGACCAGTGCGGAACTGGGCTTTAGTGCTCGGGTGGGATTTCCACCCGAGGAGGTGTTTGATAATAAGGACCATGAGTTGAGAGAAAAATAACTTTTATTCCTTAAGATAGTTGTTACAAGAAGTAGCCGAGCAAGCTGTTTTTACAAGTAAAAAAAAACTTAAGCATGATACTTCCGCAGGTGAATAATATTTCATTGTCGACGTCCTCTCTTCCCCTGCGCATCCTCCAGATAATAAGCAGCAACTCCCGCTTTCCCGACCATTTTGTATGGCCCTTCATACTTTGGATCCAGCTTTCCTCTGTCTCCTTGATATTGTATCCTTCTCCAGACGAGGTCTCCTAACTCATACTTTCGAGGTCTAACTCTCCTGTTATAGGCCTGCTCCATTCTCCTTTGGTAGGCTGATAAGCGCACGATGGCCCAAGCCCTTCTTTCCTCGAGGTGATCCAGCTCGAGACTCCTTATCTCTCCATTATCCTCCACATATTCCATGACCCGAATACTGTTTTGACCGATCTCTGCTGGTAGGAGTGCCTCTGTACCATATACCATGCAATAAGGCGTTTCGTCGGTAGCTGCTCGGGTAGTTGTCCGGTAGGCCCAGAATACGCTGGGTAATTCATCTACCCATCTTCCCCGAGCTGAGTCCAATCGCGCTTTTGTTAGATTAGATGCCCAACTAGCCAACTTGTGGCGTGTGGGTTTTATTGACTCTTGTACAAACGATCTTTATATATGATATTCGCATTCTTTTATATGGCATTCTTTACTTTCATTATGTGTGTAATGATTTACAATTGTGTTGAGTAAAGACCTAGAATGCACTAAAGCGTATGTTAGATGTGATAGTGGGTATGACGGCTATCATGAAACACATCTAATAGTCGCTGTGTATTCTAAACACGTTCCTAGTCGATTGGGCCGTCAAAATGAGGATAAGGCCACCCGAGTTCGAGACTAGTATCTGCGATACAAAGTACCATGTTTCATTGGTAGGGAAAATTGTGATGTTC
>KV018450.1:174492-299199 GCA_001598015.1 Dorcoceras hygrometricum
CTGTATCCCTGAACCATTGAGGGTCACACAAGTACTGGATTCGAAATTCCCACACGGATACTCAGCTCAATGTGTTGAGACGAGAAGAGGATTTCGGGAAGTACGACTTCCTAAAAGTCAACAGGGGTCAAACCGGGGTTTGACTCTGTTGAGGGGCAAAACGGTCATTTTGCTATTTAGGGTTTGATGATCTGAAAAATTGTTTTTCACCTCATAACATTCAGTTTTGGAAACTGAGTCGATCGGTCCGATCTGATCGGCGATCGGAGTTGCGATGAAGTCACAGCGATAGATATCGTCATTTGGACCCGGGCCCGTTGGACCGGCCCAAGTCCAACTTGAAGTCTATTTAATTAAGACTAAGTGACTTAATCAAAACACTTCACTTCATAATTAGCTCACACAAAACCCTAACCCTAGCACTAGCCACCCTCCCTCTCCTCTCTCTCGACCGCCGCCGCCGCCGCCGTGCGCCGCCGCCGCCGCCGCCCAACTTCGCCGGAATTTCGTTCCGGCCTAGTTCTTCGAGGAGAATCCTATCGTGCTGATCTCGTCAGCACTTCTAGTGCAGTCTGACGAAGGAGTCTCGGATCTGGTCGTGGACCGGATTGGCGTATCTACCGCAATCAACCGAGAAGCGCCGGGTTCTTGAAACACCGGTTGGAGCCAGGCACAAGTGCCAGCGAGGTAACACGCCTGAAACACCCTATGTATGTTGATACATGTAAATTCTTTGTTTTTCGTATTGATCGCCTCCCGGTTCCAATTTTTTGTTCTTCCGCTGCCTGACCGGGGGGCGGATCCGGATCCCCAACAGCTTTAAGGGCTTGCATGATGGTTCGGTTGGTGACTTCTACCTGTCCATTGCTTTGAGGGTAGGCCACCGATGTGAAGACTTGCTCGATCTTCCACTCCTGACACCATGTCCGAACTTTAACTCCGTAAAATTGTCTCCTATTGTCAGAGATAAGCCTTCGTGATATTCCAAAGCGACAAACAATATTCTTCCACATAAATCTCAACACCTCAGCTTCAGATATCTTCGCTAAGGGTTCGATCTCCACCCACTTGAAAAAGTAATCCACGGCGACTAATAAGAACTTTAGGCCACCGATGTGAAGACTTGCTCGATCTTCCACTCCTGACACCATGTCCGAACTTTAACTCCGTAAAATTGTCTCCTATTGTCAGAGATAAGCCTTCGTGATATTCCAAAGCGACAAACAATATTCTTCCACATAAATCTCAACACCTCAGCTTCAGATATCTTCGCTAAGGGTTCGATCTCCACCCACTTGTAAAAGTAATCCACGGCGACTAATAAGAACTTTCTCTGCCCTACGGCTGGTGGGAAAGGCCCCACAATATCCATGTCCCATTGATCAAACGGGCATGAGGAGATAATAGTTTTCAGGGGCTCGGTCGGCTGTTTTTGGAGGTTGGCATGTTTCTGGCAGCCTTGACAAGATCGGACGAGATTAGTGGAGTCCTGCTGCATAGTAGGCCAGAAGAAACCAGCGAGTAGAGCCTTCCGAGCCAAAGCTACTGCCCCGAGGTGTTTTCCGCAACATCCCTCGTGGATTTCCTTCAATACATACTTGGCCTCGTTGGGCCCAAGACACTTAAGCAGTGGTCGTGAGAAAGATCTCTTGTATAATTTATCACCAAGAATAACGAAGCGTAGTGCTCGGCGCTTGATTTTCCGAGCACGACGTGGGTCGTCGGGCACTACCCTTCGCAAAATATAATCAAAAATATCATGTCGTCAATCTGAAGTTGGTACCCCTCGTGATTCTGCCCGACCTGATATACTTGCGATAGTAACTCTTTCCCCTGCATCTCTTTTCCCGAGGATTGAGCAAGAGAGCTAGCCATCTTTACGAGTTTGTCCGCCTTTTCATTGTTCTCCCGAGGTATCTGTTCCAAAACCATCTCAGAAAATGCCTCTGTCAATTTGTTCAGCGCCTCCGCGTACTTTGTCATCTTTTCATTTTTTATATCAAACTTTCCATTACTCTGTTGAATCACCAGCTGGGAATTAGAATAGAGTATTACCCGAGCAATCCCCATATTCTTTACAGCTTGGAGTCCGACGAGTAAGGCCTCATACTCCGCTTCATTGTTGGAGGCCTTGAAGTCAAGAGTAATTGCCAGACTTGTTTCCTCCCCCAGGGGGACATCATGACTACTCCGACGCCAGTTCCCGACGAGCAAGACGATCCATCCACATAAACTTTACATCTTTCCTCTTGCTCCAGATGCACTGTTTCTGCCAAGAAATCTGTCAATGCTTGCGCTTTGATCGTGGCCAGAGGTCTGAACTGTATATCATACTCGCTGAGCTCGGTAACCCACTTAATAAGTCTTCCAGAGGCGTCGGGGTGAGAAACAATTTGCCCCAGCGCGCTGTTAGTAAGTACTGTGATCGGGTGAGATAAGATTTAAGGTCTGAGGCACTGAGATGTGATGACTAGAGTCAGAGCTAGCTTCTCCTGTGTAGTGTAATTAATCTCGGCTCCCTTCGGAGCATGACTTACAAAATACACCGGTTGATGTATCTGTCCTTCCTCCCGAACTAGAACTGAACTGGCCACTTACGGGGTAACAGCCAGATAGACAAACAAGGGCTCCCCGAGCTCGGGTTTGTTGAGAACGGGCAACCCCTTCAGATACTCCTGAAAAGCCCTTTCGCTATGTTCATTCCCACTGAAACTGCTTGGCCTTGCGAAGTATTTTGAAGAAAGGGAGACTTCGGTCAGCAGACCTCGAGATGAATTGGGAGAGAGCAGCAATCCTTCCTGTCAACCTCTGTACCTCTTGAATATTCCGAGGTGGACACATTGAAGCCAGAGCTTGCACCTTCTCGGAGTTAGCCTCAATTACCCGACGAGTCACCATGTAACCCAAGAACTTCCCCGTCCGAGCTCCAACTAAGCACTTGCCGGGATTTAGCTTGATTCGATATTCCCGTAAAGTACGGAAAGTCTCCTCCACATCAGAAAACTCTTTTTTTCTCACGAGACTTTATTAATATATCGTCGACATATACCTCGACGTTCCTCCCGATCTGCTCTTTGAAAATCTTATCCATCAGCCTTTGATAAGTGGCCCCTGCATTCTTGAGTCCCGAAGGGCATGACAATATAACAGAATATTCCATTGGCAGTAATAAAACTGACCTTGCGCTGATCCTCCTCGGCTAGCGGGATCTGGTGATAACCTTGATACGCATCCAGAAAGCTGAGCAGCTCATGTCCCGAGGTGAAATCGACGAGCTGATCAATCCTGGGCAGGGGGTAGCAATCCTTGGGGCACGCCTTGTTCAAGTCCCGAAAGTCCACGCACATTCTCCATTTCCCTGTAGCCTTTGGTACCAAAACAACATTAGATAACCAGGTAGGAAAGTGTACCTCTCGGATGTGTCCGGCCTGCAATAAGTCCCCGACCTGAGCCCTGATCACTGCATCCTTCTCGGATCCGAAGTGTCTTCTTTTCTATATAACTGGCCGAGAGCCCGAGGAGACATTCAGCCTATGCTCCATTACTTCGCGCCTGACCCCCTTTCGGTCGGATGGGGACCAGGCGAATACATCATTGTTCTTCTCGAGGCACTGTACCAACCGTGCTCGTACGTCCTCGGGAAGGGTCTTTGCTATTTTCACAATCCCGATTGGAGGAATGAGAACCACTTCTTCTTCTTCGTCCTCCGTAGTCAATTGAAACTCCTCCCCGACCACATTCACTCCTCTGTCCTCCCGAGCCTTCGGATAGTCTTGGGCCCGGGACTTAGCCACCTTCTGCTCAACTCTCACTTTCTCAACATAACACTTCCTCACCATCTTGCGATCCCCGAGGAATTCCCCTACTGAATCTCCCACCGGGAACTTGATCTTTTGGTGTAAGGCCGAGGCCACAGCCAAGAATGCGGCCATGGCGGGCCTTCCCAGAATGACATTATAAGAGGAGGGTGCATCCACCACAGTAAATTCCACCACCTTGGTTTTCCTGTACTCGCCCGAGTCGAGCGAGATATGCAGCTGAACAACTCCTACTGGCTGTAAACAGTGACCAGTGAACCCATACAGAGGCGTGTTCACATATTCCATGCGATATTTCCCAAGATCCATCTGATCCACGGCGCTCTTGATGAAAACGTTAACCGAACTCCCTGAATCCACAAAGATACGGGTCACTTCATAATTCGCAATCATTGCCCGAATAACCAGAGCGTCGTTGTGCACCTCTACATCCATAGGTAAATCCTCGGGTCCAAATGAGATGGTTGGCCCCGAGCGTCTTTTCTCCACCTCCATAGTCTCCAGCCGACGACACCGAGCCTTCCTCGCCCGTTAGAGTCCTAATCAGTAGGTCCTCCTGATATCATGTTGATAACTCCCGAGGTTGAGGTGACCTCCTCTCTCCCTGAGAAGGCTGCTGGTCCTGCCCTCGAGGTGTTCTCTCTCGACCTGAGGGCCTATTATTGCCTCGCCCACTGTCTTCTCTCCGAGGCCTCTTCTCCCACCGACGCGGCCTATCTTCCATTAGCGCCGCCCGCACGTCGGGATTATTCTGAATGATACGCTCCAGCTCCTGATCCAAAAGGCGACATTCTGCAGTAGTGTGACCATAGTCCCTGTGAAAATCACAAAATTTGTCTGACCTGGGATTCCTCGGGGCACCATCGCTACCCCAAGGTCTCTGCACAACTTTCCGCTCGTCAAAAATCTCCAGAGCTCGAACCTTGCTCACTTTCAACGGCGTCTGAGCAGTAAACTCTCCCAGCAACAAAGGGGTTCTGGCCTAGATGGCCTCGACTGGGGCATCTCTACCCGAGCACCCTGACCAGCTCGAGGCGGTAACCTCAGTTCATTCCTCCTCGAGGACTGTATTTCCTCCACGTTAACATACTTCTCTGCCTTAGTCAGGAGTTCATCAAACGTTTTCGGGGGCTTCTTGACCAGGGACTTAAAGAAATCACCCCCTCGCAACCCTTGGGTGAAGGCCCCGATCAAGAGGTCGGGCTTGGCAGATGACACTTCAATAATGGTCCTGTTGAAGCGCCTGATGTATTCCCGAAGATTTTCCTGTTCCTTCTGCTTTACAGTAAATAGATTCAGCGTTGTCATCGGCTGTTTCTTGCTGCTAGCAAACTAATGGAGGAAAGCCTGGCTAAAATCTTGAACACACTTGATGCTCCTAGTTGGCAGGAGATTGAACCACTGTTGTGCAGCTCGGACCAGAGTAGTGCGGAAGACCCGGCACTTAATGGGATCAGCATACTGATGGAGGAGTGCAGCGTTCTCAAATCGGGATAAATGCTCCTCGGGATCTCCCATCCCATCATACTCTCCTACGTTCGAAAACTTGAAGTGCTGAGGCAGCTCGGCAGCCAACACCTCAGCAGAGAAGGGCACCTCCCGAGCAGGCGGGGGAGGAGGTGCCGAGCTTCTTTCCCTCTTCAGATTCTCAATTTCCTCCTGCAACTTCCTGATCTCCTCAGACTGTGGGTCGGGCGGCGGGCGCGACTCAGGTTGATTTGTCAGTATTTGTGCCACCGTGGTTGCTATCAGTTCAGCTATCTGGGCGGCAGTAAGAGTGGGGTTCTCCGACCCCTGAGCAATACTCTCCGTGTTGTTAGTTTCTCCAGTACCCTGGGCTCTAGTCCTCTTTGGTGGCATCTTGTCTTTCTTCTACGATTCCCACAGACGGCGCCAATTGATGTAGCCAAATTAACCTCAGCCGAGAGCTAATACCACCACGTCGAGGAGGCCGGGCACGTCGGGCAACTGGGGACTGGATTGCACTTCCTTTCGATGCCTGCGACCACAATAACTCGTCAGAGGGCGCCGGAAGTGTGTCCGGCGAAGCCCCTCCGATGCTTAAGTCAGGCGATGCGCGTGAGAGAATTAGAGGAAGTATATGCTGTGTGCAAAAGTGTGCAAGAATGTGTGTGTGTTGAATGAGGTGTACCTGGTATTTATAGAGGGACTAAGTCGGTGGGGTGGAGCGAAGATCTCGGACGTGCGAGATCCTCTCCGTGATCTTCGTGGATCCTGTTGCACTAACAAGGAAAGTCGAATCGTCCTAGGATTCTCTAAATAAGGAAAGACGTATCTTGGTAGGATTATCATCACGTCGGGAGAGGATCCTCGGGCGTTATTCCCGAACTAGGCAGGGGTCCTCGGTCCGTCTCCCGAGCTCTTCCGACGAAATCCTTGTGCGACGCCGGATCTTGGCAAAGCACGTCGGGACTCCAGGTGAGCTGCTCAATCCTCGGGGCCCGGGATAGTTATGGGGGGCATCAGTTATGTTTTAACTCAATCTAGTATTACTTCAATCACACTATTACTTATAGGATATACAAGCAGACAAGACAATTAATTTCCGTTTAATAATCCGGGTTGTGCCAGAAGATAAATTTTTTGGATCAACGATGAGTCATATTACTCCCTAAACTCGTTGTGTAGCCTCACAACCCATAATATCCTCACTCCAACTAGTTTGGGGTTTTGTGGTACTACAAGTTTAAGAAATAAACTAATATCTCTACAAACCATCAAATGGTTCGGTCTATAATAAGTAGTTGCTTATTCAAACAGCAAACATATAAGGAAGACTACTTGCCAGAGTGTTTTGATAGATTAATAAATGATTCTGTAGTATCAAATGTTGATCAATCTCAACTATTCGATAAATTATGTAACTTCTTTTAAAATTCTTAAGATAATCAATTGCCCTGTCGTACCAGAAATTTGGTGGAAGCCAGTGTGTATCATGTTGCAGCATCATCTCTAGACCCAGTTATCTTTCTTAGTAGCTATACATTGTCACCATAAATACATTGGTAAATGATTAAAAAAGGCATGTTATTTGCTAGGAGCTATTAAGGTTTGTGCCCCCCACCATATTATAAAATTGTACGTGCTCATTTAATACCATGTTGGAACAACCATACAACATTCTTAGTTTATTTTACGTAAATTTTTTTTAAATTTTAAGAATCATTAATCAGTCGAGTCAAGAAAGAGAAGGACGATAGGAATATATAAGGAGGGGAAGAGATCATATTTTTCAGTCATCATGGGATAAGAAAAAATCCATGTTTTAATATTATAATCTTGTTACCCACCAAATAGTGATTTTTTTAAAAAAAATTAATTCCAATAGGGTTTGGATATATTAATTTGGACAGAGTTTAGAGGGGTCCTGTCCTAACTCCTACGTATGTAAAACTTTTGACAGCTTGCTTGAGCAGAAACTCAGTTGACTATTAATTTTGTGAAATTGTAATGATTAAGGATAATAAATGTATAGTGGATACCTAAAAATTTGAAAGGGTTTATGGCAAAAAATATGATAAATTAGAAAATTTTGAAGAGTTAATGAAAGAATAACATTATCTATCTCAAAAATAAATAAATAAATAAAATTAATAAATTTTATTCATTAAAAAATCTGAAGTACATGTTGAGTATAAAAGATTGGATCATGACGAACTTAGTAACGTTTATTTGCCATATAAGATTGGAGAACGTTTATTTGCTAGATAAGATTGGAGCTAAGTTGGATAAACACAACTTAGTTTAGAGCAGGATATACGGCCAGAGCAGATCAGTTCAAACCAAAATATTAGAAGAGCAGTTCATATCAGAATAGAAGGGCAAATAAGATAAGCTTGGGACTTCATATCAGATTGAAACTTCGTTTGTTAATCAGATCAGAGCTGAATTCGAGACATTGACAAAGACATCCTCTACAGTCGTTGAAAAAATCTCAGAGAAACAATCAGAATATATCAGGGTTGATATTGTACGAAAATTGCCTGTTTTGAGCAAAAAGAAGGTGCATTTAATGAAACAGTGCGGAGTAAATACAGGAATTACAAGCATATTAATTACTTAGATGCAACTGTATGAGAATCAATCGGTTACGTCTACTAGTGACATTTTTTACCGTTTGAATCCAAAGACTATAAAAGGAAGAAGATTTGAATTGATGAGCAGTAATCAAGTGATTGAATCATTGAATCTCCAATGCTCTCAACTTTCAGAAAGCTTCAAAATCTTCGTAGTAACGATTAATGTCTTCATTTTAGATCTTCTATATTCATTTCAGCCTAGAGATGAAACAAATATGCTTGTACTCCGTTGTAGATTTATACAAAGCCTTAGAAACCGATTGTAAGATAACAGTGTCTGTGCTATTCTCAGAAGAGTTACTAGTAGTTCAGATTGAGTATTGCGTAGGATACTATTTATCTATTCAAATTCTTGTTGTGGAATACCTTTTTGATCGAAAGAGGGGGCGTAGAAGATTTGTTCTAACTCCCAAAGACAAATTCTTCTTTCAACTGTTTAATTTTACAAGTACTTGCATATTTGTTCACTTTTCGGTTGAACTTTTTCCACGTAAATTATTTTATTACTCAAAAGATTAGCTTTGACTAAGTTACGTTGTCAGCTAATAACTGAGATGGTTTGCAAAAACGTTTTAAAAATATACAAAATCTTAAAAGAGTTTATTCACCCCGTTAAACTCCATGCTCACCTTGTTTGATCATACCAGTATCCTGTCATTTCAATTTGAAATAATCAATTTAACAACAAAATATGAATCCTACAAGTATATTGGCCAAAAAAAACTTAAATGTGCATTTTTACGTCCTTTTCCTTTCATTTAAATGGACAACTAATCCTTTGTTTTTTGTGAGCCTGAATATTTAGAATAAAAGCAATGTGTGTACGAAAGATGTTTTTTCCATTGTGTATCGTCAACGCAAATGTTTAATTAAAAGATTTTTTTGTGTTATGTCTGAAGTGTTCCTGCATGTGATTTGTTAAATTTTGGCCGTGTGAATTTGATCAGGGGCTCGGATTATTTGAAACATTTTTTAGAATTAGCCATTTAAGGCTGCATTTAGTTCCGTTGCTAAATGAAGGATGATATAATTATTTTATGTTTTAATACTAAACTGGAAAATCTTTCTAAACATTAAGTCAGCTAATAATGAGATTTAGATGTGATTTTTATTCTAAAATTTATAAGTGATTATTTATCTATAAAGGTCATGAGTGAGAAGTATATCTATCATGTATTTCCCTTTATTCACCGAATTATATGTCAGTTTGCATTCTATTTTATTTTTATGATGATTTAGATTCTTTTGCTAAGAATAGTGACTCTAATTTTTTATTTATTAAATTGAATAATAAGTCTTGGTTGAACGCTTACTTTCACAACATGTTGATGCATTTCATTTGTTCATATGCGTTATTTCATCACATTTTCTTGAAATTATTTAATGCTATATCGTAGTCACGGGAAATAATTTTTTTGGATTATATATATATATATATACCTAATAAATTTTGGTAGAACAAAGATGACTGTATATGTGAACAAAAAATAAATTGTTTAAATTATTCATATAATAATTCAACCTTAGGCTAGAAACTCAAACATTAAATTATTATGATATTTAAAGGCTAATTTATCTTTTGATATCAAACCAAGCATAATATTCTTTACTAATTATCATTCATATTCTATCATATTAGTTTAATATCATAATTAAATACATCATTTCATACTTACATCCTTCCAAATAATAGCGTCTTCCAAAAAATTGATGAATATAATCAACAACTATATATTATAGCTACATTCGCTATAGGATCAATAATTAGAGGGATGAATAAGCCTACTACTTTTTTTAAAATATTTCAGTATGCTGAGTTGCAATAATTCAGGTTTTTAAAATTTAAACACCGAGACATTATATCAAGTTTGGTGTTTACACCGAGCAAGAAATACTCGACAAATTATCTTAAAACCGATTATACATTTTGTAAGATATTTGAAAGCTATGCCAGTGAAATTGCAAAACAGATTGGTTGAAATTATTTTTTCCAGCACATAAATATTTCAACAATTTATATGAAAAACATGAAAAAATGTAATAAGATAAACACTAAATTGTTTATGAAAGTTCGATGACAACACCTTCTATACATTCCTCTCCTCCATTGCTGGAAGAATTCACTAGAATACTTTTACAGCACTTTTGTAACCAACCTCGATTTAGAACTTACGCATTGCTTAAATTAAGACCTCTCGACTCCACAAAATCAATATGAATCAAACAATGATTCATATAACTCGGACTCTACTTACACCATATGAATCAAACAATGGTTTGAGCTCTTACAAAATTAGTGTCTTTATGTAAAACTATCACTCAATTATACATTGAAACTCTTTCATTTTCATGTGAGTGATTGCGCGTGCGTGTGTAAATTAATATTTTCACGATATATTTTTTCAAATGTCTCTCAAACACTAGGGAACTATCTCATCTAGCTTGATTTTTTCATGTTGGATCTCTAAACTTTCTAATCCAGTGCAGGTTTGTTTCTTCCGCTTTGACATTTTGAGTTCTTTCACGTAATGGACAATTAAGTAAATATGTTAGGAATAAAGATACAAGTATTTTGTTATTAAAATCAGGATTATGTCCACTTCTCGACCCAACGTTCGCATTGCTAAAATTTGTAGGATCTGCTTAATAAGCCATTTAATAGAATTAGTTAAAGAGAATATTTTGAAACTTTGGGTCATATCTGGGAATATTTTCGTTTGCGAAAGTAATAATTAAAGTTTTATCCAAGTGACAAGTGTGTATATAATAATACAAAAAGGAGAATCCGTTTGTATCTGCTTGAATAGAGTACTAATTCTTACTTATTTATCTATTTATTTTTAAAGAGTATTTAATGTTAAAGTTGTATTTCAAATTCGAGACAGAAATTAAAGTGGAAGTAACTACGTACAATTTATATACATTAATGAAATGCCAAAAAAGAGGACTGGCGTCTGATGTTTTTAACTACAAATAACACATAAACAAAAAGTAAAGTTGAATTTACTTTTTAAAAATTAAGATTGAATTTTACTATATCCAAATTATCGCATCTAATTATTATAAAAAGTTGTTGTCCAAATATATTGTTTTAAAGAACAATCATGATTTGTTATTTTTTATAGTAAAAAATATTCTCCAATAAAATCGTCTTGTCCAAATATGTATTAATTTATTTTTAAAGTAAGCTACCAAACTTAACTGAATTTTCTTATACGTTTATAAAAATGTTTACAAATTTTTCCAAATGGAATCAAGATTTCTTTTACTGAGCTAGGCTTAATTGAGTACAACTTATCGTTAGAGCGATGTTCTGTATATTTATAATCAATCATCGTTAATTTTTATAGATTGGGGTCTATGATTTTGATCGTAGTTCAACTTATAAGAATGAAATAGGCATAACGAATAAAGACATATATAGACTGATATTCTGAGACAAATATATCATTAAGTGATGGTAAATGAAGTTGGAAGGAGCGATCTTTATATATGCAATTTTTCTCCGTACTGTTACTTACAGATTTTATATATATATATTGATATCACTTAAAATCTATTGAGCTCGGGAAACCAACCTTCTACAAGCTCGGGCGCGCGTCTTGCTGGTTAACAGAACCACCTCGGGTGTCTTTATTTAGATCAATCATGCCCCCCGACCTAAGATTATAACACGCAAAGTTGCGGCCCTACATTAAACAACTTGATAGACCACTTGGTCCTCTTGCCCGACCAAAGTACCAACAATCATTAAGAAAAGCTATCCCTACCTACAGGCGGTAGATGAAGAAACATATCAGGCCCACCCGGATTCATAAATGCTTGGACAGGTACGTTTACCTACATTTCTTTACCTATAAGTGTCCTCGTATATCCTCAGGAAGAAAAGAGAAATAAATAGACTCATTTTATACATCCTTTATATTCTCTCAAATAACCCGAGCTAATTTAAGTATCGGAGGGCCTTCGTCGGGACAACCCCGACATTATTCTAGAAAATTTCATTATATTAATACATGAAAAGTAACATATAAGACTATATATTGAGTTAAGCGTGCATTGGTGAAAACAGTACTGGGATGAGTGATCTCTTGGGAAGTTCTCGAACGTCAAACTATTGACGATGCGCCGCTTGACTGGTTGGCCATGTGGGCTGTAAAAGTGTGATGTCAGATCTCGGGTAATATTATCTCTGTTGGGGATAGGAACGACGGTAAGGAATGATATGACCGATCTCTAAGGAAATTGAGACAGCACCGGCAATTAAAACCATCTCATTGACTCATGTATCTAACAGTCCAACACTAACGCACACAATAGATGCACTCTGTTGCCATATTATAAGGAAATAAAGTTATACATTGGTACAACTATAACTTTGAAACTAATGATAAACATTTGATCCTAACACTATACTTGTATCTCTATTGCCGCGATAAATGATGGCATTTAATGGATTCACAGTTCACAGCATAATTAACTATTTGAAAATGCGACGGGCGTTAATTCTTCGCAGGCGCTGCAGGAGTTTGCGTGATATCGTGTGTATATATGGACGAAGGAAACACCATTCATCTATCCAATTATTTTTCTTTGAAAATTTTAAAAAGTCAATATAAAAAGGCGTAAATGTTCCAAGAAGTCAAAGATTCAATGATAATGCCGTTGAGGAAAAAAAAAAGTTTATCTTCAGTGTATTTTAAATATTAATGGGTTTTTCTTGCTTATGTAATGTCATGCTTGACCTCATGTATATTATTGTTTTAAATAATGGAATATAATATAGTACTACAAATTAAAGAGCATTTTAAATGTTCGAACTGGATTGTATTCGAATTATTAGTTGGCTCGATAAAAAGGCATACTCGAAAAATTTTTAACTGCGACTCCAAAGTAAACATATATATATACTAGACTCAATTTTGATTCCTCGCAATATCCATAATTCAACCACAATTTAATATCATAAATATGTTAAAATATATGATTACGTTAATTATGTTAAACCCATAGATATATTTATAGAGGGGAATTTTGGTGTTCGTTAGAGACGTGTCAACTATTTTTCAAAGATAATTGTTAAAAAATTCCTCATGGTATTTTAAATATTATTGATCCAAAATATTTATCTATATCATTATTGCACACATAAATGTGGAAATTTGAAATTCGTAGGCTCTCTCCAATCAAACAAAGCAGAATAACATAAAAATTCTCGACGGGAAACAGAAAATTTAGAATTCATAACTAACTTTATTATTTTTTAATAAATGTACTCACTCCGTCCTATTTAGGCTTTTTTGTGTTTTCATATATATTAAGAAATTGTTTAAAAATCTAAATTTTATAAAATATTGTTGCTTCTTACCCTTATTAAATGACCCAAATAATATATGTTAATAGATAAATTCATGAGAGGTAAATTGTTAAGAAAGTAAAACAATAATATAAAAACTGGATTATATAATTGAGATCAAAAGAAAATTAAATGTACATATGTGGGATGAAGGAAGTTATATCCGATGTAAAACTGATGTACAACTATAATGGACACACAATGACACAAGCGAGCAGTAGACGATGGAACATTAATTACTTGAAATTTTATATTGTTTAATAAATATAACATCCAATAATTTATCTGAGATATGTTGTAGTCTCTTAAAAACTTAAATTTCATAGTCTTATGTTCGAGGTGTCGGTGCTGCGGTGGGGCTCGGTCGTGGTGCTGGGGCGGTTATTTGGCCATGGAAGACAGCAATTTCAACGAGTATTGTCAATTAAAAGATGAAAAACAATGCTGAAAAGTTCTCCTGTCTCAAAATATTTTTTAAAAAACTCTGTAAAATATTGACAAGTCTTTTTAAAGGTAATTATATGTTTGGACAACTATTTTATAAAAATATTTTAAATAAAAAATATTTAGACAATTATTTAAAAAAATGATTTATAATTAAGAAATATTATTAAAATATAATTCAAATAATTAATCATATAAAAAAATTTGGACTTCGTTTATAAAAGTGTTTTTAAAAACGTCTTGCAAAATGTTTTAAAAGTTTTTTAAACGGTAAGCATGTGTTTGAACAATTATTATATAAAAATATTTTAAATTTTAAAATAGTTAGATAATTGTTTTTAAAAATTATTTATAATAAGAAATGGTATTAAAATAACATTCAAATAATTAATCTAATAAAAAAATTTAATTGATCATTCGTATAAAGTTTACCTATATTTTGTATTCTAAACACATTATAAAATATCTTTCACTTGTTGTTCAAAAAATGTATTTCAAAACTAGGTTTTTAAAAATATTTTTTCCAAAATATTTTATAAAATCTTATCCAAACACATATTTACATTTTTTTAACTTTAAAACACTAAAACGTTTAAAAAACTTAGTCCAAACGGAGTCTTAATTGATCATTCGTATAATATTTATCTATATTATGTATTCTAAAAATATTATAAAACATCTTTCACTTATATTTCAAAAAGTGTACTTCAAAATTAGTTTTTTAAAAACTATTTTTCAAAAATATTTTATAAAAATCTTATCCAAAGACATGTTTTAAGTTTTTTTAACTCTAAAAAACACGAACAACGATTTTAAATCAGTGATTAAAACCTAGCATATAATTTATGTTATAAGCAAATAGTAAACATGAGTAGCAAGTCGTGTAGTACTTGAAACATGTTAAATATAAAATATTATAAGCTTTGGTAATAATAAATCACTTAGTATAGAGCTTAGTAGATCAGAGCAGGCTGGACCTAACAACGTATTATATTCAGTTCAAATCGGATTAGTAGAACATCTTAATCAGCTTAGAATATCAGGTTGATTGGGATAGAAGAGAAAATTACTACAGATGAGAAGGACATATTGGAGTTTCGCATGATATTATATTAGAGCTGAATTCGAGGAATTGACTTGAAACTCACATCTATAGTAGTTGAACAACTCGAACAACAATCAAAATATATCAGAGTTGGTAGAGTACGAGAATTGTCTGTTTTAAACAAAAAGAAAGAGCATTTAATGCGTCACTACGGAGACAACACAAAGCTTTTAATGTGCATTCATTACTTAAAGACAATGTACGAGAATTCTTGGCTGAATCTATTTGTAATATTTATTACTGTTGAACCCAAACTCTATAAATAGTTGAAATGAAAATGTGAAGGTCTCTCTAGCTCTCGCACTCTCGATTCTTGAATCTTTGCTGCAAAACTACCGAACGAATTGCTTGAAACACTTTGTATTTATTCTTATTAGACTTGAGTACCGTATATTAGCCTTGATATCAGATTAGGCTTACACTTCATTGTTTATTCATTCAAAGCCTTAGAAGATTATTTGTAAGATAACATAGAGTGTTTTGTTATAATATCGGAGAGAAATTAGGAGTTCAGTTCAGACAGGGTCTGACTGATCGTTTTAGGATACACAACATATTTTATTCGAAACTTTCCAGTGAAATTTTTTCCTGTTTGAAATAACGGGAAACTTAGAATCTGGACTTCGAAATTCCATAAACAATTGTCCCTTACTGATTTATATTCACAGAAATTAGTTAGTCAACGATTAATTGAGCTTTTTCGCACAAACATTTTCGTTGCTCAAGAAATCAGCTGGTAACTGTTTTAAATAGTCAAAAATTTTTAGAAGATTTTATTAATTCCTCTCTAAACTCTTTCGATCTTATTCTATTATATCAAAACATTTTTCAAAATTTTCCGGGATAAATAGAATAAATATATATTTAATTTTAATGAGGTGAATAAAATAACATATTGTATAACTATATATTATCTTTCTTGTTATAGTTAGACTGTTAAAATTCGATTGCTTTAAGCACGTGAGACAAAGCTTATGCAATGACGACGACGAAGTTAAACGTTAATATGTTATACGCGAACGACTAATTACTGGTGTAAATTGAAGTATGACTATATACTCCATCTGTTTCAAATAATTTAATATTAAAATTAAATTAAATCATAAAATTTTTTACTTTTCTTGGTATGAAAATAGATAAGGAGCAAATTATTTATTAACGTGAAAATACAACTCTTGATTTGCAGATCAGAACAATATATAATAGTAATGCCGGTCATGATATTTAGATCAATCAATTTTGCAGTGTCAAATTACGATGTAGAATATGAAAAAACATACTTTATATGGGTTATATGAAAAAACTCATGTCCTTGTATCATACTATTACGGATTCACCCCCCTTATTCATATAAATAGGGTCATCTGGGTTGATATTACTGAAGTTGTGAGCACAAGTGATTAAGTGGCTCGGTGGCATTCAACGTTCATTCATTACCTAACTATGGAACAGATGAGTTTAGGTCCGAAATGAAGGTACTCCTAAACAATAAGCATGTAATGCACGCTAAAGAGAAGGAATCCCGCCCATTTTGTGATTGGATATGGATCAGATCGAATCTAGGAAAAAAAAAACCAAGAGTTTGAAGGAAACTTTTCTTATAGAGTTCATATCCGATACGATAATAGCCCCTTCATTCCTACTGTAAATATCCAGGTACACCTTATATCATGATATTCACATATTTCTGCACTCAACGCCACTTGACCGTAGTCCCGCTTTCCTGCTCGGTCAAGATCTGACTCGAACGATTTAAAAATCGGAGGAGTCACGTCGTAAACATATTCTGAGATCTTCGCCAGACTGAACCCGAGTAAAAATTTTTGGCTACATCAAGTTCATACGAGTAGACCTAGATTCGGAACGAATGAGGATTTGGTAGTTTGTATTAGATCACCGGGGGCAAACGGTCATTTTGATATGTTAAAAATTTACTAATTTAACTTATTATGTCGAGGAAAAAAAATTCAGACGGGTCTACTTGAATTGATACAGTATCGATCTATTGTATTAGAGGTTACGGTTGATGTTAACCTATTGAGACAATGTTCATGGGATCTAAGTTTCCTTGATATACACAATTGTCTTTCTCTCAATTTGTTTCTACTTATCTATATAACCAACATATCCAAATCTAGAAAATCAGAAGCTATGGGGTTAATTTCTGTCAAGTCCTTCTTTCGACTTGATAATATAATTTTTCGTGATATCATATCTAATGGTACTACTAAATTTAGACATGTAGAAACAGATTTTATGGGTCAATGTGGATAGTACTATTCATAGTAATGCTAGCTATAGAATATTGATTGACGGTGTACTGAAGGATGGTGTTACGAAGATTTTTATTTATCAAGAAACCTTTAACTTTAAATTTATGACCAACTTGTAGCCTAAGGCAAAATACAGTCTTGGACGTTAGTAACAAAGTTGAAGGCATTTGAAAAACGAACACCACATGTTTCTTAACCTGATGATATCCGAAGTTTCCCCACACCAAAAGGAACCGACACCGAGAAATCTTACCCCGAACACTTAACCGCTAAGATTAAGTGAGTAGGAACGTGTTTCTGTAGGTCACTTGTTAGTATGGGTCGGATAATTGGGATAACACACCTTAGGAAATTGAACAAAGAAGTGTATATCGGATGACTTCAGACCGCAGATGAGGAACTCTGTCCTCAAGAGATGAGCTTACTTATTTTGGTAACTTGCAACCATAAACACTGGTCAGAGGGCGATGGGAGTTATCCCGATGAAGGCACTCCGATGCTTAAATCAGCTCGAGAAATCGGGTACATAAATTAGATATGTATATTACTGAGAATCGATGAGTTTACAGAGAATCGATGCAGTGTAAATGCATAGTTCCTCGAGAACCGATGTGTTTGTACCAGGACGAGAGTTCCGATTTCCGAGTTGAGCTGGGAGGTATCACCTAATTATATCATCTGTCCAAAGAATGAGATGATCTTCAGTTCGAGATCTTATAAACAAAGCTATAATGTATAAAAACCGCGGATGATTATATTATATGCATCTATATATATTTATATGATGGAAAGTAGCAGATCCGGACAAGTCATAGGAACATAGATATAGTAGATGACAGCTAATTCTCGAAATCGAAATGGACCACACAACAAGACAAGAACCGCCAACCCCTCCATTCTTACACATGGAATTTAAAGTTGTGGCAAAATAATAATAATAACAATTAAAACAACAACAATAATAAGTATAAACAATCATAAATATAAATCATCTTCAATTACATATATGCATTGTCCAATATATATCTTACTTTTCATAGCTTTAATAACCTGGTCGATATGGGAATTTAGATTATTTATTAGAATATTCTTTTTTACTATGAGAGATCATGTTGACCGACAAATAATATTTGGATTCATATGGTTATTTTATTGGACAGTTTGTTTTTGTATAAGATCTTAGACTCATGTTGCACACTCACTGAGATATCTCATCGTAATTATGTTAATGACTCCCAGGAATATAGGGACTATTGCCCTTTATTTTTTCGTTCATTTATAAAATCATGATTAGAGTATTTCTATTGGCTGGATGGATGGCCTATGTTTATGACAGAAAAAGAAAAAAAATTAGATACTTTTGTATTTTTGGGTTCGCATGTTATTTTATTACATAGGCAATAAATAATAAGCATGTACATACAAGAAACAAGCCAGTAAATCGTCCTCTTTGTGTAAAACTAGACATAAAATTTATTTAACATTATACTGAATAATTATCGGGCAAACAATGAAATTGTAAAGTACAAGTAAACATGAGGTAAATCTAAACAATAATATAATTGAGCTCGATCTAACTTCCTACCGGTAGGCATATCTGACTCTGAAAATATTAACTTTCACCCTCCCCCCCCAATGTAATAAGATTATAGCCACACACACACACACACACATATTTATGTATATATATATGTTTATATAAGTATATATACCTCAATGCCAAGACAACTCTATATAGTACATCCCTTCTCGGCTTCTCCATAATCGTCTACCTCCTTCTTCAATCTTCCTCCAAATCTCCATTAAACTAGCTAGCTGTCCCACATTTTCTTGCGGCAATGGAATACGGCCGGCTCCAAAAACCCCACTCCGGTGGGGATTCCTCAGCTCGAAGCCTCACCCCGGACCCCGTAAGGGCTCCAAACCGGTCCAAGCTCAAGATATCTCTCCTTATTCTCACCGCGACTCTTGTAGTCGCTTCCGCCATCGCCGCCGCCTTAGTGGTGATGTTCCGGAACAATGCAAGCTCTGGAGACGGCGGTGAGATGCTCAGAATCCGTCGCCCATCGGTTGCCTTGTCCAAAACATGCAGCTTGACTCGGTTCCCGAATCTCTGTGTGAGCTCACTCCTTGAGTTCCCCGGCGCCGCCTCCGCCTCCGAAAGGGACCTTGTTCACATTTCGGTCAACTTGACTCTTCAGAAATTCGGCCGCGCTCTGTATTCCGCCTCCGACATTAGCAACATTCAGATGGATGCCCACGTCAGGTGTGTTGAAATTCATCCGAACCGTCATTTTCCCTAAATTTCCAACCGAATCTCTGTCGAAATTAGCCGTTGCTTATATTGAAACTAAACTATTTTATTGTACTATTATCTGTACTTTCCGATGTCCAATCTTTAAAAAAATATGATCAAGTCAAATCTGGTACTGATTTCGGCGTCGCTTTAGATCCGCATACCAGGATTGTCTAGAACTCCTCGACGACTCAGTATACCTCCTCTCACGCTCGCTCACCTCCGTCTCACCGGGCGGAGTAGCCGGCGGATCAACTCAGGACGTACTCACATGGCTCAGCGCCGCCTTGACGAACCACGACACCTGCATGGAAGGCTTCGGCGAGTTGAAAGGCTACGTGAAGAACCAAATGTTCGACAGGTTGAAGGACTTATCCGGGCTCGTGAGCAACTGTCTCGCGATTTACTCCGCCGCCAAGCGGAACGATGATTTCTCCGGCATTCCGATACAGAACCGCCGGAAGCTACTGAGCCCGGTTAAAAAGCACGAGCATTTCCCGAATTGGCTGTCCCGGAGAGACCGGAAGCTGCTGGATTTGCCGGTTACGGCAATCAAAGCCGATATAGTCGTGTCACACGACGGAAACGGCACGTACAAGACGATCTCGGAGGCGATCAATAAGGCGCCGGAGAACAGCACTCGGCGCTTCATCATCTACGTGAGGGCAGGAAGGTAAGTTCACGTGTTTGTTCGTATAAAGTTGGGGAAAGTAATATCGATCACTCTTTTCGTTTCTGGTGGCTCTACTTTTCTGACTTATATGCCCTCTTTGTTTAAACCTTTTCTTTCAGCTACGTGTCTATTAATCAAGTTCGCTACTGATTAGGATGCTCACCTAAAAGTTCATTCAATCACGATGTATGCATATTAATTATTAATTATCCTCACGTGAAATGGCTGTTTGATAATTGTATATAATCATATGTTGCTGTTAAATGAATCTTAAAGTTCGATGGGAAGTGCTACTTTACTTACGCGTTTACTGGGGACTAAACTAACGTCACTTTTCTATGTTTTTCCGGACCAACTTTGTGTTACTCACATTTGTTCTATCCCACTGTTACGCATTATTTAAAATATTCTTCCAATGTATATAAAATATCATATATATGTATCTTTTTACATATTATAACGTCCCATTTGATACCTTTTATAGTTCATTAGATCGACCTTTGAGTAATATAGAGTCGAACTATCAAGAGTTTACTTGACTAGCTTGTGGTGGAATCCAAAGTTGGTTTTGATAAAATTTCTTGGTGCCTTGTAGGCCTTATGAGTGAGTGTCCACTTTATGAAATCAGAACGAAATGAAGGGCACTTGTAATATTTATGTGATTATGCTACTTTTTCGTTGAAAAAAGCCAACTTTTACTCGTACAACACTAAGATATGTATGTAATGATTATTCTCTTTGTTGCGTAGATATGAGGAAGATGTCTTGAAGGTGGGGAGAAGGAAGATGAACCTAATGTTTGTTGGGGATGGCAGGGGCATTACAGTCATTTCCGGTGGCAGAAGCGTCCAGCAGAACATGACAACTTTCCATACAGCGACTTTCGGTATGTTAATTACCTTTCTCACCTTTATTACTGTTTTCACGTAAATAATAGGCAGTTTGGAGTGGCCTTCAGTTTCAACATGCAAACGCGTCTTCCATGTCCACAATCCCACCATTGACTTATCCACTCATAATATTAAATACTAATATTATTTTTAATGGAGGCTTGAAGATGAAATTTTTAGTGCTAGAATAATTTACAACCAATAATCCACGTTTCATATATCAAATTTTATGAGTTTTTTTGTGATTAATATTATGTGCAACGTACAAATCTTGACTATTTGTTGTCTACGTTCATCAAAATTACATCTACAGTGGTCAAATTACGAAAGAATAAAATAAAAAATTAAAAAAATGAACTTATGAGGATATTTACAGACAGATAGATAGATAGATAGAGACCATAATATTCAAATATGGTTGGATCATACACCACATATATGTAATATTAAATGAAATGCATGGATCTAAGTGCCAATCCCTTTCTATACTAGCTTATACATGACTGTAACACAATCATTGAATAATGGGTTTTCTCGTAGAAATCAGAATCTTTTATACTTAAATTAATCTATGTGTATGTGTATATATATACGTCCATATCATATTTTATCGTTTTCCCATAGAAAATAGGACGTGGCAGATGATCCCATTGTCTCCTGTTTCGTCCATGTTATGTTTTTTTGATATACATTTTGTTCCCAATGAAACATGTCTCATTGGTTGCTGAAAATAATAAAGTATTCCAATTAGTTTTTGTTTATATAAAGTTATGTCGCAAGTGGAGTAACCCGTAATGCTTTCATCAAGTTGACACATACATAGAGAGAGAAATTAAATTAGATATTCTTTGGTTGTGAAATGAATTATATATTTTAGTCTCTAATATGTCCATTCAATTGTCTTATTTTCTTGTTCCCCGCAGACGACTCAATATTTTTGTGGGTCATATGCATAGACAATTTAATAGTTTGGGCCACTGTAGCCTGTGGACTCGAGTGTACCTATATAACTTTATATGTAGCCCCTATATATTTTTTCACTGCATTAATGTCCCACTTGAACTTAGGAAACAAGAGTTATCATTATCTGTTGCCTACATATTATAACTTCGTGTCATAATAACACCATGCTTGCATTTGCACGCATACAGCTGCAACCGGTGCTGGTTTTATTGCAAGGGACATAACATTTGTAAACTGGGCTGGACCAGACAAGCATCAAGCAGTGGCTCTCCGGATCGGCGCGGATCACGCGGTGATCTACCGGTGCAACATCATCGGGTATCAGGACACGCTATACACACATTCCCAGAGACAGTTTTATCGCGAGTGCGCGATCTATGGCACGGTGGACTTCATATTTGGTAACGCGGCGGTTGTGTTCCAAAATTGCACCATGCATGCTCGCAAGCCCCTGCCGTTTCAAAAGATCACAATCACTGCGCAGAATCGGAAGGACCCTAACCAGAACACCGGCATCTCAATCCATGCCTGTCGAATTGTAGCTGAACCGGACCTCGAGCTAGCCAAAGACACATATTACACCTTTTTGGGCCGGCCATGGAAGCTCTTCTCCCGAACGGTGTACATGCTTTCGTACTTGGGCGATCACATTCACCCTAGAGGGTGGCTCGAGTGGAACGCAACGTTCGCACTAGACACATTGTACTATGGCGAGTACATGAACTATGGACCGGGTGGCGCCGTGGGGCAGCGTGTTACATGGCCGGGGTACCACGTCATCAATTCGACTAATGAAGCTAGCAAGTTCACTGTGGCACAGTTCATCTATGGATCGGCGTGGTTACCTTCCACGGGGGTGACGTTCTTGGCTGGGCTCTCGACATGATCAAACCACTGGAAATATGTGCTATTTATGTAATATAATGAAAATGGATGTTCAATTTTCTTGATTAATGGTATATAGTGATTCGGAAGGGGTTCTTTCTTACATAATTGTTTACAGTGAAATAAATAATGTAGTTGTTTGGTAAAATTGAGTTGGAATTCTAAGTTTGAGTAACGTTGTAAGTGTCGGTCGTGGTATTAAATTTATAATATATGCTTGGACCATCTAATTTATGTGACCCATCTTTTATTACAAGTGACCATGTGAATCAATTGATGCAGCTGGATGACACAGAGGCACTGACCCATTATGTGGTGCTTTTACTTCAATTCATTTCATTCGGTGGAATTTAATACTTTCAAGTTTCAACGGTACTTGATTTTAAAGCTGGCAGTGGTGAGATCGAGGGTCGATAATGGATGCTGAGATGTTTAAAAAGTGAAAAAAAAAAAACCACTTAATTACCAGACTTGCACAAAAAGTAAGGTTCGTTGGGACATGTTTTTAAAAAGTTTTTAGTGTTTTTAAAATTTGTGTTTTAATAAGATTTTTATAAAATGTTTTGGAAAATATTTTTAAAAAATTAGTTTTGAAATACACTTGTTGAAATGTTATTAGATTAATTTTTTGAATGCTATTTTAATATTATTTCTTAATTATAAATCATTTTCTAAAATAATTATCTAAACATTTTTTAGTTAAAAATATTTTTATAAAATAGTTGTCCAAACACATACTTATCTTTAAAAAATTTTCAAAACATTTTACAAGATTTTTTTAAAAACACTTTTATAAAAATATTTTTAAAAAACTTGTCAAACCGGAGCCTAAAGTTTCTCACATCTATATATATATAAAAGATGATTTTTTGCTAAAAATGGAAAGTTCCCACCAAAACATAATTTCTATTTATAGATTATAAAAAACTAAAAATAACAATAAATTTTAAAAAACATAAAACGAAAGTAATTCAGCATTGATCTTGAGTCCTTTTAAAATTTTGAGACAAACAATTTAGAACTTGACAATTTAAAATTTTGAGACAAACTCCTTCAATTGTATAAGAATTACAACCATGTCTAAACCAACACTAGGAAAAAAAATTGAGCTAATACATAATAAATTATATGACTCCTCTATTTAAACTAAAAATAACATAAAACGAAAGCAATTAAACTAGTAACCATAATTACAAGACAAATAAATTATCTTTATTCCTTTAGAATTTCGAGACAAAGATATTATCTTTGGTCTTTTAGAATTTCGAGACAATTCAATTATTAATTATTTTGACTCCTACAGAAAATGTCGAAACCAGTCATTTATCTTGAATCTTTTAAAATTATGAGACAAATCAATTAAAAAAAATAACAATAAATTAAAAAATAACATAAATGGAAAGCTGTTAAAATAATATTAACCATAAATACGAATACAGAATTAGACAAATAAAAGTTTTATCTTTTGAAATTTCAAGTCATAAATATTTTTAGTCTTTTAAAATTTCGAGACAAATCAATTATTTAGAAACTTTTAAATTTCGAAACTAACATTTATCTTGAGTCCTTTAGAATGTTAATATATATTATTTTAATCATTAATTAAAATAAAATTATATCTATGTGCAACGTACGGGTGAAATATTAGTTATCGTAATGAACCAATTTTTTAAAAAAATTACATGTGATCTCTTATTAATCAAGATTGAAATACTGCCCACAGAGTAGCATCAACTAACCCATGGCTGCTAATTCTATCAATAAGTTCCGGTCCAACCCAAACTATATCGAATCAAATATTAATAGCCCAATATAGGAATTCATTCGTGACTTGATTTTGTTTTGAAAATTTATGGGAGAGGGTGAATACAATTATATATATCACCAGGTGAAAATTCGAAAACATCCCTATGTCCATGCACTAATTCATGACATACAAAAATAATATATAAATCATGAAATATCACATGCATCTTGATTGAAAGCCACACCCAATTCATGTCAATTTATTGAATAATCTTGACTAGTATTACAATATTAGGTGTACAAGATATCTAAAGAAAAAAAAGCAATTTAATTATTTTAAATTTTAATTAATCATTTTTGTCCCCCTATTAATGGACGTGAGATTATTGGGCGTTTTTAACTGTTTGTTGTTCTTTTAAAAAAATTTTAAGAAAGTAACGTAAATGTGGAGGCATTACTAAACTAGCGTAACACGCCGTTCCCGAAGGCGTGATTCCATTTTTTTTTTATTTAATAAAGGAAGTCACGCCTTTATGGTAGGCGTGACTTCCAAATTTTTTTTTTTTCGTTAAGCAAGTCAGGCCTTCCGCATAGGCGTGACTTGCTCTTAATTTTTTTTAAAAAGTGAAGTCACGCCGTTGCCAGAGGCGTGACTTCAGTATGTCTGAATTTTTTTTTAAAAGGTTGTCACGCCCAGATGCAGAGCGTGACAAACTTTTCAGAAAAATGTTAACGCCCTGCGCAAGGGCGTGATATATGTTTCGTCCGTTTCTCACTTCCTCTTCCTATAAATAGTTGCGTTTCCTTCCAACCGAATCGCTCATCTTCAAACAATCCTCTCAATTGTTAATTTGAATATAATCCTCTCAATTATCCTCTCATAAAATAATTCTCTTATAATGATTTTCTACTGATTTTCAATCAGTTCGAGAGGTTTTCTTCACCAAATTTGTTCATCGATATTCATATATATCGCAATCGTAATCATTATTCCGTACGACATTAAAATGTACATACTTTTAATAGTGTTTATATTAAAGAATTTGTATTATTATCAATATGATTATTATTGTTATGATTATTATTAGTATTATATTAATGTTATTATTATCGATATTAGTGTTGTTATTATTATTATTATTATTGATATTTGTATACAACATGTCTAAGGGAGTCCTTTATAGACTGGCTTAAAAATGGCTTGTACCGGCTAAGTCTCCCTGAAGGGCGTTGCTTTGTCTAAGGATGACCTAAACGATGACCAGTGCCACAATCAGGTGCACGTGACACACGTCTGCTCCTACGTATGATGTTTGGTGCCTGATAATCATCCTCATCCTCGCGTTCTTCTACGTACTCCGGGGGAACCTGAATAGCTGACGCTGCGGTTGAATCGGGGAGAGAGTATCCAATGTATGTGACTGGTGACGTATCAAAAGTTGGGTGTTCTCCCCCGTACTGATGTGAAATACCGCCAAATATACCCTCCATGAATGAATCTTGATACGTCGTGTAAGCAGGTGGAGTGTGAAATTCGCTTTGCTGATGTGCAGTTCTTTGATCCTCTTGATCATTTCCCCCAGATCCCTGGCCAAAATAGAAAAACGAGGAAGATAGAGGACTCGAAAAAACATACGACGGGCCTACATCCCGAAACGTAGGGCCTACATCTGCACCTGTACCAAAAACATGATAATTGATTAGAACTACAAAAATATCAACTTATGAATAATTGGCAAACTCAAAGTCATCTTTACACATACCACTAGAGGTTTGATGCGAAACGGAAGTCAGAGGCGTTTGTGAGGTACTTTGCCTCCAGTCCGGGGTTTCAAAAGATTGCAAATCATCACCTCTACGACGATCATCACCTCTTCCTTGTCGCCGTCTAGTTGAAGACCTTGCTTGATGTTGCTGCTGCTGTGGTGTCTTTAGTGTCAACTCGTGAAGAAATGCAGCAGTGGCAATTGACTTCGTTAGTGCCTCAACTAGATCTTCGCGCGATAGATCCTCAATAGCTACACCCTTACAAATATTTGCAATAGTTGATGTCATGTCCCTCTGTAATAAAATAATTAGAATATATATATAGCTAACCCAATTTGTTTAAAAACAAATGACTAACAAAGAACTTACCATAACACGCCTGAAATAAGCATCACCGGGTTGGTAACCAGAATCAACTGGACAGGATCAATGGGAGATATGAAACGTCGAGTAATCAAGTCATACCACGAAGCGTACTCATCTGTCATGCAAAAATTGACTGCATACTCGGTTTCCACAACAAGACTATGGCGATCGGCCCATGCATCCACAAACACCCTATGATGGTTGGTCCAGTCAAAATTTGGACGCCCACGTCGCGAGACCTCATGCAGCTTATCACCATCGAGCGCGGGTCCTGGAATATGTTGCAACATGGCAAATTGTCGAAGAACTCGGTTCGGACGATGCCACTAAACTATGTGGAAACATATAAGTGGACACACCGATCGCCAAAGCATGAGATTTCTACATTCTATAGGTAAGGATGAAATATCTGGAGCTCCCAGGTCGTAGATAACCCAATTAAACTGTATGCACATTACAAATCATATTCATTACAAGGGTAACTAAATGCAGCGCATTTCAAATTAGTAATGTAATATTTATCATGTAAATACCTGATTATCTCCCATTCTGTCGAGTACATCGCGAATAATTCGCACGCTATGTGTAGGTGTATGAGTCCAACAGTATGCATGCTTCCACCTACATGTATATTACGTATGTTATGCATATAATAGCAATTACATATCTACAGTTAAAATTATCACCTGGCACCATATGGTAGAATAGGAAGAACATTGTCTGAATAATTTGGATTCTCATGGGCTGCAATAAGATTATACCCCAGGCGATCAGGACAGAGCGGGGTCATCCGAGACCAGGCCCAAATCTACAAAACAACTAAATGTAATACAAATTTTAATAAATTAAAATTGAACACGAATGATAAAATAAAATACCTGTAAGATATACAAGGGTCCTGCAATTTCATGTTTACATTGCATGCATGCTCCGCACAACTCATGATAAAGAAATGCTAGCACCGCACTTGCCCAGCTATAACTACGGATCCTCCTGATATCTCGTAAAAAGTATAAGTACAACCTTTTCACCACACAACCTTCTGAATCTGGTAGCATGCACCCACCAATTATCATCAAAGCTACACAACGTGTGTATTGTTGCACTTGCACTTCAGAGCTATAGTCGTTAATCATGGTTTGCATGCAATGTGCGTGCAAAGTAGTCAACTTAATAGTATTAGATCTGAAATCAGACTCAACTGGCACAAAGCCTAACCACTCATAACAGATACTCTGCCATACACCGAACTTATGCGACACATCAGTACCGATAACGGGATCACCATCAACATTAAGCCCCCAAATCAATGCAACATCTTGCAATGTGATTGTTGCCTCACCACATCTGAGGTGGAAAGTATGAGTCTCGCGACGCCACCGTTCAACCAGAGCAGTAATCAAGTGATTGTCATAAATACAATCACCGCAACACAAGATACCGTAAAAACCCATCTCGTTCAGACATGACCGAACACGACGATGAAGCAAACCAGATTTCCATAGATCCCATATCAAATTATCTGAACGACGAACTTTTAAAGTATGGTCCAAGTTATCGGGTTGAATGACATTTGAAATATGTGATTCTTGAAGGTAAAGGACGCTACGCTCTACAGGTCCTGCTTCTACTGACATCCTATATTATATAAAATAATGATCATTTTAAATAAAAATAATTATTTAAATAGTAAATAAAGGTTTCTTCTAATAGCTTTGTCATTGTCTATATTACATAAAATAATGGTTTCATAAATAAAAATCATTACTTAATTTTTTTTAAAAAATACATAGTGTTTCTAATAACATCATATGTTAAATAAAATAATAATTTGTTAAATAAAAACATTAACAAAATCAAAATTCC
The DNA here is from genome assembly GCA_001598015.1 of Dorcoceras hygrometricum. Classification (NCBI taxonomy): domain Eukaryota; kingdom Viridiplantae; phylum Streptophyta; class Magnoliopsida; order Lamiales; family Gesneriaceae; genus Dorcoceras; species Dorcoceras hygrometricum. The sequence continues at coordinate 203,042 of KV018450.1, forward strand.
TTCTAATCACATCCTATGTTACATAAATTAATTTAAATAAAATTTAGTAGTTAACAAAAATGATTAACATATTAATATCAACAATAATAACAACAATAATAAAACTAATTTAATATTACTAATAATAAAAAACATAATAATATTAACAATGATAATAATAACGATAATTGATTAGCGTAAACAATTAGAACGTACGTAACTCACTTGCATAATAAGAATTCTACGTACCTAAATGGAGTTCAAATTTTCCTTGTACGCACCTTAAACAGAAGTTTCGCACAAAATAATCTATAAAATATGAAACATGAAATTACTATGGATTATTTTAAAAATCAAATATTAATGTAAAAAATAATATATACCTTCTTTTCACGAGATAAGGGCTTGAAATTCACAAAATGTAGTACAAGTGATAATTGAAAGATTGGAGTAGTGGAGAAAATATAAAGTCTGAAGAAGAGAAATAATCGAAAGTTTATAGAGGAGTTCGTTCGCTGCATTCTAAACTTATGCAATTCACCCCATTTATAGGCGAGGAACGGTGAAGAGGACAACAAGGAAGTCACGCCCTCGCCCAGAGCGTGATTCAGATTCTGAAAAGTAAGTCACGCCCTCCTGCAGGGCGTGAATCAGTTTCTGAAAAGTAAGTCACGCCGACTGCGAGGGCGTGACTTCTTTTAAAAAAAAAAAACGCAAGTCACGCCCACTGACAGGGCGTGACTTGCTTGTTTAAAAAAGAGAAAAAGCATATCACGCCCTCGGCGAGGACGTGATACATTAATAGTTAAGTCTACCATTTCCACGTTATTTTATATATAAAAAAAAAAATGCAGTAAACAGTTAAAAAAGACCGAGATTATTGTAACTTTAGCTATTTTCTATACGTTCTTCCAATCTGAACCGATGGGTAAGAGGACCGTTTCTTGATCTTTCGGGGTGAGTCCAGGACATTGACAATTTTGATTCTTTCTGCAAGAGTACATAAGACATTGAACAGGCCTATGTTTACACAGATCTCGAAGTATCATGAACCAAGAACGACACGGAATCGGAGTACGTCTCCCATGTTTGGTCCTCAGTTTCTGCAACTTGTGGTAACTCCGAAGGCTGAGGTGGGATTTGCAATAGTTCAGTGTCGCTTTCAAGCATTTCCAGTACTTTACTCATGGAGGGTCGATCATCTGGACTCATTTGTATGCACCACAATGCGACAATCGTCATCCTCTTGATTTTCTTCCCGCTACATTCGTCAGCATCTCCGATCCCAACATCTTTACCGTCGTTGAAGCGATCATAAATCCAATCTGGAAAATATTGGCTGGAATTATGATCCTTCGCCGGCAAGTTCCGTCTTAGGCCGACCATTTCCAGTAGAAGCATTCCAAAGCTATATACATCTGCCTTGTATGAGACCCTCCAATGCTTCTGTTGATCAATTCAGGAGCCACATAGCCTATCGTTCCCCTAGCGGCAGTGAGCGTAACGATATTTTTATCAGTGGAGCAAAACTTGGCAAGCCCGAAGTCAGAGATTTTCGGGGTGAAGTTTTCAGTTAAAAGTATGTTGTGTGGCTTGATGTCAAAATGCAATATTTGGATGTCACAACCCCTGTGCAGATACTCGATCCCTCGTGCCACTCCAACTGCAATCGCATACTTTGTGTCCCAACTTAACGAACCATGGCCGCTTTCTCGATCAAAGATGTACTTCTCGAGTGAACCATTAGGCATGAAGTCATAAACAAGAGCAAACTTCGATTTTTCCGCACAATATCCAACAAGTTCAACCACATTCACATGATGTATCCTTCCAATGGTTGCGACCTCGTTGATGAAGTCCTGTCCATTAGCACTAGGATCGCTCAACAACTTTACGGCGACTATAGTCCCACTTCGAAGCCTTCCCTTGTAAACCGAACCATAACCTCCTTTCCCCAGTTTTTCTCTGAAACCCTTTGTCATCTTCTTGATGTCTGAGTAGGAGTATCTTATTGGCATGAGATTCATGTTTTGACTCTGCAAGAAGGCCTCTATCTTGCCAAACACTGACAAATGCCGTGTCCTAAATTTGTATGTTAGAATCCCAATCAGGAATGGCAATCCAATAAAGACCCTTGTGACGAGTATGTAACCTGAAACATAATTTGAAGTTATGTTAACGTTAACTGCGTTAGCATGATTCATTTCTATTCATAAATTCAATCTCGATCGTGTTCATCATAAAGATCGGGAAAAGAAATGAACTGTCTACTGATAATTGCCAAATTAAAAGCTTACCAGCGCTGATTTCAGAGACCAAGAGCATCGCTGCAAGTACACCACATAAAGATGATAACATCCACAAGAGATTAGAGGACATTGTAGTTTTCATAATCTTGTAAATGTAATAAATAAGCTAATACCTTTGATATCTTCTCCATACATACTAATTTTCCCTTGATCTAGTTTTTACTCTATTTGGTAACTCAAATCAGAGATAAAACTGAAACATATGAATTCGATATGCAATGGTACTGAAAGAAATTCTTACCGGCAATCGCAACATAATACAATGGCACGGGACCTGCATTCACGGGTATAAATTGAGAACCATCAGAATCAAGAACCTCAACAAGTATGAAACGTAGGATTTCGATTTCAAACTGAAACTACCATTGATATTTGTCTTATTTTGTACGTCCTCATGCTTGTCTTTCATACCGAACAGTAAGGTTATTTACTACCACATTAGACCATGTTTTCCCCGAAACTATTTTAAATTTTCCAAAATATTCTACTCATATCTTGAACCATATATCTAAAATGCAGTGTGACCTTTTTGTATCTCTACTACTTTCAACAATCATGGCACAATATCGATCCACATTTATTCCATAAACTTGAGACAGGGAAATGAGGACTCAGTTTGATAGATTTTAATTTCGCCAAGTAAATTACAAGTATGCAGCTTGTTTAAAGTGTAAGCATTCATACATGAACTCGTGATATCTCCCTTGAAGCTTCTACCGTCAGGTGTGTGCTTTGAGACATTCCTGATATCTAGATCTGCCACATGTTAAGTACTTGGAAAGATTAAAATTTTGAAAGCTAACAGTACATTAAATTAAGCTGTGTCTAATTCATCCATGCCCTTATTCAAGATCCTTACCAATATCGAAAGTCAACATCTGGAATGTCCTACCACATTGATACCTTACACACGCAGCAGTACCGTCTGCGCCTGTTGTACAATATTCGTAAATATTGCACTTTTTGGAACAGTAAACATTATACCAAGAAAGTTCGAATCCATATAGCAAGGAGTCGTGGATTTCAGACAGGGAGAGTTCGGTTTCTTGGTCATCGTGACTCAATGGCCACGATGTTAGTGCCACAAGGTCTATTCTACACAAATCCCAAACATCTTGTGCGTACAAGTTGCCCACTTTTATATACATGTGACGTGTAATGGATGCATCAGAGGACAAAGTGACACATTTATCTGCTTGAATAACGAGAGAATCATTTACAAGTATCGGGCAGCTCAAAACAGTAACCGGCCAAGCTGTCAGAATCAGCCGCTGGCTATAGATGCTGTATGGAAAATTGTCAACCCAACTGAGGTTGTTCCAATTTGGAAAATAGGAAGGAAAAGAGCAAGTGTCGTTATTCTTTATGGTAGGATCAGCAAGGCGGATGGTGTAGTTGTGGTAATTGATAGATCGCACATGGTATTTGTGAGAGTCTACATATATAGAAGCAGCAGTATTGTTTTCGCAAGATATTTCATAGTTGGGATCGCCACAATGTTGTGGATCATCTTTGAGCCGAAAAGGGTAGCTGATATTACGAATATCGCCACAGGATGAAGGGTTGCAAGAAGAATTCTGCTCTGCACATGAAGCTTTGGTTATGATCAGACATGAAAGAATCAGGAGATAATATTGCATGATTGGTTATTGGTGGACTCATCATAAAGACAGACCCTTTGGATCCCAATTTCTCCCCCGTGACTGAACATTCGTAAATTAACCATTCCAATATGTGACACCAAATCTGACAAATACACAAAGACGACTTCAGACCGACTATTCACGTAAAATAGGCAAATTTTATCCAAGCCATTTAAATTTTAAAATGTGGGGATAAGGACATTTTGAATTTCAAGAAATAAATTTCAGTGATTTTGTTAGGCACCCCAAGTCACATGTATGATATTTATCTATTTTTGATTTAACCTCAGTGATTTTGTTTTTGGACCCTCAGGGAAAGTCTATTGATACGGTTTCCTTTGTCAACAAAAGAAACAGCAATACAACGCAAATCTTTCATACTATATATAATAAAATATAATTGGTCTCATTTGACGTCTATTTCTATTGCCAGTCACTCACGAACACTTGGAAGATTCCACGAAAGTTGCATCAGGAATCTGAACCAGTCCCAACAAAGTTGCCGTGATCCAAAGAAAATTCAGACCCATGAATTTTGAGATAAAGAAATGGGCCAGCTTGACAATTGACTCACAGATCTTACGTTTACAAATTCATCTTGAAACAGGTAACCAAGAACCATGGTTAGTCGGTCAGGATGGCCCCTGAGTTCAATGTCCTTGTATTCTTATCATATTTCCTTCTGTTGCTCAGTGTTGTGGCAAATGATTGTATGCCGACGAGTTGCCGAGACGATGGCCCAATAATTCGATTTCCCTTCAGGCATAAATATCGGCAGCCTCAGCATTGCGGTTATGATCCGGGTTTTGATTTATATTGCAACCAGAGAAACGAAACCGTAATCGTGCTCCCTGTCTCGGTGGAATTTATAGTGAAGGAAATCGACTATGTTTCTCAAAGAGTAGTGCTCTTTGATCGGAGGGGTTGTTTTCATGAAAATCTGCAATTTTTAAATGCATCTGCATCTACCTTCCAGTTCCTCACTGAAATTTACTATCCTTACTACTTATTAGACTTGAACATTTTTAACTGTTCGACCCCAAACGAAAATTTGCGCTTCTACTCAGTCCAATGCCTAAGTAAATCAAGCTATGGGATCTATGTCATTCCCTCTGGCTCTATGATTGTTTCACTGGAGCTTGTTTCATGCACCAAGCTTTACAAAGTATGCTCTGCTCCACGGATATCCGACGGTCAAACTTATCTCTACTTGAGATGGTTTGAACCAGCATGCGAGCGGTGCGAATCTCAAGGAAAAAGATGCAGCTTGAAACATGATGCAAGAGACCACCAGCTATTGTGTGACAACGAACCCATGAAATCGAAAGGTGTATTGCGGAGACTATTGGTTGCCGGTGAGGACAAACAAATTATATAGCTGCATTTCTGTTCAATGATGTGCTGAACTCTTGCCCATGTTTTCTACTGATTCTGAATCCTGCAGGTGAAGTCTTGGGTTCTCTTCTTTGTGTGGCGGTGCTAGTGTTGCTGTACCGTCTTTACGTATCGATTAGAGAAGACAAGGAGAATAAGCTGAAGGTTGAAATGTTTCTGAAAGATTACAGAGCTCTTAAGCCTACTAGATTCACTTTTGCTGATTTAAGGAGGATGACCAATGAGTTTAGTGAAAGATTGGGAGAAGGAGGCTATGGTATTGTTTACAAAGGAAAACTTTCAGGTGAGATATACGTCGCAGTAAAGGTCCTCAACAATTCCCTGGGGATCGGTGAGGAGTTCATCAACGAAGTAGGCACGATCGGGAGAATCCACCACGTCAACGTGGTCCGTTTGGTGGGCTATTGCGCGGATGGATTAAGCCGAGCTCTTGTGTACGAGTTCCTACCAAATGATTCGCTAGAAAAGCTCATCTTGGTCGAGGGGGCTGATGGAAGTTCGTTTTCTGTGGAGAAGATGCATGATATTGCTCTAGGCATAGCCAGAGGGATAGAATATCTCCATGAGGGATGTGATCAGCAAATCCTCCATTTCGATATCAAGCCAAACAACATCCTGTTAGACCGTAATTTCAATCCCAAGATCTGCGATTTCGGTCTAGCGAAGTTGTGTTCTAAGGAGCAGAGCGCCGTGTCTATGACAGCTGCGAGAGGGACGATGGGCTACATAGCACCGGAGGTGGTGTCGAGGACATTTGGTAGAGTGTCCTATAAATCAGATGTCTACAGCTTTGGAATGCTGTTGCTTGAAATGGTTGGAGGGAGGAAAAACATGGATCATTCTGCAACCACTAGTCAAGTGTACTTTCCTCAGTGGATTTATAATCGACTGATTCGAGGAGAAGACATGCCGGAGCATATGGAAGTCGAAGGCGACGAATGTAAGATTGCAAGGCAGCTCACAGTTGTAGGACTGTGGTGTATTCAGTGGTGTCCTGCGGATCGCCCGTCTATGAAGACCGTGGTGCAGATGTTGGAAGGAGACGGCGGCTGCCTCGCCGTGCCACCGAGTCCATTCCCAGCTACAAGTGCTCCAAACTCTCTTGTAAGAACACATGGAAGGCATCATCACACAGATTTGGATATTATACCAGAAGTTTAGGAAAACTAAACTATTCAAAGATTTTGTCATCCAGATGTAATTCATGAACACAAAGCTCAAAATTTATGTATATAACAAATCCATGAACATTAGGTCTTAGAATTTCTGATGTAGTGTATAAAATTCGAGCTTTAATTTATCTATGTTCTCCATTATTTTAGAATGAAAAATGAAAGGACCCTACACTGATCCTTGGTCAATGTTCTTACTATTGCATAATTCAGTATCTTAGACCAACCTCTGATAATCGAGTAATTATCAAGAAGTTTTGTTCTTCTACTAAAATAATATATAATAGATATATTGATTGATATTTTTCTAAATTCGTGTTGATTTCTTAATGATTAGGTGGAATAATTAAATATGACATTTTTTTATGAACTAATAATAATCACTATGTGCATGGCCAATAAGATTAAGACAGAATTCGTCTTCATTTGATTAAAGGTATCTAAGAAACTGTTTTACTAAATTTATAGTTTATCTATAACTATATGATGCAATAAATAATCTTTTACCTATACTTTTCAAGTTTTAAATTAAATAATTATATCAATCATAACATGAAAATTATTTTTGATTTTTTATATTTTTTATTATAATGTTTTGACACAAACATATAACTTGAAAACATTTTAATATATGAACACATAGCGTTACAAGTGAACTAGTATACAAATGTAATAATATTAACAGAAAAAATTTCCTAAACACACAGCAAATATAAAAATTAACAGTTATCAAGGAAAACCGTACATTTTAAAATCTGAAAGAAACTTGGATGATATATAACTCATAAGATTAAGCCACACACACAAACATTTTTACCTGCACCGGAGAAAATATTTTTACACTGCACCATGGAGGCACTTTCAAATTCATAAAAGTACAGGGGTAAAGGTGCAATTAATGAGCATATCCGATCTGTACTGCGGGTCAGACCCAAATCGAAACACACGCGAGCCCAACCCACTACCAGTCTTCCATCCTAAACAAACGAAACTCGAATCTCCGAATAGAATGGCAGCAATCGCCGGCGAATCATCGGAGGGGAATCCGGAGGGAATTCCACCGGAGGTCGTTAGGCATAAGGTCTCAGAATTTATCGAGGAGAATGTTCCGTGGATTGATTACGCTGTGCAGCAGGCACAAATTGCACAGAAGACGGTCGAAAGGTCAGTAGAGAATGCAATGGAAGTCACCAAATCGAGATTCGATCGCATTATCACCACCTCATCTGCTCATTTCGACCAAACTATTGTAAAGTTCTAAATTTCACTCTTTCTGCGATTCCCTTCTATGTTAGGTCGTAGGTGTTTCAGCTGTTTTGTTGTAACCTTTTTTTGCTGGTAAAATAAAGGTTCTATGCTTAACCTTTAATTTTCTCCGAGCGAACGTGGTCACGTTCTATGCTTAAGAGTTCTACCATTTTGCAGCAGGGATGCTACTTTTACTGATGTCTAGACAAAATGATTCCATTTTATGCTGGCAATTTTTGTTTAGATATTACACCATTCTATATGTGAGTATACCTTTCATTTTTGTTATGTTAGCATGACTACGGGTGTTAGATATTTCATCTCAAAAAGCAAAGCTAATTGATTTATGATATACAGTTCCTGGCAAATCTTGATGCAGGATTCTTTGCAAAGTGTCAAGTCTGATTGTAGCGCATATGAGGACATTGTCTTTGGGAAGATTAAAGGTTTGGTTATGCTAAATAATTCATGATGTATTGGTGCATGTGATCATTTGACATTTATCTTTTGTTCCTTCTGGTTTTTAAATTTTCTATAATATGTTGTTTGCAGAGGGCTTTCTTATTGCTTCTTCACACCCGTTGATGGCTACAGGAGCTGTTCTTGGTTTTGGATTCCTGGGTCTGAAAAGTAAGTCATAGTCAGTGGATGGGTTTATAAATGAATTTTGCTAATCTAGTTTGAACAAAGACTTTGGTTATCTATTAATATCTTCTATTATTAAGTTGTCAAAAATTTGTCATCATTGTCAACAGGAACCAGACAATTGCTGTACTACAATTCAATGCGCCTCTTTGTCAGCGAAGAGGTACCACGACTACTATAAATTATCTTGTATTTATGATAGATCAAACTAACTACGCAAACTAAAACGTGAGTGGCATAAAGAACAACAAGATAGTATTTTGATTTAGTTCTTGTACAAAGTTTCTCGAGTAGATGTAGACACAAAAGCAGGTGAAAATTGTTTATCTTGGCGATGTAACATTGTGAAATAGGTGAAAAACTTTTTGAAGTTTTGGTCAGCCATTTATAAATGAAGAAAATCTATTAATCATTTTAAGGATCTCATTGTTTGAGAATCTTGGATAAAGAACAAATTAATGCTGTAAGTGATGCTTCTGATCCAGGTCTTGCTTTCTAGAGCAGATGTAAAGGTTAAGGAACTGCGGCAATCCATGGATCTTCTGAAGGTTGAAGCTGAAAAGTTGGAGGTATTCTTTCTTGGATAACTTGTGTGCTTGATTGACACCAACACCTGAAGCATTCTTCGGTCGTTCTTACTGTTTTTCAAAAAATGGTTTACATCTTCCTGTTACCACAAAACTCTCTTTGCTTCCACTTAAAGACATTGGACAAAAGTTGAATGGGGACGTTTGAGATTTCAGACAGATAGTGGAATATTTTTAATGGCTTTAATTGTGAAACAAATAGTTGTGATGTTGATCTTCTGGACTTAAAAATGACTTGTGCTTCATACATTAGAAAAAGGCAATGCAAGCAGAAGATGACCTAATACGAGGAAGAACAAAACTCAGGTTTTTTTATTGCTTTCATGCCGCAGCCTATTCGAGCTTCATTTATTAGATATCTCATTCATTCATTAACAATGATTTCTGATAAAAAAAATTGTAATTTTTCTATTCAGGCAGGCAGGAAAGCAAATACAAACTGCCATCAACTCTGCTTATAAGATAGAAAGACAAGCCGGGGGTTTGTAAACTGTTTCCTCTCTTTTTTTGTGAAATATGTATATGTCTATATTGATTGACCTGTCTCCATGGTAAAGGGTTGGAGAGTTATGTTTTGATATTATACAATGTGATGACAAATATGACGGATAAAAAAGGCAAAATTGCGGAATAAAAAATAATCAACAAGGACACAAAGATTTTACCAGGTTCACCCAAAAATTAGGCTACATCCAGGAGCTTATCAAAATATTTGATTGGGAAAATTTTACACCAAATGTACAACAACACTCAATTTCTCACTATCTCAATTTAAGAATGACCGAGAAAAAAACTTTCTCAAACTCACTAAAAAAATACCTCATAATATATATATATATATGTGTATACATTTAATGAGCATGTTTGAATAGGTCAACAAGATAATGATAAGCAGAAACAGTTTGTTTTCTTTCTAGGACAGATTGTCTGATATGATTTCTGTTGTATCAGGTTTGAAGGATGTTCTTAGGGAGCTTCCTAGCAGAGAAGCATCTCGTTTTAGAGCACAAGTAAGTACCTTTTGGTATTTGTCTGAAAGGGTAATATACATCTAGTAATCTCCCTCTTTGTGATTGAAGATCAAAAGATCTTGTTTCATAAATTTCTGCAGAGTACACTTGTAGAGATTTTATGGAGCAGGGTTCAGGTTTCTTATGCTAAAAAGACTGTTGGTTTTTTCAGTCTTATTTTTTCATACCTTGAGTCCTTGGCATAGTATTAATGTTTCATTGGCCATAATTTAAAAACTATAGATCTACACAAGATCAATCTTTTAATATTGTCAGAGATATATCAGCTAGTAGTCTATTGCCGAGTGACTTCAGCTGCATTTTTCATCATTATTGTTTGAAATTACGGCAAGAACTTGCAAATCATAACAAGTGAAAGCATGCCAATCGGCAAGAACTTGCAAAGTTTAACAAGTGAAAGCATTCATCATTGGCATCTTCAACAAGATGGTTATAATCTCTGTTGGATGGCCTGCATCCTAATTGATAAGATTTGCAGGATTAATCATGCCCATGGCCGAGAAAGTTTTTTCTCTTCGTATGGAGCATCTGGTTTCTATATCTGTGTTAGTGATCTTTTTGTATTATTCTTCCCTCTTAAAGTAGAGGAGTCTGACCAGAAGGTATTTTTGTAGCCTAAATATGGTCTGTTTAAGCTTCTGAATAATAAATCATAATTTAGGCAAATGTTGCTTTGCCACCTTGTGTCCTTGCTGAAAGTTCATATTGAAAAATGTGCATACACAACAAGCATTTACTCTTTTAAGACATCATGTAGTATGTCATCATCTATTTACTCTCGTGGTTGAAATTCATGCCCTCGGCATGGTTGAAGCTGTACTGTTTCTTGAATTTATATATAATTTTTAATTAAGCTGGGCAAAAGATCCAGATACCAGTTTAAATGTGGTGAAACTTGTGAAACTTGCCATTAATCTGCATGCTTATAAGAAAATATAGCATTTCATTGTAAGAAATACTAATGGTGACCACTTCTGTTGCTTTTAGGTTATGAACCTTGCTAAAGAGACCAAACGTGAAAGGAACACTTTGTCCAAAGAGGTTACGAAGATCAGCAATTATGGGATCTCAGTTTGAGACTTGCATATCTTAATTATCTTGCATGATATGAATCCTATATAGTTTCTTAATTGTCTTGAATCTAAATAATTAGTTTGAAATTCATCTCTTTTAAATAAAAATGATTGCGGAGCATGTTTTTCGAATTTGGCAGTGTACATATACATTTGCTAGTCGGCAACGATGCTTTGTTGCAGCGAATCCTGTTTTCTGAGAATTAGTGACAATTTCAACTCCTGTTTTGTGCCTTTTTATGCCATCGTCTTGTTATTTCTCTTACACTGTGCAGCACATGCTTCTGGACACGACTTGTTAAAGTTTGAGGCTGAGTTCTTAGCTATTAATGTTCAGTTGTTTGCCATTGAATCATTTGAAATCGCCCAAGATATTAAAGAATGGATAGTTGCCTTACATGAGTGGGTCTAATGTAGTGTTACGGTCTAGACTAAAAGGCGTTCTAGTGGTATGCGTGTGTGACATGATGTAGCAATTGTGAAAGTGTTGGTTTTAATATGATCTGTGATCTCAAGGTGAACTTTGCTGCTGCAATGCTTTATTGCTTGACTTCTCCAGATATTGTTAATGATTAAGTTTTGGCCAGTTCGCAACACATTTTGTACTCTCTTTAAAGGCGTAATATTGGTTTTTTTTTTACAATTTTACTTGAATGGTCATATTCTCATTCAATTACTCAAATATAAGGGACATCTGATACCATGTGGAGATGAAATTTGCTACCTCATAACAATGAAAATGACTTGGGTCAATATGTAGAGTATAAAATTTAATGGAAATTGATGTCATATTAGTCGTTCTTGGACATTGACCACTAATCCTGTGGATTGTGATGCCTATCAATGCTGTTATATGTAACTTACTACCTCAATGTGTTAAGACGATCTCAAATTAACCAGATAACCCGACTTCTTTAGTTTCTCACAATTATTTTTCACATTTGTATGCAAACCCCTGTGGCACATAATGGCCGTCAGATTTGAAAACAGACGTGCATATATGAATGAACAGTCAAACTCACATATGGGATTCGGGTGGTCAAAATGGATGTTGGTAGAGCTGTTAAGCGGGTTGGACTGTCCCTCTGCCCGGTCGTGGCCTGCCATCGGGCAGGTTGGGAAAACCCAAAACGGCCCTGCCCCGACCCAAGGCCTGTTTAGGTTGTTTCAATGGACCATTGAAATCACAATCCAATCCATCAATTTTTTTATGGTGAGCAGGCTGGCGCCACTAGGACATTTGAATTTGAAATGCTTCTAAGTTTTGGAGGTCAATTATATGCACGCAGTCGCAAAGATAAACTATTCTTGAAGAGTCTCTTTCTGCAGTAATGTCTAGGCTTAAGTGCTTAACTGCAAGTTTTCGTATAGAATTAATGATTCCTAACCTCTTGCAAGACTTTACTCAGTTGACTTAATCAGCACACATAGAATCTGATTGAATGACTTTCAAGGGGTCATTTGACCCTACGGATGGCTGAACTCACCCATCTCACGATGAAGAAGAAGACTTCTAAATATGAATGTGATTTTGGTGTATGAAGCTGATTTTGGTGCCGTTCTCAAACCTTGGAGTTCTATAAGTTATTTCTCATGAACCTCACAATCAATCTTGGAGTCCCAGATATATTAGGGTAGTAATCCTGTTATATTTTCTTTGAACCCCTGTACTGATCTTAAACCAGCAAGAACTTAATAACTCGACCTATATTTTCTATCATTGATCGCATACTCATGTATAGAAACATGATTGTGCGTGACATGTAAGTCAAGAGTCAAAACTACGGTTAAATAAATCCTATGGTAGATATTACACTCACTACAGATCCAATGATCATCATTAGTTCAAATATATGGGTTTCGCGCTAAATCTCATGTTAATTTTTTTTAATGAAATAGTTATAATGGATTTAGAGTGAGTAATACCCTTAGATAGGGTCTACTTTATTGGCGTTAAATGAGATTGACGTGTTTGGATCATCATATAAATCATTTAATATCATATTTTACAACATTACTATTAATATTATATTCAAATATAAAATTAATAATAATATTTCTCACATAAAAGTAATATTTTTTATAAGGGTCGTATCAGATAAATGATCCATCAACAAAATTTAAGCATCATACCATGTCACCCAAGTTTTTATATTTGTTATTGTATCTAATTCACGTCCATGTTAAGGTAATTTATAATGATGAAAATATATTTATAAATACAATATGATTTTAATTTATTTTTAGTTGTATGTTATGAGAACATTTTTCAATATTGCCGTGTTATAGTTCAGTTTGTTGAGTTTGTCTACCATATTTTGCAAGGTTGTTGAGAGGTAATCGTAAGATTTTTGTTATTCATTCCTTTATTTTAATATTCTGTGTGATAATATTAAAATTACGAGTGTCATTAACACTACATTTATTATTTACCAATACACTAATTGTCTTGGTATGGTATTAATAGCACTACCAGTAATTAATATCATTTATTCCATATGACATCAATTAACTATATTCCTTTAACCTAAAAAGAGAGAGAATATGGAATTTGCTCCTTGTTTCATATTCCCATTTATATTTTTTAAATATTTTTGTATATTACACTATTATTTTTTTTAAAAAAAAAAAGCCGGCATGAATATGCGCCAGGCAAGAGACGGATGAATGACAAGTACATTTAAGTCGAGATATATTACAAAATTCGTTCCAAGTAGAAACAATAGATATATTATTTTAATCAAAGTCATTATTTATTATTTATGCTTCCCTTTAATGTCAACTTGGAAATCCATCTGAGTGCCTAAAATTATATACAGACTTGGACTTGGTATTTTGTCGTCTTCTATAAAGAAACTCCTGTTTCCTATATAGATCAGAGATCACTTGACCGATACAAACTGATAAATCAGGGATATGTAAGAGAAGGCAGGGATCCGAGGGAGAGGACTCATATAACGGACTAATTCCCAGAGCATACTCCCACAATATTTCAGTAAGGAATATGCTCCACACGATAATCGAACCCGTGAAATCGGGAAAGTTATTCCCACATCACGTCAGGTCTTACCAACTTGTTTGTACTCCTTAGGACTGTATTTTGTGGTGTAGTTAACAGGAAAGTTGATACATCACTTTCACCCACACAAGTTAATATCTTACCTTTTTTTTAAAAAAAAATAATAATTGATGACATCATTTTGCTTATGTATCATTTTTACCTTTCCAATTTGTAAAAATATAACCAACATCCAAGAACGTGTTTACAGACAATTTCTAGCTCTAATTTCCGACGTTGACGTTGACTTGGTGTTTCTATTTCTTCCCCTTCATTTCATATTTATACAAAAACTGAGTGTCCCTACATTTTCATGAATCGAAGTACATTCATAGACTAGAATGGCTGGAAAAAGTATTGAAGCTCCGGCGATTGGAATCGATCTGGGCACGACTTATTCATGCGTAGCCGTGTGGCGGCATGATCGTGCTGAGATCATTCCCAATGATCAGGGCGACCGGACGACACCTTCTTACGTAGCTTTCAGCACGGTTGAACGTCTCATCGGCGGTGCCGCCAAGAATCTTGCCGCCATGAACCCAACCAACACCATTTTTGGTTAGAGTTTGTTTGTTGTTAGCATTCCCAGTTTAATTTCTTGATGAATCTGGATGTTTAGTATGCTTTTTGGTTTCCGGTTGACTTGCTCATGTTTCTAATTATGTTGATGCGTATATTCCTTTCCATCCAAGAACATAGATGATCAAGTTCTGTTCTACTTCAATTGACTCTGCAGATGCTAAGAGATTGATAGGTCGGAGATTCAGCGACGCGTTAGTCCAGAAGGATGTGAATCTCTGGCCTTTCAAGGTCATTTCCGGGCCTGATGATAAACCCATGATTGTGGTGAACTTCAAAGGTGAAGAGAAAAAGTTTGTGGCCGAAGAGATTTCGTCAATGGTCCTCACCAAGATGAAAGAAACCGCAGAAGCTTTTCTTGGGTTGACAGTGAAGAAGGCAGTTATCACAGTGCCGGCCTACTTCAACGATTCGCAGAGGCAAGCAACCAAGGATGCCGGAATCATAGCCGGGCTTAATGTGCTGCGTATTGTTGTGGAACCAACTGCCGCCGCCATTGCTTATGGTCTTGACAAAAAGTTCAATAGCTCCGGTAGGAAGAGTAATGTGCTTATTTTCGACCTCGGGGGTGGCACCTTTGACGTGTCTCTTCTCACTATGGAGAATAGCAAGTTTACCGTTAAGGCCATTGCTGGTGATACCCACCTTGGAGGAGAGGATTTCGATGATAGACTGGTTAGCCATTGTGTTCAAGAGTTCAAGAGAAAGCACAAGAAGGATATAGGTGACAATCCCCGAGCATTGAGGAGATTGAGGACATCTTGTGAGAGGGCCAAGAGGAATCTGTCGTCTGCAACTGAAACAAACATCGGAATCGATTGTTTGTATGATGGAATTGATTTTGACTACAAGATAACTCGTGCGAAATTTGAGGAACTTAACATGGATTTGTTCAAGAAATGCATTGAACATGTTGAGGAGTGTTTGAATGATGCCAACATGGGCAAGATTAGTATCCATGATGTGGTGCTCGTTGGCGGATCCACTAGAATTCCAAAGGTCCAACAAATGCTGCAAGAATTTTTTGAGGGTAAGGAATTGTGCAAGAGCATCCATCCTGACGAGGCCGTCGCTTCTGGTGCAGCTATTCAAGCAGCATTATTAGCTGGCCAGGGCAATGCTGAGGTTCAAGGTATACTGTTGTGTGAGGTCACACCTTTGTCGCTTGGCGTGCACGTCGAAGGAGGTGAAATGAGTGTGATAATACCAAGGAACACTGCTATTCCTGCCAAGAAGGAGGACCAATTCATGACATGTGCTGACAACCAAAGCGTCGCACTGATACAAGTGTTCGAGGGAGAAAGGGCGAGAACGATGGATAACAATTTGTTGGGCAAATTCGAACTCACTGGCATTCCACCAGCTCCAAGAGGCATCCCTAAAATAACCATCTGCTTTGATGTCGACGCTAATGGGATTCTGAATGTCTCTGCCATAGAGCAAACAACTGGAAATAAAAACAACATCACAATCATCAATAACAAAGGCAGGCTATCTACCGAAGAGATCGAGAGAATGCTGCGAGAAGCTGAGTTCTTTAAGGCCGACGATGAGAATCATAAAAGGAGAGTTGAGGCCAAGAATGCTCTGGAGAAATATGTCTACAGTATGAGAAGCAAAATTAAAAATGACAACAGTTTTGCTTTCAACTTGACATTTTCAGACAAGAGAAAGTTTGAAAATGCGACCGAGCTCGCTAACGACTGGTTGGAAAACAACCAAGAGGGCGGTGAAGATCAGTTTAAGAATAAAATGAAAGAGCTAGAGAACATCTGCGACCCCATAATTGCCAATATGTATTCTGGTGGCAGCGGTCCAAAGATTGATGAAGTTGATTAAGTTTCGTATTGCATATAAATTTGTAATATATTATACGGTTGGTTTGATTTTGTTTCATGTGTTATTAAACAGATGAATTGAACTCTGGATATGTGTTCTTTAATTTTGGATTTCTGGTTGAGCACATTTAATCTATTGTAAGCGCCATGTGATGCAAAAATATGATGACTATTTGAATTGACAATACTGCATTGTATCTTCAAATTTCAAAGCATATTATGTTGGACTGTACCACCATGTCGATTTCTATTTATCTGTAAGGCTGGATTCGAGAGATTCGGATGTCAACTTAATTGCGAAAAATGTTGATCAAGAAGCTAAACGCCAACATTGCAATTTAGGATACAAAAACCATTGCAGTAGTAATCGCCAAATACTGCTAGAAGTCGGATATCAAACATACACAACATATGCATTATCATTCCCATATAGCTTAACATATATCAGTTGCTGTCACTTTATAAATCTTGGTTAAGAGTTGAACCATCGCACAGCAAGGCTGAGTAATCAGATGTTGAATATGTTTCCCATGTTTGTTCCACAAATTGTGCCAACTGCTCACCAGATTCCGAAGGCTGGGGTGGGATTTTTAGTGATTCAACATCAGTTTCAAGCATTTCCAGTACTTTACTCATCGAGGGTCGATCACTTGGGCTCATCTGTATGCACCACAACGCGACTATAGTCATCCTCCTTTTGATCCTTCCCATATTGCCATCATCAAAACTATCAGTTTCCGCAATTTCACAGTCTTCACATTTGTTTAAGCGATCATAAATCCAATGTGGAAAATACTGACTGGAATTTTCATCATTTGCTGCCAAGTTCCTTTTGAGGCCAACCAGATCAACCAGCAACATCCCGAAGCTATATACATCAGCCTTATAAGAGACCCCACCAATGCTTCTGTTGATCAGTTCAGGAGCCACATAGCCTATAGTGCCCCGAGCAGCAGTCAGAGTTACGATATTTTTTTCTGTGGAGTAAAATTTTGCAAGGCCAAAATCAGAGATTTTCGGGTTGAAATTATCATCCAAAAGTATGTTATGAGGCTTGATGTCAAAATGCAGGATCTGGATATCACAGCCACGGTGCAAATACTCGATCCCTCGTGCAACTCCAACCGCAATCTCATGCTTCCTATCCCAACTTAATGAACTATTTCCTGGTTTTTCGATATATATATATTTCTCCAGTGAACCATTAGGCATGAAATCATATACAAGAGCACATTTAGATCTATCCACGCAATATCCAACGAGTTGAATAACATTCATGTGATGAATCCTTCCCATGGTTGCAACTTCATTAATGAAATCTTGTCCGTTTGTGCTAGGCTTGCTCAATACTTTTACAGCCACATTATTGCCACTTCGAAGCTTTCCCATGTAAACGGAACCGTATCCTCCTTGTCCCAACTTTTCTTGAAATCCTTTCGTCATATTCTTTATGTCAGTGTAGGAGTATCTGATTGGCATGAGATTGTTGTGACTTTGCAAGAATTCTTCTATTAAATGAAACATGGACAAATGCCGCCTTCTAAGTTTGTAGATTACGAAACCCAGCAAGAAAGGCATTCCCAAAAGGACCCTCAATACAAAGTATGACACTGCATGGAAAAATTCATGCAGTGCAAATAGCTGAAATTGTTGCCTTTCCATGTCTTAAATATGTTGTTGTCGTAATTAAAATATTGATTAAGAACATGAAAAACAAGAGCTCACCAGACAAATACCAAAGAATTACAATCGTCCCTGCGAGTGCAACAACATGATTAATCAGAAAACAGTGTTTAGCTCGAGTACTTTTATATTAAAAGGAAATTTTATTCAAGGAAGATTGTGTTTGGTTTATGCAAGATTTTTTTTTTAGAAGTGGTGCTTCTGGTGTAAATATAGATGTTTCCTAATTACTTATCTCCGAAAATTCAAGATTTATTTTAACTGTACTCAGTTGCAAATACCTGAGATGATTTGTTACACATATATCTTCTTTTCTCTTTTCTCCAAAGAACAAGGTGAAAAATACTCTCAATATTTGCACACTTAAATAGAATCAAATTAAAGATGCAATAGTTAGGAGGGCTTCCCTAATTAGATGGGGACAATACAACAGTGGTGAAGAGATTTCTTACGAGCAAGTGTTTCATAGAACAGTGGCTTGTGACCGTCATAACCTGCATTTCTCCAGCATAAAGAAGAACCAAGTATAAATAAGAACTCACATAGCTAAACTTTAAGATACTAACCTATAAGCTTTCAACATAAATGAGAAGAAGTGATCCGGCAACTTTTTAAATTTTTGAAATCCTGTAATATAAATCTGCAACAAAATATAAGAAATTTCAGTGAGATGAAACAGGAAGATCAAGCTTGAGTTTATATGGGAAACTGTTTAAGCTTATACAAGAGATTCATTCAACATATAAATATTGAAAACAGTTGCAAAGACTCGCATTAATTCTTACCTCTACCGACATCATGGTAGCTATAATTGCAGGTTCTGGATTCACATATAGTGCTCATGAATCTATCAAACACACAATCTTCCCATGGGTGGCAGTCACAGAGTGCAAAAGACCATGAAAGTTCAAATCCATATGCCAAAGACTGATGGCCTTCCGACAGAGAAATATAATTATCTTCAGAGTTAATGAATGGCAGCGACGTTATTACAACGAATTCTATTCTACACATGTCCCAACTGTGATCATCTGGATCCATGTAGCCAGCTTTTATATGTGTTATTGATGAACAGTATAGCTGATTGGCTCCGACATTCGGCCGGGACGGGCAGGCCATGAAAGTCACGGTCCATACAATCCCACGATGCAACTCCCCACTACTGTAGGGGTAGTTGAGGCTAACATTATATCCAGGAGAAGGATAATACACAAGTCCAGCCCATCTCGTCGAATTCGTAGGAAAGGAGCAGGAGTCATTTTTTCCGATGGAAGGATCAGCAAGGCGGATGGTGTAGTTTCCATAGTTGATGGCTCGCACATTATATCTGTATCCATGTATATATACTGAAGGACTTGTGTTGTTTTCACATGATATTTCGTAATTGCGACTATCATGTCCACAGTAGTCTGGATCATCCTTCAATCTGAAGGGATAGTGGATATCATGGATATTCCCACACGCACTAGGCTTGCAATTCGGATTTTTCTGTGCATAGGACGGAGTTTGAATGAAATGGATAGTAATTACGATCAGAATTGGGAGGTAATTCATGATTATTTTCCGTGGTGCAGCGATACAGATGTCCAGGTTCAATTTTTCCACAGATCTTTTTCACTTTGATTGGTTTTTGAACTCGGTTGACTTGCCCGTCTTCCACGATTGCATACAAAAGAAAATTCAACGCGTCAATTTCATAATAATGATAAAGAAACTACACTAGCTTGACTGTTGAGTGGCGATCTTACATCAATTACAATTAATTTTACCTCTGATTGTTTTTTTCGTAGAAATTCGCAATTCAAGATCATTCGCATCCATGGCCTCTCATCTTCTTTCAGGGAAAAAAAAACAAGTTGAACTATATTCCGTTTGTATTTGTTTAGGAGTTATTGCAAATAAACTAGCTTGACAGTTTACTTAAGATCTTGCGTGTATAATTTGATGTATATAGAAGCCTTCGTTTAAGACAAGATGACCCATCCTATGTTGGGTGCTCCTGCAATTTTGTTTATCTTGTTTTCAGGGATCAGCGTCAGAGCAGATGATTGTACACCGTCCCGTTGCTCTCTTGATGGTCCAGAGGTTCGATTTCCCTTCCGGCTAAAATCTCGACAACCACAGCATTGTGGGTATAATCCAGGTTTTGATTTATATTGCAATGAGCAGAATGAAACTCTGCTTGCGCTGCCTTTCTCCGACAAGTTTAAGGTACTAGGAATTTACTATGATCTTCAAGAAATCAGTCTTTATAGTACTACGAGTTGTTACCCTCAACTGAACTTATCTGCCTCCTCTTTCCGATTGAGCCCAGGCTACGACTTGGAATCTTATACTATGTTTAAATGCTCGACCAGCCATTTGCGGTTGTCTGAATACAATTGCCAAAGCACATCAACCTATACGATCTACGCCGTTCCCTCTTACTATATTTTAGATCCTTTTTCGTTGGTCTCCTGTACCAAGCTTTCTAAAGTTTATGGTGCTCTTACAAGCCTCCGTTTACCTTGGTTTGAACCCGCATGTGGTTCCTGTGAGTCCCGAGGAAAAACATGCAGCATGAAAAATAATATAAGAGGCCCTGAATTACTGTGTGACAACCAACCCATGGAAAAGAATGGTAAGATTTATGTATAGTATACTCATCCCACCTTGTACATGATTTGGCTAGCAAAAGTAATCCTTTTCACTTCTTTCTGCAACAGGCAATGTGCACAAGCGGTTATCGGTATCAGGTGAACAAGTTATTCATTTCTTGCGATTACGAATCAACAATTTGAAATTGTTTAAAACCAGATACCAAGAATGTACCCAAGTTGCTGATCCCTTCGCAGGTGAAATCTTGGGACCCTTTCTCTTTGTGGTGACATTGGCATGTCTCTACCGTCTTTATGCGTCCACTAGAGCAAATAAAGAACATCAAATGAAGATTGAAAGTTTCTTGGAAGATTACAAAGATCTGAAACCTACGAGATTCTCTTATGCCAATATAAGGAAGATCACCGATGAGTTCAGTGAAAAGTTGGGGGAAGGTGGCTATGGGATTGTTTACAAAGGAAATATTTCTAGTGAGATTTATGTCGCGGTAAAGGTCCTCAACAATTCCCATGGAAACGGTGAAGAGTTTGTCAATGAAGTTGGTACAATAGGCAGAATCCACCATGTCAATGTGGTCCGGTTGGTGGGATATTGTGCCGATGGATTTAGAAGAGCACTTGTTTACGAATTCCTACCCAACGATTCGCTAGAGAAGTTGTTGTTCTTGGAGGGACCTAAGAGAAGCCCACTCGGCCGACAAAAGATCCAAGATATTGCTTTAGGAGTAGCCAAAGGGATAGAGTATCTTCATCACGGTTGTGACCAACAGATACTTCATTTCGATATCAAGCCAAATAACATCTTGTTGGACCACAACTTCAACCCCAAGATCTGCGATTTCGGTCTTGCTAAACTCTGTTCCAAGGAGCAAAGTGCTGTTTCGATCACTGCTGCCAGGGGAACGATGGGCTACATAGCACCTGAGGTGCTATCAAGGGCATTTGGCAGAGTGTCCAATAAGTCAGATGTTTATAGCTTCGGAATGCTGCTGCTTGAAATGGTTGGAGGGAGGAAGAACGTTGATCGCTCAGTGGATACGAGTCAAGTGCACTTCTCCCAATTGACTTACAATCGACTGAGCCGACAAGAGATATCGGTGAGTATTGAGGAAGAAGATGATGACGAGTCCAAGAATATTGTGAGGAAGCTTACGATTGTTGGATTGTGGTGCATTCAGTGGAATCCAAGTGATCGGCCATCTATGAAAAGTGTGGTGCAGATGTTGGAAGCAGATGGAAGCAATCTCACCATGCCACCGAATCCATTTCCAGCTACAAATGCTCCAAATCCTATTGCAAGAATGCCTGGAAGACATCATCACATAGAGTTGGAGATTATATCAGAGTAAAACCATTTTATTTCTCCAACAAAAACATGTTCTGGCTAGTACACAAATAAATGTAATGTTGGAAATTGTCTAGTCTTCTCTGTTTTCAGAATACTTTAGATGGCTTACGTTTTCCTTTGGTAGACTCATATATAGCCTTTTTTTCCCTTTGTTTGAACAGATTGCCCCATGATATTTAATTGTGTGTGTGTTCGTTTTAATTTATTATCAGTGAACCTCAAGTTTCCAACCACGTCCCTTCATTATCAAGCCCGTCAGGAAAATATAGAGTTGCTTATTTTCTTACATAAAGGGAAGAGAAAATAGTGAAGTGGCGTGAATATATAGTATAAGCCATATGATATACCTTGTGAATGAGCCAGTCAGGAAATATAGAGTTGCTTATTTTCTTAAATAACTGAAGTAAAGCCTCTACTTCACTCACTGTGACTAAACAAGGTACCAAAAAACACATTAGCGATATGCCTCGGATTTTCGGACTCCGAAATATCAAGATTGTGAAGAGCACGACACATGTTCAAGAGAAGTCGTGGGATGCGACATCAAATGCATTCTATTTTCAAATGGCATGCGAATTCAGCGACGTTTCGATTGAAGGCCAATGAATCTGACCTTAGATGGTGGAAATACATTATACACTTACAAGGAGTCTCGGCAGCAAGAACAGATGGCTCCTCATACCCTGGAATATTTCTTGAGCTTTTAGATTGAATGCAACCCATGCATGCATGTAAAAAACAAGATCCTACAACATATTCAGTCAAGAATTATGAACAAGTTCATCTTCGAAAGTATTATATTCAAGTTTCTGTTTGATATAAAAGTTGGGATAAATTCTTTATGATTCGGTTATCAATTGGCCTACATATTTTTCCAAATTCTTGTTCTAATATTTTCAAAATATGCATTTGATGCATAATTTTTTTGCATCTGGCATAACAAATCCAAGGAGTTGATATTAATGATAAAAATAGTAATTTGTTATTGTCATTTTAACATTGGAAAAAAGATTTAACGAGTTAGAATTACGGTAGTCGATCAAGTAATTTTGCCACATCTTATCTTACTTAAGAAGCATTTAACTGCACGTGGAGGGAGTCACTTCGGTAACTTCTTTAATATGGTACGTCCATAGGATAAATGATATTTTTGATTATGAATATTTGTGTTTATTTTATTTTGAAACCCTGTGCATTGAAAATATTCAGTTTTATTTATGATGCAGCTCAACTCTTTTTATAATTTCGATCATTGTATAAATGAGTGCTTATACACAAAAAAAAAAAAGAAAAAAAAAAGATAATAGCCCAAAACGAAAAGGAAAGGGAAAAATACATTATCAAAATTATTGGTCCCCGCTACTAAATATACATGCATTAGTTTCAGTAGCCTAAATATCAATTTCGAAGAATAAAGATTGAAATCGATAAGTTTTATTTTTATAAATTTTGGCTTTAAAGAATGATTACAAAAAAACATCAAGTCGAATATTCATCACAACGGTATAGAAAAGTTTTTGAAAATTAGAATATATAGAGAATATTAGAATCAATGAGATTACAGATACTTTTTAAAATTAAAATAACAAATATCTAATCCAAAAATATGGTTAAATATGGATATTTTAAACCACGCACCCGGCAACCAAACGAATGAACGAAGGCTGTGACAAGCAGCTTCTAAAAAATGCAAGGATTTGTTTCCCCCTTGGGTGCCGAACCCCACGTATGTATCAGTTTATACATGGTTATGATGTGATGTCCTTATAGGTAGTTGATCAGGCAACTTTCACCCTTTTTTTCTGGGGGAAATTGTATTAGTACCATTCTGAAATCAATCAAATGCTTCGATTTTGTGCCAACTTTTATGCGTGGATAATAGTTGCCATGCCACTTAATTTCTTTGAGCTTCTGAATCGCATTTACAGATAGTTGGCCAGGATATTTTCTTAGAGTGACCATATTGTTGCACCGGCCCATAAGTCGTCCTAATGGTGCGCAGTTGTGCAAATGCAAACACTTTCAAGCAACAATAAAAGTATCCCTACCTTGCACAACTCCGACTATTAAACGATTATCCGATTGATACTGTCTACAGAATAAGCCTTCTTGTATTTGGCGATGACAAGTCATTTTGCTCCTTGACGAACAAACATGCATTTACAAATTGAAACAGAGTGTTAGCAAACCCTGAGATCATACAGAAAAGGCCATATGGAGTTCGAAAACGGCTTCAGATTGGAGGTGACAATTTTTCAATATTTTTTCTCACAAGGAATCTCTCTCTTATCAAATACTACAATATATTATCCATATACAGACCAATATTTATTTTAAGCATTATAAGAAAGGATAAAGCATTCAATGAAAATTAGTTTATCGTTAACTGCATATCATTTTAAATTCAAGCCTTTGTTTGAAAAATTAAATACGTACGCCTTACTTTTATTAGCAAAAAACTACCAAAATACAAAAATGAATGTCAATATTATTGTGGAACTGCTAATAAAATTTATACTATTTGTCAAATTGATTATCATCATCTATAATCAGATGATTGATCGATGATCAAACCGCAGGAAATTAAAATGGCTCAATTTACATGCAGCTAAGGCTTCCAAAAGGTGATGCATCATTTCAAATCACAGCTTTTCCATTCAAGATTTAAAAAGTCAAAAATGTGGTTAAATATTGAAAAATATTGCTAAATACTCCTTACAGTACTTTTTTAAAAGTGCACTTACTATGGTCCCATAGTAATGTTTCAGCTGCAAAGAAAGCATTAGCTCAATAACCTTCTGAAGACAAAACATTTAATATCGTGTAACGAAAAGAACATGATCTTGAAACTCCTAAATCTCGTGAGGTTGTTTCCACCTCATTACTCTCAGCAGAAGACAGCATCCACAAATGGCCACCAAAAAAGTTGCCCAAAAACATATCCAAGTGCCTGATCTTCATATACGTGAGACAGCTAGAGCAATGGACTTGGAAAAATCTGGTCAGTTAACATGATCGTCCAACTTTTCCATGAGCTTCAAGGCATCAGAAACAAGCATGTTCGTCAAACACGAACCTTGTGTATCAGAAAGACTCATGACAACAAAATCCACATGGTATATTTGATTTCGAAGAGTCTATGCCGAGGGATATTGATCCTTTCGAGAACTTGTTTATATTCTCTTCAAGTTCTGCTGACCTCAAACTACATACAAAGTTCGAGCTCAGTTTCTTTGTTCCAAAAGCTCAAGTAACAAGATCTGTGAAACTTCCATGACAATAATATATATATATATGGAAAAAAATATTTTTTTGTCCAAATTCAAAGTAAATATGTAATAAATAACCGAATATTAGTTTTAAAATTTTTTAAAAATATATATAAGAAAATGATTTTTCAAAAATAACAATAGAAAAATAGTGAAAACGGATTTGATCTGTTCAGCCAATTCTTTGATGGGCTGGACGGTTCAACCGATTATTGACCCATTTTGATTGATAAACGAACCAGTCTAACTTTAAAACGGACCAACCGGTTTCACCGAACGGTCGAACCGAATTATTGTTTATTAATAAATACAAATATAATATAATGAATAATATGTTTTAAATTTATAAAAATCTTACAAATATATATAACTAGATACTTTTTCAAGTTCTTAATAATTATGTAAATATATAACCAAATATTAGTTTTATATTTTAAAATAATTAGAAAATTATTTTTTCCAAAAATAAAAATAAAAAAATATTGAAAATCGGTTGAACCATCCAGGCCGGTTTGACCAGTTCGACTAGTTTTTGACCGCTTTTGACCGATTAAACCGGTAAAACGGTTATTTTTACATGGTTAGGATCGGACCGAACTAGTTCCCAGTCGAATCGATCGGTCCGGCCCGGTTCAAAAAAGTGTGCTATGTATAACCCATTTTACCAGAATAGTGACCAGTCATCGGTTGAGCTGACCAATCCAATTCAATTTTAAAGACATTGACTCCGACATTAGAATTCATTTTAAACATTCATCACTAGTTTTTTATTTCGTCAGCACCTTAACTGGTTTAAAAAAATTGTCCAATCATCAACATATTATGTATGAAAAGAAAGGGAGAGCAAAAAGAGCGCCATTTCAATACATCTATCCAATTAGCCAGTAAAATACAAAAGATGAATGTTTTCACTAACCATAAAATCTCCGAGACTTAAAGGAGCATCACCTAAATCACAATCCTATAGTGAAAGAAACAAGGTACAAAGATTGGTTGCTGAAATTAGTAGCCTGGTTATGTGAAACATCCTCGATCTCATCTCCCATATTGTAGACTAGCTGAAATCATCTAGGAGCTACCGCACGTGCCACCTGATATCGATGATTAAAGGAGACCGACAACATATACGACTAAAACAACAATATAAATCCCGACTAACAAAAGGGAAAAAAACAATTTAACTTTACAAGTGCAAAAAGAAAACATGAGGACTTGATAAAATATCTAGTGGTCATCAACGAAACAATGTGATCATCAATTGTAACTGTTTAATCAAGTGATGTGAAATTTGTCATCTGCTCCAGATCAAGATGGTGACTACTGACAAAAGTTCATTCATTAAATGGTACCATAAAATTGAGGAATTACCTGAGCGGTATACATGGAGCTGTCAGAGAGAAATTTTAGAAACTCTTGCTTCTTTATCTCATAGTTGACCTTTGCATGGTCTAAGTATGACTCCTCTCTCGAAAGATCTTCCGCCATTCGATCTTTCTTCCATTTTGTTTCCTTTATCTGGTTTTCAGTCTCCAAGTATTTCTCAGGGATGCTCAACCTTTCATAGCCAATAGGAAACCTGACAACTTCCCTTAAAATAGAATATTCAAGTGATTGATTAGATCATGGGATATAAACAATGATTAAAGAGACGAATACACATTAAAAGATAACGAATTTGGCTAATCAAAGTAAGACATCTGACTCATCTAATTATTTATGCACATGGCGTGCATATAAATAATTCAATTATGCACTTTTCAAGGAACTAGTTCATAATATGAAGAAATTCTGAACTAAGGCCAAGCTTTTACCGAGGATGGCCCAAACGAATTCCAGGACTTCGAACCATCCCTCCATCCAGAGAAATGGCTCCATCTGGTATATAAGGAAGAGCCTTTAGCATTTCTTCCCTTGATCTGTACACTTGCAACCTTGATAATAGGTTATAGAACAATGTTTCTCTGAGGCCAAACCCACTCTTCGTAATATTGTACAAGTGAGTTCTGTCAATATTTATCATATTCACCGCAAAACCAAGAAATCCACGAGGAGTTTCCGCATTGATTGTTCTTGGTTTTAGAAGATCAAGCCTCCGTTGAGGGTCATCGGCTATAAACTCTCCAGGATATGGCCTATATATAAATCCAGAGAATAGAGCATAAAGTTCAGCAATTACTAAAAAGCCACTTCATAAATAACAATGACAACTTTAGAAGTGTAAACCTCAGACTTTCAAGGCAAATGACAAGAAATGGGTCATCAAGGGACCTTCCAGTTGAAGTTGCGAGTGCATGAAGGCCCAAGCTTTTATTTAAACCTTGTTTGTTGTATGTTTCCAAGGCCTTGACTCCTTCATAGGTCTTGCAGACCATAGCTAACATGGTTTCTAGGCCCAAATAGTCAGAAAGAAGCCTAGTACCCAAAATTGAGAAAAAAATCGAAGTCAGTAACAAATTTCCTGAAGGAAAACCAAAGATAAAAGAAATGAAACAACCTGCTAAGGTTGTCATCATCAACTTTTCCAAGTGTAGCAACAATGCCAACCACATCTTTTGTCAGCGGATGATCAGAAGCCTGAGATTCAGGTTGACTTTTTATCATACACAAAAGGGCAGCAGCTGATTTGTCATGCTTAAGAATATTACCAAGAGTTTCTTTCTCACTCTTCGAAAGGTCAGAGTATTGGTTTTTAGTTGCGGAGAAACTTATTTTATGATACTTTTGAAGAGTCACTACAGGAACAAGTGGGTGAAAAAGTTACAGAAAAGATCATGATCTAGTCAACAAGGAGACAGAAGGTAAACTTATCCAGACGCAGAACACAATGATCAGATACTTATAAAAACTTGTGATGCAAATTGCAGCAAGTAGCGAGGTGGCATACATATATCTTAATTATGCACTAAACTTTGTTATAGTCTGATAATGCACAAAGTTGCTCAACATGAACAATATGCATGTTCAATAATGTCCAAGTCAAGAGCAACAATCTTAAAAATCCATTGATTCCCGAAATTAAAGGATGAAATTTGGCAGTCGTAATAGTAAGATAGCTGTCATATCCAAAATTGATTCCTCCAACTTAATTTTCTGAGCTTTCAAGTACTTAATGCTGTCCTCGTGATGCTTAATTTTTTGACCCAGCTCCTGGAGATCGTCCTGAATTATCTGCAACAATACATCCACAAATTTGCATTCAGGTAATTATTATCCATCAAGAGAGAAAGAAAATAAAGAATGTAAGAAATACCCTTCTCAAATTGAGAAGCAATTAACAGTCATCACATCATCTCATGTATTGTCACTAAACAGAATCATCAAAGTTTCAAGGAAATTAGTGGCAAACCTTGGAATGACTTATCATTGATTCAGTCTGCTGACTAAGCTGTCCATCTTGATTACCCTCTCCCACAAAGACATGGGGAGCTGGCGAATCATGACCTGCAAGATTAAGCGCTGCTGATGGATCGGAGACAACCATTGACCTTGAATTGATTGGCAGCTGGCGTATCAAGGACATTACTCAGTTTTAGTTTTAGTACACCAAAGACAAATTCAGAAGTATATGTCTAAAATCCAAAGAGTAAGTAAATTAGGCACTAAACTTTTTCTGCGACTTAGGATTTGAAAAAATGTTTACTCTTCAGGATTATATGTTTCCTTCCGAATTTATACACTCTACAGCTTATAACAATACATAAACTCAGTTAGAGTGGATTTCAAAGTGTTATCGATAGAATAAACTGTTTCTCAATTTTGAGCTTCATATACAAGCCGAATTCATGACCACTGAGTAGACTTGTAATCCAAAAGTCAAAGTTTGTCCTTGCATCAACCAACTACTTTCCCAAAGTAAGTACATTGTCAACAAATAGACTCTCTGTAAGAATTAATTTGTCATTTAAAACATCAAACCATAAAGAGACGCAAGATTGAAACTCCTGTGGTAGAACAAAAGAAACACGGCACGGCGTCAAATAAATCAAGCTGGAAACAAAATTAGGTTGAATATAACAAATTAAAATGTAATAATCGTCAAAATTCCACTTTCTCCTTTGCAGCATTTTCAAAATCTGCATCGATCCTAATCACCCCTGTCAACAAATACAAGCTGCATGCTTAACATATCCGATCCCTTGTACGGAAAAGAACTCGGAAAACACCTTAAATGGACATAAAATACCAATTCACAACTTAATTAAGAAAAGAAACCAATAATGGAGATATCCAAATTAATTAAAAGAAAACAACTTAATTATTGAACCTGCTGTGGTGTCTCGGAATCTTTAGATGTCCGCTTCTGTTCCCCTCCGCCAAACATCGATGGGGGGTGGCGGTGGTGCTGCTGAGGGCGGGAAGGGAGAGCTGAGCAACACTGAGAGTTTGAAGAGGGAGAAGAGAAGACTGTAAGAGTAGTACAAAGTATGAAATTATTTACTTTTGATATTATAATCTAATATATGATAGCCTATTTTATAGGCTTTTTTTTAAGAATAAAATAAAAGAAAACATTAATTGTAAAACTATTGCATTTTCGTGGGTGTCGCAAAAATATTACAATTCGGAGTTTGAACTCTGGACTGATGCAAAACACGAACTCCGATATTTTCATTTTTTATATTTATCTCTTAGAATCCGGGATTTAAAAGTCCGGATTCTGATATGAACGGAACGCGATATTTTTTATTTTATTATTATCGGAGATATATTTTATTATCTTTCAAAATCCGAAGTTTGAAAGTTCGAATTCTAAGATACGCGCAACACGATTTTTTATTGTTATCTTGAGAATCCGGAATTTAGAACTCCGGATTCTGAAAGAGATATTTTCTTCGCCTCCGACTATAAATAATTGCTTGATTTACGTTGCAAATTGCTCATTCCTCAACATATTCTTTTACATGTGTCCTTCCTTTTGATCAACAATTTTTTTTATAGTTTACAGTTAATTTATATATATTTTCAGGTTATAATCAAAATCGTTACGCTAATTCACTTGATATCAACGATAAAAAGTTAATTATTATGCATATTCAATTTTTTAGGATTTCTAGTATATTATAATTTTATTTTGATCCGTTGGCATTGTAGTATTATTAATCAAATGTTTGAATTTTAGATATGATAATTATCCAATTTTTAATATTGAGTTTTGTTTGATCCGATTACAGGTCATGCATGTTTTTTCCTAATTTTTTTCTTATTTCATTTTACCCATTTGCTAACTTTCAATTATGTTTTATACATATGATTAAAATTGAGGAATTTAATTTAATAAAAAATAATAGTTTGTAAATCAAAATAAAATTACAATATTATCCCTTATTATCTTCTTTTTATTATATTTATTAATTTTTACAAAGGTTAAAAATATAATTTATACATTTTATTCAATCAAATCAAACATATTACTCTTATCAAACATTATTCTATTGAACTCCATCACTTTATAATCACATGATTTATTATTAATCATATCCTACAACATCTCATATAGCAAGACAAATGGTACATAATACCATGATATATGTTGGATGTGCTAAAATGGTATCGTTGCTATAATAATACACCAAGGCACAAGAATATAATTGCAGTATATATTATTCTATTACTTTTTTCTTTTTTAACTCAGATATTTTTTACTTTTTGCAGTATATATTATTCTATTTTTATTATTTTTTAATAATAACATGTTTATAACTTTCAAAAATTAAAATTAAATATAGCAAAAAGCCCGCTTACCTCTTCTTACCGTAGCACAGATTCATTGGAAAAGAAGTTGTGCAGCACTCAAACAAAAGCACATTTCAGTTAAAGGATGATTGCCTTCACTTGAAACTAGGGAAGCACTTTGGCAGAATTTCAGTTGCTCACTCACTCAAAATGAAAGACATGTCTCTCGAAAACAGTAACTATTTGCTTGAAGATATCAAAAGTGAGGGGTGAGGTCTCCTCCTTCATTTGGCTCTATTTATAGGTTCAAAAGGGGAGAGGTTAAAAGTCAGTCAGTATCATCCATTAAACCGTTTCTATGATTTAATATTTGGCCAACAATTGATGAAAGAAAGTGTTGTTACATTTCATTTGAATTTTGAATTTACATGGCTGAACTTGATTAGAAAAGAGTCACAGTACATTTTCTGAAAACTTCATTGTATATATGGTAAAAGGTTGTTCTATTTTGAATTAATATGACTGCTATAATCTGACAAATATAGGTTACAATGGACCGAAAACAATGTAGGTTACAATGGATTGAAAACTTGCATATATATGCATGATGCATGCTTGTATTTCGAGTTCTCACAGTATACCTATAAAATGGTTGACTTTCAACTTTTTGTTATGATGGCATGAGATATCTGATATGAAATCTGTAAATGAAACATGATCCTAACGAGAAAAGACTTGTCATCAATGTGGATTAGGTATCTACTCTCTTGGACAATATATGTTATACAACTTGGTGTGTACATTTAATCTGGAAGATATGTAGTATCTAATAAATCAAGTGTGGTCTCGTCTGGAATCCATCAGTTTGCGTTTGGATGTCGATGTGAGATGACATCGAGCTAGTGCGGGGATCGTGGTTGGAGACGCTTGGAAGAGTGTTCTAGGTAATATTCGATACATGCGATCGATTAAGGTGGCGGAACTTGAAGCGATTCGACATGGCTTAGACTTGTGTAGGAGAATGGGTTTGTAAATGTCCATATCTCTTTGGATTCGATCAGTGCAGCGCATGCTATTTTGAATACTACAAAAATGATAAGACACACGTTAGCTCATAAAGCTTATTAACATCTATAGACTACGAATGGTTAGAGATGCTTTCCCTCTCCCAATCTGGGTTTTTAGATTTGTATCAAACGATATTTTGCACTAAGTTTATTTTAGAAGTTTGAGTTTTTTTTTTCTTTTTTTTTTTTTAAAAAAAAAAAGATAGAGCAGTCACCTGTATTTTAGCCTAGCTGGAAAGTGGGCATTCTTTACAGCCCAATTATCGACTCAAATATGCAAGCCCCTCGACTGTTTTAATAATTTTATGGAAGATAAACAATCAAACAGTAGGCTTAAACTGTAAGTATAATTGAGAAGAAGTAAATTATACAGTCAGTGAACAAATTTCTTGTAAACTCGATTTGACACCAATCATACTCGAAGTTTGACAGTTGTTTATCACAAAAAAAAAAACTCCATTAAGAGACCTTTAATCATCCATCTTCGATCTTCCTCATGAAATTATGACCCACTTTTATTCAGTTTATTTTATGATATACAACATATTGTGTTTTAACTGTATATATTTATATGTGATTAGCTTATTGCAAAATCTAAACTATATATGTTAGAAGTAATTTTTATGTGTATCCCATTAATTATTTGAAATATATCCCTTATGCATCATCTGTCGAAAACTTCCAAATCTGTGAGTCGATGTCCCTTTAAATGCAAGCAAAAGGCAGCCATCTACCAAAGCAAGAGTATAGCCTTCATTGATTTTTACTTTTAATCTCTCAACCACATTTAGAGGTTGGAATACAAATTGTTGGTGATGAGACTTCCACAGCTCACCAATCTTAATTATTATTATTTTTTTTTAAACATTGTATCTTCGAACTACATTTTGATTTGCATATAATTAGAAATAAATTTCATTCAAAATTTTAAAAACTTGGGAGTAGATAGATGAGTAAATTGAGGTATTAAAGAATTTTTATTACAACCCTCGTGAGGTACTAAATGTTTGATCTGTATTTGATTTTGACTATTGAAATTGTCCGTCTCTCGAACTCCAAGAACATTTTACATGATAATTCGAAATGTGTGCAACAAAAATCATACCCCGATCTTCTTAACTGCAATACATATAACATTATTTTAATAAAATATCTGGTAATCAAAGTAAAAAAAAGATAGTATTTGCAGTAATAATAAACTTAAATAGACAAATTAAGAAACATGGTTGGCGTGTCAAATGAAATTAAACCTCTATTAAATAGACTATGACATCTTTTGATTGGTGTTTAAAGACCTATTGCGGTATTCATTTATTACATATTAAATTAAAATATTGAACATCAAAGTTAGGTTAATTTCGATCACAGTAATAATGGGAAATATCCTACTTCAACTACTGTTTGAACTATTGATCATGTAAAATTGGATAATCAGTTAGGTTCACGACGAAACCTATAAATCATTCACTTATCCAATTTTAATACCTCTTACACAATAGATCTCAGCAGAAAACTAAAGAGTAACAGTAACAATTGATTGTGTTCAATAGTTTCTCATATCAAATTATTGATTCTAGAGATATAAACTGTTTCAAGTATCAACAGAACCTGAAGAGCCCCTTCTTTCAAACAAAGAGGGAGAACCGATTATTCACATTTCATTTTGTGTGGTGAGAGGCAAATTGAAAGCTATACAAGGAGATATTATAACATGCACATGAACTGTAATCAAATTTGATGTCACATATATATATTAGACTAGAATTTTGCTAATATATCAATATGAATCCATCAGCTTAGTCATTCGGTATTCGTTATTATCTTATGTCACGAACCAAAATATGTCAAAAAAATGGAATTAGTTAGAATAATATAAAGAAATGAAATTCTAAAAAGCTAGAGTATAACATACTAATTATATCGTCATTTTAAATACAATTTGATATGAAGGATAAACTGATATTTATACGAGAGCTGAGACTCTTTAGGAGGCCAGCACATGTCATTGTCTGATTGCCCGATCCCGACTATACACAGGACTCCAGAGGATCAGCTACCCCTCGTGAAAAGATTAAATAGCAACGGCAAATTTGCGAAAGGCAGCAGTTACTACTGCTGCTGCTCATTCAATACACATACTAGTATAGCCCACTTTTCTCTCCAAAGTCACACACTTTTTCACTATCACCCCTTTACTCCTCCTCACATGTTCTTTCCTTTAGAACAGATTGCTCACATTTTCCTGAAAAGGCCTTCCGTATTCTGTGTTCCAATGGGTTTCGGGAATTACGTGATATGAATCGAGGGCTGTGGGTAGTCTGCGGGTTTGATCGTGTCATATTTTGTAAGGATCTTTTGCAGGTGGGGTGTTTCAGGATTTTGTGGTTTATATTCCATTTTGAAGGTGTATGATCATTTCGGCTGGAGATGGGGAAGAAAGGAAGCGGGTGGCTCTGGACGGTGAAGAAAGTTTTTAAGCAATCTCCCGGTAGAGATTTGCCTGACAAGAAGGTTTGATCATTGTGCAGAAGATTTGATTTATTTTCTTAAGCTTTTGTTGAAATGGGACAGATGTAAGAAAATATAGCTGTTGGTAAATGATAATCCTATTACATGCAATACAATCAATACAGTCTGGTTTTACTGAGAGTGAAACTCATAATTTAACCAAATCATGCATGAACAAGATGATCTACTGTCGCTGACCATTTAACACAAGAGGTTAAATTTAAATATAATAATAATGAAGTAAAAAAAAAACTTGATAGATGAGAACGGTCTTGAAATTTTACGTGCAGTCAAATTAAATGTTCACTTTTAGGCCCATTTCTATCTGGAAAGATTTTAGATTATGTCCAATATCGACATATTGATTGATTGATTTTTGTTTTTGATGATATGGAAGCACATTAATTTCAGGAAATTTGGGTCATTTAATTATATGGTCCCCTATATATCATTATGTACTGAAGCAAAAGGCAGCAGGGGTCATGCCCAGTTGCTTTCTTTCCAACCATGCTATTCACAACAGATCAC
Source organism: Dorcoceras hygrometricum (assembly GCA_001598015.1). NCBI lineage: Eukaryota > Viridiplantae > Streptophyta > Magnoliopsida > Lamiales > Gesneriaceae > Dorcoceras > Dorcoceras hygrometricum. Next base: position 238,272 of record KV018450.1, read on the forward strand.
ATTGGTAATCATGTGCTGTTAATTGACCGATCCCTTTTGGTATGATAACAAAACTTTTGATGTAATAATTGTATTATTTGGTCATATAACACCAATTTTAACTCTGGATTCTTGGTATCCCATTATGAAGATGGCAGTGGCAAGACTGGTGTAAATGATCTTGAGTAAATTTTAAGTTCTTGGTTTGGTTGGATCAGAGAAATATGATCACACGCACATTGTCACGAAGGATTAATTTTGTTGCCAGATGTTTTATTTTGCTGACATATTAGTTATTAGGCCTAAAAAAGTGCTGAATGTAGAAATGTGCTTTTGCAATTCTGGCCAATTTTTCAGGTCGGTGATGAAGAAAAATGGCAGTACGAAGCACCAGAGGTCGTGTCCCTTGAGCATTTCCCTGCAGAAAGTTCTCCAGATGTGACAAATGTGGAGAGTGATCACTCGTCTCCAGTGGCTGAGGTTAAAAATCGTGCTATAGCTGTGGCCGCGGCAACTGCAGCAGCGGCTGAGGCAGCCGTTGCAGCAGCGCAGGCGTCTGCTAAAGTTGTCAGATTCGCTGGTTACGGCCGCAAGTCTAAGGAAGAAAGAGCTGCAATTCTCATACAATCTTATTACAGAGGATATCTGGTGAGTTTATATGATCCATTTTACCACTTTTCAGGATAGACTAATGCCCCATAACATTACTAATATCGGGGTTAATGGTCCCAACAACATTACTTGAAAGAATATCTTATCAGTCCCCCTAAATCCTAAGCTCTTATATGGATTCTTTGTTTTTGCTATCTCCAAAAGTTCTATCAATCTCAACTATTTCCCATTAATTTTTTCTTATATTCAATGTTTAGGCAAGGCGGGCATTGCGAGCTTTAAAGGGCTTGGTGAGGCTTCAAGCTCTAGTTAGGGGTCACAATGTGCGTAAGCAAGCGCAGATGACAATGCGGTGTATGCAAGCTCTTGTACGGGTCCAGGCACGTGTCCGGGCTAATAGACAACAATTAGTCCAGAAAAAGCTTCAATCCAAGCTTGAAAAAGAAGGTAGGCTTAAATCGGGTGAAGATCATGCCATGAAGAAAAGAAATCAAATCGCAACGTTTGAGAATGGGCAATGCGATCAGATGAATCAGAGTATTAGCAAATTATGGGAAAGTTCTTCAAGAAAATTGTCAGATATCGAAATGAGAAGGGAAAGAGCCCTAGCTTATGCTCTCGCTTACAAGGTTTGAAATCCTTATGCATTGGTCAATCTTCTTTTTATTTGTTTTAAAGCTAAATCCTGCTCTATCAATTGGTTGTGACCCAAGTTAAAGGTTAAATGTTGGTTTACCTCGTGAGGCCATCTTTTAAGTGAATGTGTTGCATAGTTATTAAAGTCGCCTGGTTGGCTTGCTTAGGCTTGAGGTTGTGATGAGGTTCATCAGTCTTTTCACCAAGGCGGAAAGATGGTGAATCCCTTCATTAGATTGTTCATCTTAGCCATGAAATACAAGTCACTGCACTTCACAAACTCAGAATATTTTTACCGAGAACCTTAAATACAGGAACGAAAAATGGCAAGGCAAATGCTGAGTGATAGATAGGTTTGCTTTATTCCTTTCTAACAGGTTGTTCCACAGTAGATGTGCACCTAAGACCTATATATAGACTTATCAAAGACAAATGTAAAGGGGTTGTTGGAATTTATCCAGTCCAAGTTCATTAGAGCAGACATGACATGTTTAATTATTTTGAACCTGTACTAACATTTGGCCTTGCTATTTGATCCTGCAGCAAAATGAACACTTGCTACAACAACCCCACATGAATGGAGGCGAAGCTGAACTCTATGAACACCGAATGAACAGGCCGCCATGGGGTTGGAACATGCTCGAGCAGTGGATGGCGGCTCAGCCCTACTATCCACGACATAAGATGGACCGTGGCACCACCATAGATGACATGTCTGAGAAAACAGTTGAAATGGATTATGGTACACAGTTGGGCCTAGAAAACGTCAACATGGGCCGATTTAATCCGATGGAATCGAGCCCATATACATTCCGGCAACAACGGAGATTGAGCTCCGATGAAGTCCCTAGCTACATGGCCCCAACCCAATCCACCAAAGCAAGAATCCGAAACCAAGGCCCGGTTAAGCAAAGAAGCACCCCCACGGCCCAATGGAACTCATCCACAAGAACCGGGAATGGTTTCGGGCTGGCTTATGAGACATCAAGTTCGGGCGGAGGGACGACTTGTCAGGTCCCAAGAAGCCCAAATCCAAAAGATAATAATACCTATGGGTCCGGTAAGTGGATCCGTAGCCCGGAATCAAGTAGCGAGGAGAGGGCCTTGGTCAGTGCTATGAATGGTTGGAGGCGTAGTTTTGCCTAATTCTTTTAGTGTGATAAAAAGCCTGATGTTTGTTAATAAGTTAATATGTCGTTTATTTGTAAACTATATATCTGCCTAATAATGTTGTGTGTAAGTGGATGCAAGTTGATGTATTACAAAGTCCAAGTTGTAAAATTTTCATCTTATTATTGAAAATGATGGGAAAATATAATATATATTATTTCAAACTTTTGAATTTCACTACCAATCGAAATAGAAATCTCACTTTTTTTATGTTAAATATGATTTCAAGCAATGGACTTGATTTCTTCAAAATATTTAAAAATTAATCTAATTAAACAAGTTACACTTATTATTAGATTCAACTAGTTAGAAAATGCATGATTGTCGGCGAAAGAGAGACATAAAGTAATAACTTTTAATTTCTATAAACAGATAATCTTTACGGGAATCGCTTTGGTTTATACATGCAAATGCAAACTGCGATCCAATTATTGAGAGAACTACAAAAATAACAATATTATTTATTATTATTAAGGTGGGTTTTACTTTCATATTTTCAAAGGTTTTACTGAGTTTTGGAAGAAAGAAAAAGAATAAAGCTAAAAATCCATCAGAATCACAAAAGGGAAAAATATATTAAAAAGAACTTGAAAATAACTTTTACCGAGGAAAAATTTAAATCACCTAGTAAAGTCTGCCATTAAATTCTGAAAATCTATGCGATTTTCGTATTTACGTTGAATTTTGTATAATTTGATTGAATTTTTGGGAGGAAGTGCGCCCTTCTACTTTCTGCTTTTTAGCTATACATGCAGAACACAGGGTTTGTAAGTAATAATAATATAAATTGTATTTTTTTTACTAACCCACGGGTCAACTCGGCCCGTCATACCCCGCCCCGTCCTAACCCACGACCCATTTGGTCCAGTCCGTTTCGACCCGTCTCCAAACGGGCTATCAATCTATTAACTCAACCTGTCAAATTTTCATGATGGGACTGGCTAGTTTGACAGGCTTGGCCCATTTTGACAGCTCTACGGGCATAGTGGTGGGCTTCTGTTTTCATGGTAAATAATTTTGGGTAAGATTTTCAAAAATCTTGAATTTTTTACGTTTTGGTTTACATTTAAAATATAAGATCAAAATTTTTAAAATACAAGCAGTCACATATATAATATATAATTTCAAGAATTTGCAAAAAAAAGTTAAACCAACTGCAAAGTGAAAGCTTTGAATGAAAATCGATGATAAGAAGAAATTGAAAATGAAAATAATATAACATTTGATTTTCATTCTAGGAAATGAAAATGAAATAGAGCTGGTTCCTTTCGTGTCCTAATCATCATGAATAAATAATCATCATAAGTTAATTAAATGCATCTTTATAATGACGATATGATTTTGCACGGCCATGTCTCACCAATTAAGTTAGATTGAGAAAGATCAAATAATCCACGTATTTCTTCTTACAAGAAAGATCCCAGCTTTATTCTTAAAAGTTAGGCTATCAAAGGACCCATACACGTTTTAATTCGAGGGATATGTACGAATAAGAAGTATGCTCCACACGATATTCGAACTCGCGAAACCGAAGAGGAGAATCTCATGTTACCTCAAGTTTTACCAACTCATATGCGTACCGTAGGCAAGATCTCAGTTTTATTACAAGGTAAGAACATCATTTTCAAATATATCGACTACAAGTAAAAACATCGCTTTCTTTTTCATAAAACTAATTGTTGGTACTCTCACAATGTCTACAAGGATTTGATTTGAGGCGTCTAAAAAAGAATTTACGAAATAGAAAATCTTAGTATATATAATTCTTCATTAATAATGATGGCAACTGTCGTGGAAAAAGTACTATGTTATGTCGCTAATATAACTTGCAACCATCAAATATATAATGATCAAACTTCCATCCCTAATTCTTAAAAATCGTATCTTGTAGTAGCTCAAACATCATGTTTGAACTGTTAATTTTTCCAAACATTTTTTGTTTTCTCAACAATTTTCGAAAATCACAGACTTGAGGCTCAAGTTTCGTTGCCAGCAATGTGCTAAGGGATATGTTTTTTCAAATTTCAAATTTGATATTATAAATTTTCTTTTGACTTCAAATTTCACATGTTAATAAACTCCAGTTTCAAGCAAATGGATATGTTCTCACAAGTATTTAAAACTGGTATATATTGATCCAATAATTGTAATGAGGTCACATGTATAAGTTCCATGTGATGCAGTATGTAATGGAAGTTATTCTAAGTATAGTCAAATAATTATTTTACACTATAGAAATGAGGTTCCAACTTGCAAGTGGACCAAACTTTTAGAATGCCAAGTAAATAACCATTATACTCTCTTTTTTTAAGTAGAAATGTCACTAATAAAGAAGCATATAGTATTGATATACTTCTGCAAAATGTACAAATGAGCACCAAATTTTTGCATTATCATTTCCAGACAATTATTTTTCTCATATAAGTAAAGAAAACAAAAACTGCTTGGGAAGAAAGGGATTATTGTAACCATAGATATCCTTGAAGGACAGATAAATGCCATTGAATATGTGCCTCATAATTCATGGCCCCCCCTGGTGGTAATTTCTTCAAACTCAGTGCTTTAGATCCATGTTCCTTGTGGGCCTCTGGAGGGCAGCCACTCCAACCTGGAAAGAATACAACATATATATTATTTAACAAAGAAAATTTCTGATACTCTGATAAAAATGTAGCATTATTTTTTTTTGTTTATTACCACGATTTCCTATGTATCAATGGCGACAACATTACCTGGAATCTTGCGAGTCTTGCTCCGAACATTCAAAGCCGTAAACTGAAGCAGAATGGGAGTGGGGTATTTCAAGGGGTCAGCACTGAAAACCAGGGAAAAGAGTTATTTTTTATTTTGTTTCTTTTTCCTTTTTGGTTTGGTTTGCTTTTTTTCTGCGATTCTGTTATACAGTGTACCTTTTTATTACTGATATCGCAGTTTTCCCACGTGTAAAGTTCATGCCTTTGGCATTCTCTGATGATTTATGTTGGATAATTTTGAGCAAGAAACAGGTGGTTCCAGCCTTTTTCAGTTGGGATCCTCTGCTTTAGCTTGTTTCTTGGAAATCAGAAATTGATTCCCAAAAGGGTTCTTGTTTTAGGTGAAATCCTTGCCTACCAAAAGAGGGATTCTTGGGATGATTGAAGTGCACTTGGCCTCCAGTTCTTGTAGGTCTACTTGTTTTAGTTATTTTCACAATTTGTTTGGACATTAGTTGCTCTGTTTAAGTCTGTGGAGCTTTTCATATTTACACTTTCGTTTTTTCGGTTTCTGTGTTGGGGTAAATATTCTTGTTTGTCCCCAGAGTCGAATGAATAATATGTATAGACCTCTAATGTATTGAAAGAATTATTAAGGTGGATTTTTAAAAACTTGATTCCCTTTTTTGGCTTTTGTTCAGAGGTGGCTGATCAAGAAACTGAGTTATGGATGAGAATGGTGTTTTCCGAAGGAAAATTGATGGACTATATCCGATATTGTACGGTGTTTCTTGCGCAGTCGTTGCTCTTAAATTCTTTCCAGAGCCTGAAATTTGTGATGCTAAATGGTCAGAAATAAGAAATAGGATGCTTCAATGCAGTGCCCATCTTCTCGGGTTGCTAGTTTGGAGAGTTCAAAAAGAGGAGTCTGATAATAGCGTTAATATTCAGCTTCTCCATAAGCTGGAGAATGCACAAAAAGGGATACAAGAATTAAAGAAGCAGCGAAGCGAAGATGCAAAAGCTAACGAAAAAGTTATGAGTATAATTTCATCTAGAGAGCAGAAGTGGTTGGATGAGAGAAAGAAACTTAGACACCAAGTCTGCGCTTTACTGAATGATTTGAGAGTTCTTGAGAACGACAAGGATAAGGATATTTCCGAGCTGAAAGAGAAATTGAAAGATAACGAGGTTATTTTGTTGTCTAAGGATAAATCTTTAGATGAACAGCAGAAGAAGAGGGAAGAGGTTGAAGAAAGGCTACAAAAGGCTGAGATCCTAGTTGAGGAGTTGAGAGAAAACATTAAGCGTGAAGCTGAATCTCATGCTGGTGAAATTGCAAAGCATAAAACAGCATTCATCGAGCTCGTGTCTAACCAAAGACAGCTTGAAGCAGAGATGGGTCGAGCCCTAAAGCAAGTTGAAGCTGCAACAGAAGAGCTTGATGCAGTACTAGAGCAAAAGGAGCAGTCTGTATTGATGACTCAGAGATTATCCATGGAACTTGTTAAAATGCGCAAGGATTCAGAACAGAGAGACCAGATTTTGTCTGCTATGTTGAGGAAATCTAAATTTGATACAGCTGAGAAGCAGATGCTTTTAAAAGAAGTGAAAGAATCAAAGGCCAAGAGAAAGCAGGCTGAGCTAGAAACAGAGAGGCTGAGGGCTGTTTCTGTATCGAAAAACGAGAGAAATTCGTTTAGGAATATGTTGTCTAAGCAATTAAGTTCAAAGTCACATGCATTTGCAGGGAGGGCCATGATGTCTTTGGATGCTGGGAATTTCAGAATGATGAAAAAGGACTACCATCTAAAGTATGAGAAACCAGTGATAAGAAAAGAGCTCGAAGTTTTTTCCCTCGTATCCGATCCATATTCAACTGAAGGGACGGAGGAAACGCGTAAGTTCAGTTCTTGATAGTTCGTTTGATTAGATTTCATATAGTTCAATTTGTTTAGATTTCTTATTAACTTTGCCATTTGGATGCCCCAGAGTCAACATCTGATGTCGAGCACTTGGAGAACTGGGTCAACTCTGAGGCAGAGAAGTATAAGTTCGCTATTGAGCAAAGGCATTATCTTGAATTAGAAGCTTTTGCAGAACAACTGAGACTTAAAGACGAAAAATTAGAAGCTTTCCGTTGGCGTATGATGAGCATGGAACTCGAATCAAACAGATTACAGTCTCATATTGAAGGGTTAGATCACAACCTTATTCAACTGAAGCAAGAAGAGATGAAGTTGAAAGCCACACTATTGGACCGGGAAGCTGAAATACATAAACTTACAGATCAAGTGCAATCGCAGTTCAACCCTTCAAATCTCCATAAACTAAATGTCAACCCCTCTCTACACAACGCAGTTGTAGTTCACGATCCTGTTTGGTCGAATGTAAAGGTTATAAAAAGAAAACCAGGACAGAGAAAGCCAGAAATGAAGGCAATAGCTGAAGACATTTCTCAGGAAATGGAGAATGATATGGCTGCTCAAATCCCATCTAACGAATCACACAAGGATATAGTATTGACACTTCAATCAGGGACCAGTATTTTCCAGCAAGAGAGTATCGAGTCTGAGGATGTTGCGAGTTCAGAAACATCAACATCAGTGAGCCAAGAATTAAGCAACAAAAGTAGCTGGAAAATGGATATTCACGCTCTTGGTGTATTGTACAAGATTAAGAGACTCAAGCAGCAATTACTCATGCTTGAGAGGCTTACTGGAAAGCAAGAAAGTAATGAAAATGGTGGAAACAAAAATGGGATTTGTGGACTGAAGGGATTCTATCCTCTTATATCACTCTTGAACAAACAGGTTGATCGATATCAGTCACTTCAAACCAAAAACAATGATCTTTGTAAGAGGATGGTAAGCTCTAATTCTGTCGTATAAGAACAAGAAGGTTCTTGATTTTTCCCTCTTTACATTAGATTTTTTTTAGTTATTCATCTAATCTGATCCTCTATCCGTATATATTGCAGCATGAGACAAACCTGAATTTGAACAGTGGAAGTTCCAACATTGCTAAAACAGAGGATGAAACCAAAACACTAGAACAGTTCCTCGAAGAAACATTTCAACTACAGAGATATATTGTTGCAACAGGTCAAAAACTAATGGAAGTTCAAGCCAAGATCGCTTCAGGTTTTGTATGTGATACAGAAGATATCGAGACGCCTGCAACATTCGACATGAAGCGGTTCGCTGATAGTATTCGAACACTCTTCCAAGAAGTCCAGAGAGGACTTGAGGTACGGATATCTCGGATCATTGGCGATCTTGAGGGAACCCTTGCATGTAATGGAATCATACATCTGAAAAAATAGCTCAGACCCGTTGATAATATGAAAAGGAGGCCAATGTAGCAGAACCTTTTAAGGTATATTTATATCTGACATGCTTCACAGCTCTTATACTTAATTTGTATAGTATACGAACATTGATATTCCTTATCAAGTTCCTTAAACGTGCATTCAACCTCTGATTCCGGCGATTATAAATGAGAACGAAATTGAAATGCATGCATCGTTGGTGCAATATTATTCCTTTTATGAACGCTTTTATGCTACAAAAGGCCATTTCTGCTTTTTGTCATGGATAGCCATGTTCTTAAAATTTTAGTTGCTGATCATATGAGTCAGGCATAGATCAACTTGTTATGTGACTGCTGATGCAAAATTCTTACTGGTATGATGTGATATTTTTGAGGACATATAAAGAGTTGTTTATGGATCATCTTGATAATGCATGATGACAACTCCAGGGTTCTCAACACATGTTATGTTTGGTCGAATCGATGAACAAAGCACATGCATATATACTTTTTATTGTTTCGCATTTGAGAATGTACTTCCAAGTTCCAACTACCTCTGCAGGGATTTATGTTTAAATTTTTTTGGACAAAAAAAGACCTTTTCACACTCTCAGAGTGAGAGCAAACTATTTGGGAAGATTTTAAATTTGTTTCTGTTTTTCTTTTTCTTATTTTTTTTTCGATTTTGGTATTTTATATTTGTCGTATTTCAGTGCATATTTCAACTTTTAGCAAGTCTATATTTTATTAATCGTAGTGTCGGTGTGATATTACGGCTCCGTTTGGACAAGTTTTATAAAAACGTTTTTAGTGTTTTTAAAGTTAAAAAAACTTAAAGTATGTGTTTAGATAAGATTTTATAAAATGTTTTTGAAAAATATTTTTAAAAAACTAATTTTGAAGTAAATTTTTCAAGTGAAAGATGTTTTATAATATTTTTAGAATACAAAATATAGGTAAATTTTATGCGAATAGTTACTTATATTTTTTTTGTTAGATTAATTATTCAGATCCTATTTTAATACTATTTCTTAATTATAAATCATTTTCTAAAAGAATTATATAATATTTTTCAATTTAAAAATATTTTTATAAAATAGTTATCCAAACACATACTTACCTTTAACAAACTTCCAGAACGTTTTGCAAGAATTTTTTTAAAAACACTTTTATAAAAATATTTTTATAAAACGTGTCCAAACGGAGCCTACATGTTGAAAAAGTTAATAATACATTTGTGTTACATTTGCATTACGTGGGAAAAATATTAAATTTGTTAAAAAAACAAAACAAAAATATTAGATTAAGACTGAAATATATGGATTATCGAAGCAACAAAAGAGATAAATATATATAACCAAATGCAAAGTTTTCTAATATATATCATCTTAGAAAATCTGTTTTCACATCAGTTGAGACTTGTACCATTTAATGATTAAAATGCTGTATTTTTCAACTTTTTCCGAAGAAAACTCGCATGCGAATGGAAAAAACTGTATGAAGTTGGTCCACATGTAAATAATTAAACTCAGGCCATCTCCAATCGTGTTGGTTATTTGGAGAATTCTTGATTTTTAAAGAAAAATGATGCTCCAATGGTGCTCTAAAAATGAAGAAAAATTTGGAGCACCCAATTGAGTGCTCTCCAAATAGAGCCCTGCAATCTTTGATCTATTCTTGTTTTTACTTTCTTTTTTGTTTTTTTTATTCTTTATGTTTTACTTTTTGTATTACCATATTATTTTCTTAATTTATCTCCTTTTGTTATCTTAATATCAACATCATATTGTACATATATTTTATACGTAACATAAATTTTGAAAATAAGACGAGCAAAATAAGACGTCATTATTAATACAAATACTAAATTACATAACATAAATTATGAAAAATACATAACATTAAACACACAACTTGAATGAAAACAACATAGAATCCAACATTAAAATTAAATGCAAAGCAACAACTAATACTTTTTTAGTACGGGGGCAAATCATTTCCGCAACCTCCAATATCTGGAAAATAATCTTCAAATGTATTCGAAGTATTACTTGATCCTGGTCCATGTGGATTTCTTTTCTGCATAAAATGCAGAGGTGTCTTCGTTATTTATCCTCTTCTTTTTTTATTTTTTTACGCCGTCAGGCCGTGTTGGTGTGGTATCGTCACTTAGATTGATAGAAAAAGAAGACAATCCAGGAGATGCCGATGTTGGAGTTCCTGAATGGGGGCTACCTGCTGAATGGAAAATATCATTTTCTGGCGTTGGGGCTTTAGAATCAAAATCAAGATCTTTGAGCAGGGGCCAAACATGATCCATCTTAAATCCTTTCTTGAAACTTTTGTCTTGCGCCATCAATTTCCTAGCTTGATGCATCTGCATAATTATATACATATAATTAGAAATAAACGACAATACATAAAAGATGAATAAAAATAGCTAAAAATAAACACAAACAATATCCTGTTCCGAAGCGCCACTTGGATTCCGATTTTCAATTTGCCGCACACACCCCTTGAATTTTCTCATTTGTAGAGTAGAATATAGAGATGTGGTTGGAGATAAGCTAAGTCTTATCTGTATATTTAAAGATAGAGCACTCCACAGAGTAGAGTAATGGTTGGAGATGGTCTCATGGTAGTTCAAGATAATAAAACATACTATAAAGTAAAAGATAACAATTAATTAACGGATGAACAACTAACATTATTTTGTGGATATTTATTCGATCCATTGTGTCTAATCTTTAAATTATATATGAAATTAGTTTTTTTCTTTTAATTATATATTATTTTTGAATGTTTTTCTTAACAACGTAACAATTCAAAGACTTGATGGAGATTGAAATAAATGTTAGATAACATTATTATAAGAAATAAAATTTTCTTTTATTTGGAGATAGTTCTGAAAAATATTTTTAGTTTTACAAGTTTTGGAATTTAGTACATTGTATTTAAATGTAATTAAACAGTTTTTGGATAAGTGAGAGTTAAGTTAAAAGCGATTGCCAAGAAGATACGACAACGAGTGATTTTAACAGCAAATAAAATATAAGTATTAAAAATATCGTTATTTAATTTATCACATTGACCATATGAATAGCCTCTAGTAAACATGAGTTCATTAAAAGGTCATTAAAATAATTCAAATATAATAAATATTTGATGTACCGTTACAAGCCACATTCAATTTATAATTCATGCATTGGCTGGGGGAGCCTTTTCCATATTCAAACTAAGTTTAGTTCCACCCAAACCCTCCAATCTATCTATATATATATATATATGTATATTCGAATTATATGTACACAATCTCCTAAAAAGATATAATAATTTTATTTTGTAAATGTAATGTAATGTTATGGGGTTAGAATTAGATTATCACTATGAGAAGTTGCCGAACTCCACACCTAAACTTTCTTTGTCCAAACTCCCAACCAAGGCAAGAGAGCCAATTCAAATGCTGACACCACCGCTTCACCAGTCGCTTTCCATTCCATTCCGGTGGGAGGTGGTGCCTGGGACGGCAAGGGCAGCCAACACTGCCGTTGCAAGCGGCCAGCCTCCAAAAAATATGGTGGCAAGGAGGTTGGACCTACCTCCAAGATTGTTGAATGATGATAGTAAGATTACCATAATGTCCTCACCCGTCACGGTGCTGGACGGGCCATATATCGGTCATTCGCTGTCGCTCGCGTGCACGTTCTCCTTCCGGGAGGAGGGTGCCAGAAACTTGGGTCCGGGGCGGTGCGGGAGCTTCAAGGAGGAGGGGAAGTTTTCCCTTGGTGATGCTTTCAAGATTGACAAAAGGAGCAAAAGGTTCAAGAGGAGGAGCTTCTTTAACTTGTCTCGCATGAATTCTAATATATGGGTGAGTTTTTTTTTCACTTCATCCATTTTATGTTTAAAACGAATGGTGATTTAATTAAGTAAGATTCAGTTATTGAACATTCTCAACTCAATAATATACTACTTTATGGGATTTAAAGTCTCTTCTCTTCAAAACAAGGATGCATGAATATAAAGCCACGATTATAAGAGAACTATATATAGTATAACAAGTTTTGTAGTAGCATCTCTAGATTTTAGATTTGTGCTTCGTGCATTGTATTAATTAATCTGGTTGTGTTCCAGGCTGATATTTGTGCAAGCCTTAAGCATGCGGTTCGGTGGAGGCGCGGGCGATAGAAAAAAAAAATCTAAAAATAAAAAACAGAATTTTTATGGAATTTCCACTTGAAACTAAAATGCCATTAATGCCTAATATTTTCCCTTATTTCTTCACCTTTTTTTTTTTGTGAAGTTAAATTGGATCGATCGGAGTTGCCTTAGTTAAGCCTATTCATTTCGTGTGATCGTGTTAGATCTTCAACAATATCACTTCATCCTTAATTTAGTGGGCTTTCAAGTATATATATGCCGATGTTAATATGTCAAGAATAGACGTGACAAACTTTATTTCACGAGGAGAACGCTAAAATTTCTATCAGTGCAATTAGAGAAATATTAATTATTTATTGCATAAAAAGCAAATTTATCATATATTGGATAAAAAGAACTGTTTAAATTTAAATTATACATTTATTAATTTTACTTCGAAAATATTATTTACATTTTTCTAGTCAACGTATTTTGTAATACATATTCAATAAATAACCTACGTACTAATAATAATAAACCAATGTGTTGATTTTGGGCCAAATTTTAAAATATCCGATTATAATTAATAAAAAATTAATTAATACTATGATTTATTTATAAAAAAATTGCAATTAATATCAGTTGTTCGTTTTTCATATTTTAAAAACTTAATTCAAGATAATTTAGGTATACATGCCATATAGCATTAACATACAACGCCACTGATTTAAAAAAAAATACAAAAAACAAATACTTAATTAATTTCAATAACTTCAGGCCTACTTGTATGCAAACTAGTACATGATAGTGTTCATCGATATATGTACACTGTACTGTATGTAAATTAATGGACCGATTACTTAATATTAGAAGTCAAGATCCGGACCAAATCGCTTTGATACCGCTTGATGGAATTATATGATTGGAGTTCTGGTCGTAAAATACGGTTTAGAGTTTAGAGGAGGGGTGAATAAACTCTAACCGTAAACTTTTCGTGTTCTAAAATAATTTTTGAATTAACTCTTTTAGAAACTAATTCATGCACTCAATCCGATCAGCTCTCTTGTAAAATAAGTGAAAAGATCATAATTGAGCAGTAAACTAAAAATGTAATGCGTGCAAGCTGAAATAGTAACACAGATTAGATAGTCGAGTTTGTTTATGAAAGTTCGAAGCAACGCTTATACGCCTCCACTTTTTCCAAACAGAAAGGATTTCCACTAGAAGGTTTGATGTAGAATACATAGTATCCTAATAGACCAAGTCATGCAACACCTGATCTGAACTGCTAGTCTCACTCGACAAACAATACACAAGCTTATAAATCTCAAGTACAACACGCAGGCTGTGAAAACAAGTTAGAGAAACGCCTTTTGAATAAATGATATGTTTGACAGAAAGCCTATAATATTCAGCTCTTAGCTGAAATATTTTACAGAAGATTTAAAATAAATACAATGAAGTACAATTTTATGATTTGAAAGCAAAAACCGCAACTGCAATTGCTCAGATTGCGTAGTAGAAAGCTTCTTTTTGTGGTGGTATCTCGTCGTCGTGGTCGTGTATCTTCTCTTCTGCTCTTGAACTTCCTTTTATACTCTCAGGTATCAAACGGTAATAAATGTATCCGGTAGGCATATTTTTTTATCCTCGTCCATGAATTTAATGAGCATTTATTGTTCGTCCTTTGATCCGTACTGCTTTATTAAACGTTTTCCCAAAGTAGCAAGTCTTGTTTACGGCTAGACTCTGACACATCTGATATTATGCTGAAATACATATCTGCTACACTCCTTTTGTCAAGTCATTACCTCGAAGACTGCTCTGTTCAACTTTCTTTCTGATCTGATCTCGACCTCATCTGATCTACGAAGCTCCACATACTCTGTTCTTATCTTGAAATTCTTCGAAGCTCCGTTTGATCTGACTCATGCTATCGAAACTCCTAAGCTGATCTGTTCTCTCCTAAGCTCCGATCTAAACTGTTCCAAGGCTTGAAGACACTTGGTGGAATATGCTATGATCTGTATCAATCCGTCCACGAAGCTCCACCAGCTTTGATTTGATTGTCCTTCTAACTGGTCCAAAAGCTAAGTTGTCCTTACTTAGCATGATCTGATCTGAACTGTTCTATAAACTAAGTTAACTTTAATTAGTCTGACATGCTTTGTTGTGTTCCCTACATCTGAACTGATCCGTTAGCTTCTGAAGTGATTTTTTTTTCACCAAAAATTAGAATATTTTTCGTCTATATATCTTACAATTAACGGGAGTTAGGCGATCGTGCTGAGAAGATTTTTGTCTTAATATTTTAACTTGGGATACAAAAATTGTATTTGGTTTTGTTCATTTGCTCTTGTCATTCAGGTCCTTACTATTATCGGATTTTGTCTTATTCTGCTTTTTTTTTTTCGAAACTTGTTATTTCTAATGTCATATTAATAATATCATGTTTCATTTTTTAAAAAAAAAAGTTAAAATCACTATTACTAGACATTAACATAAAAACCAAATCGCAAAAAGACGACAAGACCGAATAGATACAATTTTTCCTCAACTTTTGGAACGTATCAAGACAATTAAACTATGATCCATGATTACTACTAAAATCTCAAAACATGCAGTCAAATAGCTAAGAAATCTAATATTGCATGTCTATCAACCCTCAAATAATATTTTTTAAATGGAAGCATATCCCATTTTTTTTCTAAATCATGTAAATTTCGCCAGAAACAAATCCTGTGAATCCTAATTAAGGGTTTTCGACTACAAATAATTTTGATGGGATCATGAAAAATGAGTGGAATCTCAGATCATGCGTCGTTGAAATGCAACTTAAACCTCAAGTGTGTGGTTGTCTGCGACAATAGTTAGATACAAAGAGCAAAAAACAAATAAAACTCTAGCGACTTCGATTTCATAGCATCATTAAAATATTTAACTGTCGATTTTGTTAACATGTCTTAAATTGGCATTTACACAAACCAACCATATCAAGTGTCACTTTTCATCTCCAACTGTAACTGTTGAAGATTATTTATTTATTTAATTTTACCTATATATATATATAATATTAAAAGACCATTATAGTCATTTAAATCACACATGTGTTGGACTAACCGTTACACCTTTTGTCATCACTCGTGAAGAGAGCCTCTTCGTGTTCAAACCACATTAACTCCAACCCCGGCCTTCCCTCAAATCCAGATATATATATATATATATACCCTAAAATTGTGTATATATGTACATCATGCCCGATGCGGAAGAGATATGGCTCAAGTTATAATTCCTCCTATGGGCTTGGAAGTGGATTATCACAATGAAAACAAACCAAACTCCACACCTAAACTTTCTTTATCCAAACTTCAACCGAAGCCAAGTGAGTCTATTCAAATGTTGACTCCTCCACTACACCAGTCGCTTTCCATTCCATTCCAGTGGGAGGTGGCACCGGGGAAGGCGAGGCCCACCGATGCTGCCTCCACATGCACGAGTATGCCTTCCAAGGTTGCTGCGGCGAGGCGTTTGGACTTGCCTCCTAGATTGATTTTAAATGATGATAGTAAGAATATTAGTATAATGTCCTCGCCCAAGATGGTGCTGGACGGGCCATATGTCGGGCGTTCGCTATCGCTCGCATGCACGTTTTCATTCCGGAAAGGCGTGGAAGATGGTGGGAGGCTTAAGAAGGGCAAGGGCGGAGCTAGAAACTTTGGCTCGGGGCGGTGGGGGAGCTTCAAGGAGGAGGGGAAGCTTTCCCTTAGTGATGCTTTCAAGAATGAAAAAAATCTCAAAAGATTTAAGAGGAGGAGCTTCTTTAACTTATCTCGCATGAACTCTAACACATGGGTGAGTAGTAATTCTATTAATTTATATCTATATAAAGAGACTCATCGTCTTGAATAGACCCTTTGAATAACACCATTATACACACTATGCATGTGTAATATATCATGTTTTCGAATACCACATTATATATTGCATCAAAAATATCAATGAGTATGTCGAGATTAAAATTACAATGGATTTAATTTAGTCGTCGCAAAAATAAGCGATGGAACTCTTTTAGAACATTGCTAATAGCCTCCTCGAGTCTGTACATTAATGTTGTGTTGCAGGCTGATATTTGTGCAGGTTTTAGGCATGCGGTTCAATGGAGGCGTAGAAGATAAAAAAGAATCAGAGGCTTTGATGATTTCCCAAAACTTCCCCTACTTTGTGTTCAAAATATAATTGCTTTTATTTTGTGGACTGAAATGTTGCTTGAGCTTATTCGTTTGTGTTAATTAGCTATGCAGATGTCTTAATATATTCATCTTTGAATGGGATGTTTAGATATCTTCATATTTCTGAAAATATAGTTTGGGATATCCAAACGTTCAATTAGTTATGCATGTGTATTGTTTGCTGGGTCAATACACAAGCATATGCATAAATTGATCACATAAAATCTCTCTCTTCATGCTTCGAGCTCGGCCGCAGCCACCACTCGTCCTCGGAGGTCGTGGTGTCCGCATTTGAATCGGCACTCTTGGCTGGGGAATTTGGGGGAGATGGAGTGCGATCTGTTTTAATTTGACAAAAGAGAGTGACATATTTGACCTTGGCCCATACTCACGACCGAGAAAAAAAATTTGATCAAATACGCGACCCAAGTACGTGACCCAATAGCCAAATACTCAATCCAAATACGTGACCCAATCTCGACCTAAATCACCAAAAACTCGACCCAGTTGGTGTTTTATATTTTACATATTAGTTATATAAAATAACAAATATTGTATTGTTGGTGTAGTGGTGTGAGTAGGGGTGAGTGTTCGGCCGGTTGGGTTACCGACCGAACCGATCTTTTTAAAACCGAGCATAACCGATTTTTTTTAAGATAATCGAATCGACCGATGTTTTTGCAAAAACCGATAATAACCGAAACCGAAAAAATCGATTATTTCGGTCGGTAACCGAAATAATCGATATATTTTGGAAATTTTTTTAAGGCTAGCATAACAATTAAAATTAATAAAAGCGAGAGGTTTTTTTTTTTTCCTCTTGAGGAAGAAATAAGAAACTGTGTCGTATCTTGACACAAGCTTGTAGGGATGACAGCTTCTCTTGTTTTCCAGAGGAGATGAAGAGTGCATATTCGTCGATTCTGGTGACATTAAAACTAGAGAGTCGTTTCGTTTTTATGTCGCAGACCCCAAATTTAGGGAAGAATCGACGAAATCTCAATTGACGGGATTATGGGAAAGAGAGGTTAGGGATTTATGGTATATTTTACTATTAAAATTAATAAATATTATAATATATTAATATATACAAATAATAGTTAATATATAAAATCGGTTATTTCGGTTAACCGATTTTTTGAAAAATAAAGACCGTAACCGAACCGATTTAACCGATTTTTTAAAAATAAAAACTGATTAACCGAAATAAACGAACCGATATAATTATTCGGTTCGGTTTCGTCGGTTATTTCGATTTTAACCGATGTTTTGATCACCCCTAGGTGTGATAGCTTTTACCTAGTCCTTATATCTGTGTTCAAGTTCAAACTAATTCAAATCAGTTTTGATTTAAATTTTTAAAGTACCAAACATGTAGAAGACTAAATTACCCGTAAAATCAATCCGGTTGACCAAAATAAAAAATCATCATAACCTTTGACCAAATTAGAAACCAAATGAAGCCCATATATTTAACGGATCCCTCTTGGCTTGGTTGGGATATATATATATATATATATATATAAGAAGTAGTTGGTGGAGTTAAACTTAGTTTGAATATGGAAAGGCTCCCACATGCATGAATTATAGATTGAATTGAGGGCTTGAAACGTTACCTCTCAAATATTTATGATATTTGAATTATTTATAATAGCCTTTGGTGGCAACGACTAGTTGTAATAGTTGGAACTAGTTCCTGTTCGAACTAATTCCATTTCCGGTTCCAAAATAAAAAGGTTCCGGTCCGGATTAACTGGACCGATTCCATATTGGTTCCGGCCCGACCCGTCCCTATGGATAACCAATTGTCTTGCTGAAAAGATTCAAGGTTAGATTCTTTTTCTATATTATATGTTTTATGCTGCCCTCAAAAATCCCAACTTTAAAATTTGTAAGTGAATCCCATTATATCCAATCATTTAGAAATAGAGATAACAAACAAATTGAGATATATATGTCTAGGCTTTTTTTTTAAAATAATATAAAATAAAAAACGAATTTTCAAACTACGACAGTTACGAGGGCGTTCCAAATTTATTACAATCCGGGATTTCAAATCCCGGATTCTGCCTTTATTTTTTATTTTTTGTTAAATGTGTAAGAATCCGGGGGTTTGACTCCCGGATTCTGAAAAGTTTTATTTTTTGTTTAAACTTCAAAATGCCGGGTTTTCTGGTAAAGAACCTGGCGTGCCACTCAAATCAAGAACCTGGAGCTTGAAGGCAGCTGCAAAGCTATCTCATGGGATCTGTCATGAAAAAACCACCAACCTCTTCCATGTACCACAGTATCACTTAACAATTAACATTACAAAGCAACAAAATCCAAAGCCAAGAAAACAAGAACTCCCCGCGGTTCCTCTCTACGGGAGACCCAACAGGTTCTGATCATTTGTATCAGGAAGCTCTTGGAGCTTCGTTACGGCTTCAACAGCATTCTTAAACTTGTGCCGGGCTTCACCAAGTACTTGGGCATCCCAACCTCGTTTCACGACATTCCAGTGATTCTGGAAGGACTCAGGAGCACATTGACGCATGAGATGAGGGGTTATGAGAAACTTTCGAATGCTGATTAAGAAAAATAGAGTGTGCTCGAAAGGCATGGACAAATGGAATAACAATCATCTAATAGTCCACACAATCCAATTAAGACTTATAAATATCCTCTAGTTCTAAAATTAGCCATTTATTAAAGAGTATAAATTGGTAGATAACAGTTTACCTCGTACCGATCCATTGTAACAAACATTCGACCGCCGCCAGATGCAATTCGGGCATCAATACCCTTTTCACGCAGTTTTGCAAGAAAATTTTCAAGAGTTTCGACAAAACCTACACTAGTACCATCCAACACATCACGTCCATCCGTGAGAACATGAACACGAATTCTTTTAGCACCATGCTCAGTCGCTCCTTCCAGAAAAAGCTGAATCCCAACAATAAAGCAGGCAGACAGAATAAGTTTTCTACTATGCCAAGAATGTGCTCACAGAAAAGGATATGACTCGACAAAATTTACAAAAAACAAAAGAATGTGATATAAAGATGAACAGTGACATTATCAAGTAATTTATTAATTTTAGACAATTAGATACCTTCAACTGATCTAGTCTAGAGTGTACACCTCCGTCACTTAATAAACCAATCAGGTGCAGTGTTCCAGTATCGAATGACTCTTGAATATATTTGAAACCTTCTCCATCATAGATTTTACCAGATTCAAGAGCAAGGTCAACGAGCTTTGCACTAAACCAACAAAACCATAAAAAGAATTTTATATAAGAAACCATTAAGAGCACAGACTTGTGAAGAGGTTTGTCTTTTCCGGCAAATAAGCGAGTATATATTGTCCCTATGTGACATATGAAAGATAATATTTCATTACTAAAATACACCATAAGCATTAATCTTTACAACTAGAAGAACGTAAACGATAATTGAGCACCTCAACAACTTCTGTGTGCTGCCATATTTTCACATGAACCTTCTCACACGATATATACATATTCAATCATGAGGCTAGAATTCAAGTTATATTTTGATTACTTCATGATTAGCTCATGGTACTATGAGTTTGCAGAATACAAATTTTTTTTGCAATGTCCGAATAAAAGCAATCGGACACACTCAACCACACTCGGGTTCAAAATGTAGGTTGTGTGCATAATCTATAAATAAATTCCTTGTATTTATTGAGTATTTTCCACCACATTTCAGAGCAGTGCCGTTTCGTATGTCTGACTTATTTCAAATTCTTTGAAGCTGCATTCATATATTGTCCTACTAATAAAATCAAATTATATAAGTAACACCAAGCTCACCCTTGTGCATAAGTCCTGCCAAAGCCCTCGTAACTGTCATAGTTTGAAAATTCGTTTTTTATTTTAGATTATTTTTAAAAAAAAGCCTATATGTCTATCGTACTTCAACTTTGACATTATAAGTTTGTGGAAAAAATTTCTAATCATTGTTTATATTATAATTAACTCAATTTTCCTTGTATTCTATCAAAATCCATTGTAAATGAAATTCGACCCCCCTCTTCTGTAAAACAAGTCATATTTATACTCGCTTGGAGTGTACCGTAGGTCCAAACACCCTTGGAATATTATTAATAGTAAATTTACTTCAGTAATAAAACATTATATTAGCAAACAAAAGTATCTAAACAAAGAGTAAAGGTAGTTTTATCTCCTGTCTTAAATGGAATTAAAGCATCCTCGAAGTCTCACAATACAAAACAAAGCCATATTTTAACTTATCCTAAAAGATCCAGAAATTTTATTTATATTAATAAGGATTATTTGTATGTTTATGTCATCTAAAATTTAAGATTGTTCTTTGTTTTACGTTTACAGAAAACTCGTCTCTATTTCAAGCTATAACACTTGAAATTCTATATTCAAAAAAAAATATAAGATGTCCATCCATCATACATTCAATTACAAGGAGAAGGAATCATCTTGGGGGGGTAATATGTGAAATTATTTATATATATAATATTGGTATTTTGTCAATACATTAGATATTTCCTAACGATATTCAATAGGTAAACTACTAAAAGAGCAATAACACTCGATATCGTATAGCTAATGGGCTATTTACAAATAAATAACTTTCTATTAGTTTGTAGTCCCGTGTGTTTTTGTATTCCTTTTAACAATGTGAATTTTTCTAGAGGTAACGTCATTTTATATATTGAAGATGTTTTTTTTTAATTTAGAAATTATGATTCATGGTAAGGGCCCATTGGACTGAAAATCAATATCTCCATTTTGGGATATCAAATCACTACTTCTGGCACAAAATTATCGAATAACATTCTCTTCTGACTTTTGCTCAATTTTAACAGAGAAAAGGGTAAGTGACAAATTATGTGGGATACTATATATATATATATTTTTTTTAATGTTTGAGGTATAAGTCGCACGTTCTTTGGTCCATACACATTTTAAGTCGAATGCTATGTGTGAATAGGTAGGAATCTGGGGAGATGATTTATATAACAGGTCGACCTCCAAAGCATACTCCCACAATATTTCAAAGGAATAAAGAATCGAACACGTGCAGTCGGAGAGGAGAATCTCATGTTACCCCAAATCTTACCACCTCACATATACCCGAGACATGTGGGATATTATAGTTGCAATCATATCAAGCATGCATTATCATAATCTTTTCTTAAATTAAATTTATTTCATCTCAATATTCTTTTTGTTCAATATGTATTCAGTTATCTCGTTTTAGTTGAGCTAGAGTAATATTTTTTTCAGTAGTCTGCAAGTTGTACGTTAGCTAGCTCTAATATTAATTACTAACGCAGAAAACATCATAAAAGTAAAGTATGTAATGAGTCGATTTATATATTTCACCCTAATTAAAACTACTTGTTTAAAAAATTATAAAATATATCAAATTTGATACCCCCGAATACCACCTCGGGACCCGAAGATCGAGCTGTACTCTCTAAATGCCAAACTGCACCTAGAGCTCCAGAATGTTACCCGGGGACTTACATCAAGGCTTTGGGAGGATCGCCCGAGTAGAGGACAACGCCTTCAAGAGTCCAACCAGTATACGTCTATCTGGGTGTTATAATCACCGGGAATCGCGGAGATAAACTCGTCCAATATAACCACCAATCTTAGCGTGATCTTCGACACGAGAAGTGTTCCAGCGCCCCGTACGCCGGGTAAAGCGCTCACCACCAGGTCCACCACCACCTAGCCCCTTAAGTACCCAGGTTCGATCATTCACACATTCTTTCACTGACAGTTCACATGTATTCTTTCTTCTTGCACCAACGCATTCTGCCTGACTTAAGCATCGGAGGAACTTCGCTGACACACTTTCGACGCCCTCTGACCTGTTATCTATGACTGTAGGTTTTTCAGAGGCATTGATCACCCTTTAATCACCAGCAATCCTGATGTCTCGATCTCCCGAGCTTCCGAGGTGGTGGCAGCTCGTCGACTGGGAGAATTCGGTTACATCAAAATCAAACATGTATATACCAAAAATGTATCCCAAATTTGAATTCCCGTTATTTTTCTTTCAAGTTTGACTTCCGATATATAAGTTTAAAAATGAGATATAAGTCCAGGTCCAGAACAAATTAGGGTTGAAATTCTAAAAGCCTTTGCTAATTGATTGGTCTTCCGGGGACCCCCGCCATTTACGCCACTGACTAAAATACTGAATTGATTAATAGCGCTCCCTAAACCCCACTTTTGAAAAGTACTCATGGTTTGCAACTCTCCATGTTCCCACTTCCCCTTCTTTAAACCATAGTAATTATTATAATTAAGTACTTTCATTTCAAACTATTTTCTTAGAAAGCTAAAGTGGGAACTCGGGTAGGACCCAAAATGCTTCCAATATCAAACTCTTTGAAATCTTGCCATCAATTTTTGACCAAACGTCTGTTCTATTACTGATTACTATATAGATAGTTATTACTATAGTGATTCATGATTTGTGTGGATATAAATAAGTATGAGCTACTAGTTTGTAGTAAAAGAAGTCTTCATAGACTTATAATGGACGCTTAAATATGGATTTTTCTTGAAAAGAACATGTATCTGTTAGAATAAGGTAAGAGGACATCAGAGGATTTCTACTTGCTACGGATGAGATTAGATTGTGGTGTTGGGTGCAACCGTGCAAGTAAGCAATTTTAGAGAAGTTGAAGGATAATGTGCTTCTGACGGTGTTAAATGAATTGAATTGTTTTTTTTATTGTAATAAATTTATTTGTGATTGATGTTATGGTGATTTGTTTTTAAAACCGTATCGGACCGACCGTCCGGGAACCGGTCGTCTGGCCGATCTGGTTAAAGTTGAATAACCATTTGGCTTGTTTGAGAGGACAAGAACGTGTTAAACCAATCAAACCCGTAATTCAATCGATTTTCACTATTTTTTCATTTTTTTGAAAAAATTTGATCCTTTTTATGTAAATCCTAGAACTAATTTGATTATATATTTATGCTGATACTTAGGATTTGAACCAATAAATATAATTTTAATATATATATCTATATATATTGGAGTTTTAAAAATATCATTCATTAAAATATATTAAAATTTTATTAATATACAGTATTCTGCTTCGGATATCTATTAGAACCGATTGAATCGTTTTTTAAAGCTAGATCCGGCACGATTTTGAAAACTAGGATGATTATTGCAGATTTAGAAATGATATACCAAGAGATTATACGGGGGGTTAGCCCATTATTGGGTTAACTTTAGGAAAAAAAAATAGAAATAGGATAAGTACTTTTAACAAAGTTCTTTATTGATAATTGGCTTATAATTTATTATCATGAATATTATAAAATGCGTCTTTTCATATTCTAAAAATAAGTGGGAGATATTACTATGGTGATGGCCCCTTTTCCATGTGTTCAGCGAAAAATATACCGATAGGTCAGAATATTTTCTAGTTTGAGTCATGCATGGAGTATAGTTGAAAATGTAATGAATGACAAAGTAATAAAACCGTTACTAATAACAGTTTCTTGGTATGACCACATTTAAAAGAGATCATAGGGAACCTCGTTTTGCCGTTTCAGGATTTTGACATCTGACCTATTTAGTGTGCCTATTATGGTTTCTCTTGTTTATTATTTTATCGGAACACTTACTTTTATTTTTTGTATGTCTCAATTATGTAGTTACTTTTTAAATTTAGGATTATTTTTTTATTTTTTTACTACTTTGTGAACGAGCGATTGTCATTTTACCAAAAGTTATAACTGATAGTAATTATGCAACTACAATCTTTAAACCGTATAGCAGCTCAAGCGTCATGGTTCGATCGTTCTATTTAGCAAGGGCAATTATTGCACTTCAACAATCATCCACCCTGTAATTGCACTCCATGCAATGAATGAGATTGAACTCGTGACTTGGCTCTGATACCAATTATAGGACCGAACGCTTCCCACTTTACTAAAAGTTATAGTTGGTGGTAATAGTGTAACTCCAATATTTTAAACTATATAACAACTCAAGCGCCACGTGTAGGATCGAGCGCTTGCGACTTTACCAAAAGTTATAGCTGGTGACAACGGTGTAGCTCCAAATCTTTAAAACTGTATAACAACTCAAACGCCACGATTCGATCGTTCTAACTAGTAGGTGCAATTATTACACCTCAACAATCCCCTTCCCAATAATTGCACTCTTTGCAATAAATGAAAATCGAACCCCGTGACCTTGGATTTGATACTAAGTGTTAGACCGAGCGCTTTCCGTTTTATCAAAAGCTATAGTTCGTGATAACGGTGCAATTCCAATATTTTAAATCGTATAACAACTCAAGCTCCACGGTTTCATCGATCTATCTAAAAGGGTCAATTTTGTACCTCAACACCACGGTTCGTTCTATCTAACAAGGACAGGTATTTCATTTCAACATTTAATATATATATATGATTATTTAGATAGTTCATTTAATATGGGAGAAGGTGAACAGTTTATAAAATTTAGATTTTCAAATATTTTCTTAATATGTGTGAAAATATATATAAGACTAAATGACCAAGACTCGATCAATGAATCGAGACGGGAGATTAATCACAATGAACAAGATTTGTTTTTAATACAGAGCCACATTTCCAATTTGTCTCATGACACTCATTTTATGTCCTAATCAAATGTATTTGATATCTTTACTCGCTATCAGAAAAGATGGCATAATAAGAATCACAAAAAAGGAATATGCATACTAGGTCGACCTAAATGGCCCTAGGTATGCATTAGGATTTTATATCCAACGTTTAAAAGTTTTAGTGTAATGTCTCTCCTTTGGAAAGCCTTTTTTCTTTCTATTAAATTTAATAATGTAGATACAATTTTCCCTAATCTTTCTTGTTTTGTAAATTTTTAAGTTTCGCACAATTGAAAATAAAAAACGATAATTTTTTTGGAAATACTAAAAAAATTGCAAACAATATTTGTGGCAGTACTTTCCTTACCTTTTCACCTTAAATTTGTGTAATAAATAAAAGATCTAATCGGGATACGAGGAACAAACCCAAATGTCCAAAATTAAGGCATAGCGCAAATCGAGCTAAAGTTTATCAAACGTGAATCGTATCGAAAAAGAAATTTTAAAACTACGAGAAATGTGAGAAATCATTTCCAAAAAAATACTTTTAAATGATTTAGGAATATAAAGGGGTCGATTTTATCCTTAATAATAATAATAAAGAACAAAATTTAACTGGCTGAGTGCTGACCCACGAAACATGCAATGATTAGAAAGAGTCGAGCTACTCAGTATTTGCCCCATTTTTGTGCTCCAAAAAGTCACTAAAAACTCCCACTATGTATGCTTTATGATTCTTACCTTATCGTGCTTTCCTCAATGCCATTCTTCCCCTTTATATGCTCCTCAAACTTGAGCTTAATCCCACCAAAAGGATTGAAAAGATTACTAAGAAAATCTTGTCGTTTTTTCTTTTGGGTTTAGTCAAAATCTTGGAACCAAACGATAATCGCCACCCGTCGTTTCACTGGCCTATTTGGTCTGTATTCTTTTGGTATTTTTGGAAGCGACGCTCCATGATCAAGCTTGAATTTGAAGGGATTCTGGGGTGTTTGTTCTTTTGGCATATTTTAGTTCAAGAAAGATAGAAAGCAGTGTTATTTGTCCGTTCTCTCTTCTCGTGAAAAAGAGTATTGAGGATTTTTTTTAAAAAAAGTTTACAGGTGAGTTTTTGATTCCTTGAACTTGAGACTGAGGAATCTTATTTTTTATTTACCTTTTCAATTTTGTGATTATTTTGCAGTTCTATGAATGCCCTTGTTTGTAATTTGATTGAATTGGTTTCCAATCTTGTTTTCTTGTAAATTTTTATGATATCCCTACTGCGTTTGGTGGCTTTGAGGATAAAATGCTATTCAGTGAACTTCATGAAACTTTGTTTTTAAAAAAATTGTAGTGTATTGGTAAAGTTTTGTCAATATTATCTTTTCTATGGAATCCTAGTTCCTTTAAAATATGGATTCTGTTATTGGGAAAAGGCATTATCCTGGCTCATTCTTCTCAATTTCTTGTCTCTTTGCGCTGCACACTCTAGTGTTTGTCTTCGTTATAGTTGCTGATTTTCAAGAATGAGAAGAGATTCTAGCTGTCCATAAGTTTATTGAAAAAATAAAGAAAAACATAAAATAGATACCTTTTTCCCTTATTCTTTGTCAGGATTGCACAATTTCTTCGGAGGACCGTCATGTTTACAATTCTTAGAACTTTTAGTTCTGCACAGTTGTGCAATTTTTCTCTCTCTGTTTAACTTCATTGAATGAGGTTTAAATCACAAATACATCATTATGTTTAACTGGTGGGAATGGTTGTTGCAGTGCAGAAAAAGACCTTTTAGCTACCGTTTTAGTTCTTAGATTTGATGGAGACAATGACTGCAACTGCTTCAATGCAATTCCCCCGTGAGCCAGCCAATTATGACGAGGTCTCCATGCATCAGAGTATGCTCTTTTCTGATAGTTTGAAGGTGATTTATTGTTTCTTTTATGATTTTTTAATGTTCATCTATTTGGTGGTCGGTCCTTACTATACTGTAGAATTTCATTGCTGATCTTATCCCATCCTAGTCAAATTTATATTTACTGCAGTTCATGATGATGGTGGATCGAGTTGTATGATGATGTAAATGAAATATGCATTATATTTAGCTACTCTGGACCATGATATGTTGTGAAACTTTTTGTGTAGATCACTGCACAGCTTGTTAAGATCAGATTTATATGTATTTGAGTGGTGGGTCCAGGAATTTGTTGAAACTGATGTAGTTTGAATGTTTTGATGTTTCTTTATCTAATGGGAGGCGGTTTCCCCTACCCTTGCTCTTCACAGTCACCTCAGTGTCTGCCACTGTTAACAGACCATGTCCGTTTGAGTTCTTTCTGGTTGAGGAGAGATGGAAAAATTGTGTCTTGGTTGAAGAATTCCATAACCATAGTAGAAAAAGAATTCAGCTGTTTTAAATGTCTACTGTTTTATCATGTGTTTTTCAATGGCGTTTCGGATATTGATGCTGCAGCTTGATTGTTTCCGCCTGGCTCTGGAGTTTAGATGCAGTAACTAGATAATGTTTCGTTTACTTCTGTAGGACTTGAAGAATCTTAGCAAACAGTTGTACTCAGCAGCAGAATATTTTGAGTTGTCTTACACGAATGATGACCAAAAACATGTGTGAGTTGTTAATTGTTATAATAGATTATTGAAGAGATCAATTTGGTGTCTTCCTTAACGTCATATCTGCTTCAACTCCAAGGAAGGTTTTTTCTCAAGTTTTTGCCTCCCAATATATTTCTAATTATGTAGAGTGGTGAATACATTGAAAGATTATGCCATTAAAGCTCTTGTGAACACGGTGGATCATTTGGGCTCTGTGACATATAAGGTTAATGATTTGTTGGATCAAAAGGTTGATGAAGTTACTCGAACCGATCTTCGTGTGTCATGCATTGAGCAGGTGAAGCAAAATTTCATTACAGCTGCTACTACTGTGGAATTCTTGATTTTAGAACATCAATTTCATATGTTTGTAGCATCAGCCAGATATTCTATTGCCATTTACATAACGTCCTCTAGATTTTTTGTACTTGAGATTTAACACCTCCAAAAATGCTAATTGTATAACTTGTGTATTCTGGGATACACGTAATGTTTTATTGCGTAGATCTCAACAGATGTACTATTTGTATTGTATTGAATCTTGAGTGTCTTATGATGTATCTTAGAGACTTCGTACGTGCCAAGATTATATTGATCGGGAAGGTCTTTCTCAGCAGTCGTTAGTGATCGACACTCCCAAGTATCACAAGAGATACATCCTTCCAAGTAAATTATTATAGTATACTACATGTTAGATAATTTTTAATTATAAAATGTCAAATTAAATTTCTTATTCAAAAAATCTCTCCTTTTGTTTAGTGGGAGAGACTGTGGATGGAACCATCCGCTCGAAGTCAAAGTACCGAGGATGCAACCTGGATGATGGAGATGACTGGCACCAATTTAAGGATGGTAGTGTGCTGAATATCTCCCATTTCATGTCGATTTCGAGACATATGCATAACCATCTATGATTGTAAATTTTTAGTTCTCACGAGATAATATAACTTGCAGCTATACGAGCAACGATAAATGAAACTCCACCAGCTCCACTTAGGTGAGTTCTGTGCTCACCAAATCATCATCCATCAAGTTTTACACATCGTTTACTACTGGGGCTGATCCAACATGCGGCCTCTCGACAAAGAAAAAACTTAGGCTTTGTGTTTAATTATTTTTCTGGAAATCTATTTTATCATGCAACTCCCCCATCTAAATAGTCAGTTGCCCCTTGTTTCAATTACGGCCAGTCCCTTCTTATACACAAATTTATGCTGTTTGCTTTCGCAGTAAAGAGCATTATGCAACGTCACCTTCGCCTAAACTGCCCCCTACATTTGGAAGTTTTTCATTCAACATGCCTAATAAGGATTCGGGTTCGTCACTATTTATATCAACTGGAAGTTACATTAGTCTTCATTTCAAGAATTAATTGTGATCAGCGTGCTTTCTGTTTTTTTGTTTTTTGTATCCAGAAAAAAGAACAGTATCACCGCACCGGTTTCCACTTCTACGTACGGTTTCCCTCTCGAGTAAGCCCACAGCCCCAAAAAGTTCAAGACCAACAACCCCAAATCGTAGTCGATCAACGACCCCAAACCCTTCTCTTGGAAGGCAAACGGTAGCACGAACAAGATCCTTCTCTTCTCTTTCAATGGTTATCTGCTCATTTACAAGCTCGTATTAATGCTTGTGCTTCTTCTATTGGTTCAAATTGGCAGTATATCTCCGAACCTCAGAAGTCAGCTTCAATGAGAATTCGAGTAGGAAAAGAAAGTCCCAAAGAGAACGAACAGCATCCTAGCAAGAGCAAACGGCTACTCAAATCGTTGCTCAGTCGACGGAAATCGAAGAAAGATGATATGCTGTATACTTATTTGGATGAATATTAATGGAAACAAATGTTGGGATGAACAAGAAATGCTGCATGAATCAAAGTCAATCATCCTTTTACAAGTCTTTTACCCTTTCTAACCTTTTCCTTGGAGTTTAATCAGGAGAGTTGTGTGATTTTTGTTTTCTTCACAGGCTTCAGTTTCACATCTTGATTTTGCAATATTAGATGTAAGTGTAATTTATCAAAATATGTTCTTACTTGTTAACGCAAGCATCACAAAATGTTTGTTGAAAGGAATAACTTTCAACATTATGTTTAGTCTTCATGGAGAGGTATATATACATGTTCTGTCACTTAATTTTTATATTAGTATAATAATAATCATTTGAAGATTGTTTTATTTGCATTAAATGGTATACTTGCATTTTGACCAAGTTATATATATTTGAGCATAATCTGGCAATTATGTTATTTATATTTCATTTAATATTACACACGTTCCATTTTAGAATAAATTTGTGCATAAAAAAGTTGATGTTATATGACATGAAATATCATAACATTACACATAATCAATCAAAAAACTTTTGGTTTGATAGATTAAAAATTTAGGTGGGCTCAAAAGCACAAATCATTTTATTTAGTACTGATTCCATATATGTCGATTACTAAGTTCAAATCAAATAAAATTGACCAGAATAATTTCTTTTTAATGCCAAGTGTACGTTTAATTTATTGTAATCCGGAATATAAAAATGATATCAATATTCAGTCTGGTTATGTTTATACAATAATAAAAAAATCTAACAATATTGTTGACAGATCCTTTAATTAGAAGTATAAATAAATATATGTTTTTTTTGGATTCGAATTCCATGGGCTTTAGCTTCTTTGGCTAAACTTGTTGGACGAGTAAGCACAATAGAATATTCTTATGGTATATTACTCCTTTTTATATGATCAATACACACGCATATGCATTAATTGATCAAATTAAATCTCTCTCATCATGCTTGGAACTCCGCCGCAGCCACCGCTCTTCCTCCGCGGCTGCGCTACCATACCTCCGGATACAGGCAAGCGGAAGACGAGACAAAACGCCGGAATGGATCGAACTATGTACATGCTGAAGTAAATATGTAAGCATATTGCTCATCCTCTCTTTGTAAAGTTTCCTTTCTTTTCAAGTATTTTGCGAAGTTCTATTGATTAGTTCGTCTATGGAAAAATCTAATTTCCACTCAAATATTTGATTCTGGTTAAAGAAACATGACATTTTTGTCATGTCGTTTGTATTTTTTTAAAAAAAAATTATGATCATGTTGTTAAAGAATCAGGATTTTAGTTCACTAAGTTTCGGATTTTAATTCTTTTTCCTCGTCGGACACGTTGGCAAATGACTGAAATAGGAAGGAAAAGGGACTAAAATTAAAAAGAAGTACAAATCATGTTTTTCTGAATACGCTAAAAAATTTGAAGCATGCAAATAAAAATCTGATTCCCGTTAATTAAATTATGCTTCATTCTGATTGTTTGGGCTTTGAATTACGTGTGGTACTATCAAACATAAATGTTGCTGAAATCTTCTGAATTGTTTGGAGCTAAAGATAACGTTTCTTTCTTTTCTCAATCTGTGCATATTTAGTAACATTTTGTTTATACGTATTAAATAAGTATTTGAGTGGAATTTAATGGTATGTTTACTGTGTGTTTGTTAACGTACTGGGATGATTCTTAATATGATTTCCCAGCTTTATGGAAACATGAAGTTACTTAACTTCCTTCAGAGGGAGAAAAAGGAAACTAAAATGCTAACTTCTCAGGAGATAATGAAGTAAAAGATTAAACAAATTGACTTCCATATAAATTTACATACATACATTAAGTTAATGTTTATCAACCAACATTAGTTGATTAGGGGGAGCTAGAATTAGCAAGTTTTTGCTGTTGCAAGATTAGTTCACTTCCTTAAATCAGTGACTGAGATGCAACCCTGGATGAACTCCAACCAGCCTTCTCACTGCCCTCATCCCGAATTTAACCCGTGTTAGATCTCTTGTCGATCAAATGTATGCCTTCTCACTGCCCTCATCCCGAATTTAACCCGTGTTAGATCTCTTGTCGATCAAATACATCTTCCTCGTCCTGTAATAAACAGCCCCATTTCATAACATGATGAATAGAAATGCTTGATTATTTTGTTTCCAGCATAGAAAAAGAGTTACCAGTAGATGAGGCTCCACCAGTATAGGCTTATGTAAGGGCTGATCCCACTCTTACTGGTTTGAGGCTCCTAGCAGCTTTTCGGATGTACTCGAACGCTAACACAAAGAGGCCGAAAAAATATATTAGGAAAACATGTAGCTTCTCTGCACTTTCTACTATGACAGATGAATTGATTGCTCTCCATAACAAGTTCCCAGTAGATTTGGAACCTGCAAAAAGTAAGGATTCTGGATCTTTAAAAAGAAACTTAACTTTGGTTGTTGTTTATAAGTTTTCGACTAGTAGTAGTGACTAGAAATTCATTAACGGGGGCAATAATAGAAAAGTTTTAGATTCAAAATTTAGAGAGGACAAATTCTCTGTTTTTTGTTACATGTATAGAAGAAAATATACATGTATACAGGAAATTGTTAGGCAAGTTTGTGACCACCCTTGCTGCCCATATTTGCCTCTGCTACTTATTTAGACTGGTGACAGAGAAAAGAGGTAGAATATATGTATGAGTAACTTACTGCTGCTTTTACTTGAAAGGTTTGTCCACTCGTGTAGACTTCTTGTACTTTCGGATGCCTTTATCAAATCGAGAAGAGCTTTATTGACCTGAACTTTCAACCAAAAAAGATACAACTTTAGCATCTTATTGTACTTGTATTTGATTTGTGCTCTATTTATTTCGCACCAGAATAGGGATAACCTTTTCCCTAGCTGAGATTAGCATGGTTCTAGTTTTCTCACAAGGTTGCTTCAACTATTCATACCTAGTAATACTTCATTCCTATCAATGAAAAACTTCTACCACTACCTACTCGGAAGGACGATGTTAGGCCATATTTGCGCAAGATAAGAGCTCGAAGCCAAAATACTAGTTTTTAGGTGCGACTGTCAGTACTAAATGTGTACTCTACGATACCTTCTAATACCAGCATGGGATTATATATTATTAATTTAGGGAGTGGAAATGCTACCTCTTCAGTTCTCTCATGGCTCACAAGATGTCCGCCATTAAGTTCGACCATTCTTGCGGATGGGTACAACTTTTCTGCAAGCCGTTTTGCATGGCACATTTGAGCAATTACGTCATGTCTACACCATATGGATTATTTTCTCAGTCACTTGAGTAGAATTTTTCCTTCATTTTTTCTAGGTATAAGTATATTAGCGTGAGTAAGCTACCTTCCATGAATTACTGATATAGGAAATCCAGAAGCACGTATTGATTCCAGCTCGGTTCTTGACATTTTATGTGTCCAG
The DNA here is from genome assembly GCA_001598015.1 of Dorcoceras hygrometricum. Lineage (NCBI taxonomy): Eukaryota > Viridiplantae > Streptophyta > Magnoliopsida > Lamiales > Gesneriaceae > Dorcoceras > Dorcoceras hygrometricum. The sequence continues at coordinate 271,502 of KV018450.1, forward strand.
CAAGCATTTATCTGACCTTCAAATCCATAATTTTGCTGCATACCTGTTGATGATATGCCCTTTACATATTCCTGTAGAATGAAAGAATAATATAAGGATATTTCAATTCCATTCTTAGCAACAAGACTAGAGTTCTATTCACCAAAAACATGGAAAGCTATAATCAAAATCTTGTATATTTCGGTCATAATGATTTGAGTTAAAATCATGGCAGTGAAAATAAATTAAACGCCTAAACCAAAATCCCATACAAAAAGGAGAATACAATTGAACTTCCTAGTATAGAGTTGTACATTGTCAGGTTTATGTACTCATAAGTTGCTAAGAAATCCTTACTTGGTATAAGATTAATCTTCTGGTCTTCTGTCCAACATACTCTTCTAGATATTCCTGCAAAAAATGCAACACCGAGTTCCAGTCGTTCAAAATATTGAAAAAGAAATATTATTAATTAAAAATATGAACATGGATAGATGTTCAAATTTAACGCCTACATCATGTAAAGAAGAATTCATAGATATAACCTGTGAGTAATGTGTATCTAAGTCAACAGCTGCTCTCTGCTCTGGAGTTTTTGCCTTTAGAAAACGAATCGCAATCGACAAACTTTGGCGATCAATCTGAAAAGGTAAGAATTATTTTGACAACTAATACAAATACACCAGTTCAAATGTACTACATAAATCACCAGAATTGGACAACCCTTTCATAGCTATCAACAATCATCATCTTAACGAGATATCCACTATGATTTAACCAAAAAATCCACATATGTTAGAGGACATAGACTGTTGGTTAGATGTAAGGCTGTGAAGACTAAACATTAAACAATCGTAATCACTTACACAATACATAAATAGTTCAAACATGCAATCTATTGCTCTAATACCATTTTTAGTTGTCACGTTTTCTATAAAGGTTGAGACCATTGGAGTTAGACTATCAACATTAAACAATTAAACAAAAAACAATGAGGTCAACTGCTAGCGATCATGTAAATCTTGAAAATTTTCAAAATAAATCGTTCGACATCAAGCCAAAGAGATAGTTCCTACAAGGATCCATACCTTTGGTATACATTCATAACCTCCACCAGTTACATTTAGTAGAGCCAGAGACAGAACTCTTTCAGGTACCATCGAAGCCAATTTACAAGCAATCATGGCTCCTGCATTACAGAAAACAAGCTCATAATCAACCGAAATAGCCACTTGATGCAGAATTTTTGGATTCTACAGAGATAGATTTAATATCTGCGGACATATTCAGTAACAAAACCAACGGAAATATTGTGGAACTCTCCACTATAAGCACCTGAAACCTGTATTTTTACATTAGAACTCTGGCGCAAATTATTTAGACTCAAAGCTCGGCTCAGAACTCGAAGAACATTTGGGCTTATAGGTAAGGGAGGTCAATGGAGAAAGAAAAGTTCATTTTTCAGCACGCACTAATTCCTAAGTTTTGTCGGGAGAATTGGTTCTTTTGGTCGAGTTTGATCAGCAAGCCACCACCACAAAGGACCTCTCAGATATGGGCTCAGCGGTTCGAAAGAAGCAGGCACACCAACCGACGCTCCGTTTAATGATTCTTAAGCTAGCCTTTGACTGTCCCGTTGCTCTTAGTGAGCCATAGCAAGAGGATTTCATAGAAAGAAAGCATTCGCAGTAAGCCGCTAATGGTCCAGATTCGAGTTGAATTATGGATCTCTATCAAGCGAGCGTTTGAACTGTTGAGCTCGTTTCATTTTGGATATTTAAAAATTAGTAACCAAACTTGACTGTTGCAGCCGAGTAAATATATTCGTAGATGATCAAGGTTGACTCAATAACTTGGAATGTACATCAAATAACAGATGAGAAACTTTTTTCAAGTGCTCTGGACCGACATGATTTGAAAACGAATCGAATTTCTTTAAACTCATACCCAAAGGTGTACGTGGTCAAAAAGTGCCAACTTAAAATTGAAAAGTCAAGAACTCACCCATTGAATGGCCAAAAACATGAGCTTTTCTCCAACCCAAATGATCCATTAAAGCTATTGCATCGCTTGCCATAGTTTTGGTCCTGTTTAAGTGCATTCATCCTCTTCAATAACACGAGATACTTGCAAAGTTAAAACATAAATTATCACAAAAATTGAACCCCACTCTTATCCAAGAAGAACTATTCAAGTGGGTCGCACATAAAAGTACAATCTTGACAAACTTTCAATGATTTTTTTCTATTTCCTCCACAAATTTTACAAAATATGCATAAAACTAAAACCCAAAAGAAATTAAATATAAAGTTGGAAATAAAAGGATTAAGGATATATCAAAACATTCCTATCTAACAATGCAAGGAAATGATTTAACATTTTCAGCTAAAACAAAATATATATGATGAATCTTACGTATATTCAGATTTTTTGCTGGGAATGGAGCTCCTACCCATTCCACGATTATCAAAAGCGCAAACTTCCACGCCAGAACCGCCCCCGGCGCCGCCGCTCTCATTGTCATGATCGCCGTCCGCCAATTCACTATCGTTCGGGGTAGTCGTTCCGACCAGACCCTTTATCTGTGGGCCCCACGCCTGGTGCGTCGCAGCTAAACCTAAAGTCCACAAAAAAGATTAAATATGAACAAATCAAGGAACCAGCAAATATACTCCAAAATCCATATAAAAAACTTGATGATGAAATGAAAAAAATTCATCGAAATAACATGTCCAGATTCCTCATTAAAACAAAAAAAACCCAGATGAATGCGTTACCGATGATCATAAGAACTTTGACGGGTCCTCCGCCATAGATTCTGTAGAAAATTTTGATTCCATTGTTGCTGCTCGGTGCTTCGCCGACGCTGCACAACGGCATTTTGTTCCTCTCTTCCTTTAGTTGATTGGGGGTGAGAATGGATTTGATTCAATGGATTTTGGAGAGAGGAATGGAAGACGATTCAACGGAAGATAAAAGATTCCAAGATGTCGGATATCAGATATATACACACGAAGAAGGTGGGTGTTAAGTCATATATGACGATTTCGAATTTTTTCCAATGTATTTTCCTATTAAAATTTATTTATGTATTTATTTATTTAAATATTAAATAAATTTATATATTGCAAATATATCCGCGGGTGTTCGTTTCCTATTTGGCTTTGGTTGTTTATCAACCTTATATTAATTCTAGACAGATCTTGAAGAAATATTTTGATAATGAGTACCTATGGTCCATGGACGTCCTTCACAACTTTATTTTAGATACCGAATATAAAGTGCGTCTAATAATAATAATAATATAATAACAATAAAGACAAACAACAACTTAATAAGCCTCGTTTGTCTTACTTATTGAATATGAATCGATACGACTAATATTAAATAGTATGATTATAAAATGATTAGTTAGAAAAAGAATACTGTTTAATAAAATAATTGAGTTAGAAGGAGAATAATGTTTGCTAAAAATAATATTTTTTTGTTTTATTTATTAAATTTGGGATAAAATGTTAAATCATATTTTTATACATTTTTCACAAGTTCAAAACATAAAAAATAGTGGATTTTTTATAATTCAAGAAATGCAACATTAGATTTGTCGTTGGATGCAATAAGAAAAAAATTAGAGATGAAATTAACTAAATTTAAGATTCCAAGAGAAGTAAAAAAAACCAACAATAAAATATTATTCTACTAACATTTTCTTGTATATTTTTTATATTCGGAATATTATAATTTGTGATATCGGTGATATGATATATTTATATAAATGTCTTTCCAAAATAATATATTAAACTAATTTACCGAAATTATTGACCTAATATACCGACACAAGTTAGGACTTAGGATTGAGAGACGAAATTATTATAAAGAGATTATAATCCATCGAGTATTAATTTGAAGAAATTTTACATTAGCTTGCTAACCATACTCTAAAATCTTGTGATATTAGTTGATTAGATTATAACTAATCTTTCCTTAATACTTCTAAAATATAATCTCCGGTATTGTTACTTTAAAATATTCTGATGAATCTTATGTATGGGATAAAAAGTGATCGTTCTTTCTTTCTGTTATATCCAATAATTTATTTATTGGCTCGTTTTCAATGTAAAATTTATAGCTTCCACATGAAATCATAGCATTGAAAACATGCCATATATAATATAAAAAAGTGGTGGTGGTTGGACTTGTCCCTGGTCGGTTTTCATTTGAATTTTTTTATTTCAGAAACCTTTCTATCATTTTTAATATAACGTAACATTTATTATTTTCTGAAATAGACGACGAAGGACATAACGAAATATATGAGTTAAAAAATGTAATTTAATTAATATTAAGGATGAAAGAGTCAAAAAAATTGACTAATTAATAATTAAGGATGAAGGAGACGATAAGGCAGCTACGAGCTGGGAGAGGGAGTGGTTATCTTGACTCTCGAGTCTTTGACATAACTCACATAACTCTTGATAGAAATTATTTTTATTTCCTTTTATTTTCTGAACATGCTTAATTAAATTCGAATTTTGGTCAACAATAAATATCTTAGATCAATATTCATCAACGATTACTTAATTTTTTAAAAAATAAGAATTAGTGAAGCATGTATTTTCTTTTTCTCTTTAACCATTCTTTCTCAAAATGGTTTATGATATTACACAAGTTGTTAGTTGAAATAATTAAATCAAACTCCAAAATAAAACTAATTTGAAGTACGATTAACCGAAAGGTCAATAACTTTTTAAAATTACGAAAATGATCTACAGTTGGAAACGATTAAAGAACATTTTTGTTTAATTCTGAGATGTACTCGTAAACCAACATTTTTTCTAATCATAAGGTAATTAAGATATAACTAATTTATAAGTTTGACTAAAAAAATGTTAATTTTGGGTTGGGAAGTAGATTGATGTGTTCCATATTACTAGGAGATAATAATAGTGGGTATAAAATACTATTTTATTATCATGATTTCTACTTATAAATCATTAATAAAATTTGAATAAAGGAGGAAATGAAGAGAGAAAATTAGTGGTATATGTAAATTATAAAAGGTTTGGTCATACTCAAAACATTTAATATAAATGTTTAATTTTAATATATAGTATTTTATGTTAATATTCCATATCCTGGCCTCTCATTAGTCCGCCTACAATTTGCAGTAGAAGTAGAACAGCAATTATTATTCTACATTCTATTTTCGTGCATCAATTCTAAAACGTGTTAAATGTATTGCATAAAAAGGACGCAGAAAGATCAGCAAATCGCCGACGGCTTGCACTAATGTTTAAAATTTGGCACGGGAAACTAATTTTCAAATTCAAAAATAAAATTAATAAATCCAAAAAATAAAATAAAGTGAGTTTAAAAAATTTGAAAAAAGGTATGCTATTTCAATGTAGTTTTTGTTGGATTTGTGAAACATATCAGATCTTAATTTTGATGAACACAAAATTTTTTGTTTTATTATAATAGTTTAATTGCTTGCACGTGCCGAGTTGAATCAGATCGGATCAAAGTTGAGCTGAAAAACTGTATAACATAAGAAGAGTTGAGCTCAGTTACGAAGTGCAGATCAGTTTAGCGTGGATCAATTCAGATTGTTCGAGTTAGAGCAGTTCAGATCAGCTTAAAGCAGTTCAGATGAGAACGGTATAGAGTAGCTCGGAGTAGTTGAGATCAGCTCAGAGCAGAATCGGTTCAGAACCGTTGAGTTAAGAAGAACAGATCAGATGAGATCAAGAGCAGCTCAGAGCAGTTTAGATACGAAGAACAGATAAGATAAGAAAAGAATCAGCTCAGAGTAGGATCAGCTCAGAACAACAATTCTGATCTTATGAGAAATAAACATATCAGACTTAGAGCAACCAGTGAACAAGAGCAGTGTAGCTATATGTGCAAAACATATTGGAGCTTCGCAACAAATCAGTACAATAAGAAGAGATGAGTTTAACTGAAGAATAGATCGGATCGAAGTCCATATCAGATCAGCACAGGCTATCAGCTCAGACGAACAAATCAGTTTGAACAAAGTTAACGATGGTGATTTCAGAAGTCGTTCAAACAAGATTTGTTCATATATGTATGCATAAGTTAAGAAGCAATACAAAGATATTAAATTGCCTCAACAACCTATGCACGATGAAAGGACAACAAGGACACAAAGTCAGAAACTTTACATAAGGTTTTAAACGACTAGAAACTTGTGTCCAACGATAACAGAGTACCGAGGCTATATATATACACCAGCTGAACTGAAAACGAAGGGTGGTGAAGAGAGGACTCTCGAGAGATCACAATAATGTAATGCTGCGTGTGTGCACATAGTGCAAGTTCAGATCTGAATAAAATATCAAGCTATGCACACTCAGAAGATGCCGTCGTAATGTTTGAAGATCATGAAGAGGGCGATATTATGTAGGCAATATATATTGAGAGCTGAGTTAAAAATAGATTAGTCCTCACACACACATGCATTCACTCACATATACTGAGAGCTGAACGAAAAAGATTAGAATGAATGTAAATCAAATCAATTCAAATGTAGCATTTCTCACAGAGATGTTAAACAAGTGAAAACAGAGTTGAGTCTACGAGTTCAGCATGGCAATAGTGTAAGTCTCAGCTGAGTGGGTATTGTACAAGTGTATAAATCAAAGTCTTCTAGTGAATGTCTTCCAGTTTGGAAGAAGAGAAGACGTAGAAGCGACGGATTCAAACTTCCATAAACAAATCCAGCGTACTATTTTACTACTTTATACATACATACTTCCAAAACTGATTTATTTAATGTTTCAATTTTAAGAGAGTACTTCGGGTTATTTCCGCATGGTGCTTAAGATCATACTCGATGTACTTATCGATGCTATGTGTTTCTTTTGTTTTCACCTTTATTTATGTATGTGTGTGTTTACATATACACCGATAGACACGTATATATAATCAGTCACATGGATAAATATATGGCTAAAATATATGCTAACAGTTACATTATTTTTTCTTTCTGTTTCACAATTTTAATATAATATATATATATATATATATGTGCTCTGGGAATTAGTCCGTTATATAGGTCCTATCCTTCGAACCTCTGTCTACTCGTGCATATCCCTCGATTTATCACCTATATAGATCAAGGAGCTTTTGATCTCTACAGAAGATTAGTCTACTAATGGATTAACTTTCGGAATAATATGATAGGAGAGCTGCAGGCAATGTATACTGATTTGTCGGAAAAATAAATAAATTTAAGATTTAGTGGCTGAGAAGGGCGATGGATAGGAAGTGACGCGAAGGGGCTGAGTCACTTGTCTTACTTCTCTGCCACCTTCGTCATTTTATACGCCATAGGAGTGGTATCACACATGTGATCCATAATAATCTTATTATTCAAAATTTAGTTGAATGGCATCGATAATATTTTTCAATATACACTTTTAAAAAAATAATATCACATCTCTTTTTCTAAGAATATGTCACTGATTTAATTTGGTAGGTTTGTTATAATCACTTCCTTACTCCTAAAGGCGAAAACTGATTGAGAAACAATATACTCATTACCCCATCCCTTAGTCGGTGGACAGAGTATTCTTGACTAATTAATTAATCAGTTTTCATACGTATATAATGTGTGTGTCCAACCACTGGTAATCAGATAACCAGTGGTTATCAGTCTTCCAGAACAGACTGACCTTAAGTTTATTATTCCTTAAAAAAATTAAAAGAAGAAAACAAAACAAAACGGAAATAGAAAATTAGGAAGGGCATTGGGCTTGACAGGCAACTCGTCAGGAGTTTTAATGTTAGGATTAAATTGTGGGACTTACGCAATCGCTAAAAAGAATTATTTGCGTGTGCTAAATACCAGATTCTTTATGCCAGATTTATTTGCCTCGAATATTTGGTTTAGCTGATACTATAAAGCTGTCTAATATAAATGAAAGGGAATGTTAGGAATGAATCAATCTCCTATCAAGAAGAAAATTGACTAGAAATTTGAAATATTTTCAGATTGGAATCAGAGGCATTGTAATCACTCTACCCCCATTAAGTTCTTACATGGTTAAAGAAAAAAAAAACATGCCGTGTGGAGATACGAGAACACTCAATTCGCCATAAATACAGTTTTTTGAATGAATTGATCTGTGAAACAAGTACAGTTACAGTAAGGTTGCATACCGAAGGTGGAACTGATTATATTCCCCCAGCAGATGACCAATAATCGAAACATGCACCATAAATTAACCTCTGTAAGATAGAGTTGGCAACAATAGTACAACCCAATAGGCACTTCTGCTATTTCAGAACTGGGAAAAACCATCACAATCTATCAGAGAATTTACATTAGTGGAAATTTACCAACGAACATGGTATTGAGCCCAGATCAGAAGATCGGTTGTTAGCTTATGGTTCAAGAGCAAATGACAACAAAATGTTATGGAATAGGAATCACATGAACCAACGGTGAAGTTGAACGAATAAAGCCACCAACATGCATAACTTTTTATTAGCATAAGCTGTCAACATTTCTCAGTAGGCTTTACATTGAAACCAAAAAGACTCCGAGCATAAAAGGGATAAAAAATCATATATATAAATAATTGGCATATAAATTTATGTACTCCACCTTCTCTGTGATTGGTATTCATGACATTCCGAGATCCAAATCCTGAACACTTTCAGACACAATGTATAAATTAAAATGGCACGACTGAAGAGAAATTGTACCTTCAGCGGTAGAAAAGAGCAGCATGCATATTCTCACGGATGAGTATTTGACTCTAAATAATGTGAAACAAGAGCTATACACAACTTAAACAACATATGATACATGACCTAACTAAAATACAATGTCAGCACCCCCATGTGTGACTAATTTAATGAAATGAAGAACAAATGGAAAACAAAGACCAACTAATAAGTGAAATAATTATGGAATGGAAAAAATGTGGAAGAAAAAGGCGATTTGATGGCTGGATTCAATTTCACGTGATCAAAATGTAGCACTTTTACAGTCATCGCTTGGATCACCCAAAGAGCAAGTAGCACCAGAATTACAAGTCTGCATATCTCCAACAAACGTCACTATTTTTTTGTCCAATAAATTAGCTTGCCACAAGTATGTATTCACTATTTCCATCCTGCACATTCAAAACCATCTCCCTCTTCGAAGTCTATCACCCAAATAGAAGACCCCAATTCTCTGTCCTACAAGAAAGTTCTCAGATGTCCTTTAGCCAACTCCATCATGTAAAAAAGAAATAAACTATACACGCTGGTGCCGATGCATGAATTAGCAGCACCAAGAAAAACACTTCTATCAGTAAATGGCAATGATCCGCACGACACAACTTATCGTCCAACTTGGATCCCGACTTTACATAACCATAACTTTGATGGTGTGTGATATTTTTGCCAGGTGGAACAATCTCAAACAGATATGGCGCGATTAATGGCCATCCTGGCCCACTCAGCAGATTCTTTAATCAAATGGTCCTCGGAAGACAAGCATTCATTTAAAAAATCTTTACTTGCTAGAGACTGTTGAATCAAAGAACCGGCAGTACTTCCCAGAGTATCTGCTAAATCTCCAAGGACTCCAATTGCTGTTTTCATGACAACATCATCCCTGGGATAGATAAAACAATTAGATAAAAGATCTGTTTTAGTAAAATAGAAAAATCTGAACTAAAAACAAATGCTAAGACTAGGGTACTCACATATCTTTCTCCATGTATATGCTATCCAGGAATTGCAGGATGTTAGGCACATATGGAATCAAGAGTTGGGTCTTAGGAGAATTTTTGAAGCCCTGAAATATCCCAGAATACGCCTCTAAAATTCCATTCCTTAGAAGATTAGTATATTCCAGCATTTCATCGTCAAAACCTGATGGGCGGGCCGACAACTCTGCTGCACTCTGAAGCATGGGCATGGAATACATCAAATACTTCTCAAAATTATCTCCGATTGCTAAAGCTATGTCACCAAAGCACGAAAAGATTGGAGGCTTCACAGACCGATGCAGCTGGTTGCTTGACAAGTCTTTCAGAAGCTGGGTCATGATTCCATCACAAAAAGAAAGAACCATATCCTCCAGCGCCCTGCAGATATCACCCACAACCCCAACAGTAACAGCACAAACTTGGTATTCCTCAAAATTCTGAAGACCCATCTCCAAATACTTGTAAAAGTCTGGCATGTACTTGGCAAAGTTAGGACCTACAGCATAGGCAAGCGCACCAATAGCAAGCATTGCTTCCTCATGGACTGTAGCACTTCTACAAGCAAATACCTGGAGAAATAGATTCATGATCTGATCTGAAAACTGCATGAAGGCATACTTGGTGGATTCTGATGCCCCTAATTTCTGGATGATGACCTGTAAACACCCACAGAGAAGGCCTTGCAATTCATTTTGCTTCTCTCTTTCATCAGATGAAAGTTTCTGCGCCCCTACAGTCTTGTGAAGTTCTGTCATGAGCACTTGCACAAGTTCCAACAGTAGGTGAGCTGTTTCATCAGTCGAACACCTCACTACTTCATTTAGGGTCTCATAAGCAGCAGTCCTAAGTCGAGATTCACTGGCATCTTCCCTGTGAGTGACGTTAAGAAGGGATCGGACAATTTCTTGGAAATAAGGTGCCAATGGAGATGTAGATCCCACATCTTCGTAACCTTGGGCAAGAAAATAGAGAGCGCCACAGGCTTTCTCAGCAACATTAGGAGTATCGTTCATGCTCTGGAGGAGAACCGTGATAATTTGTTGGCAGTTTGTCAGGGTAATAATGGGGGTCACCATAGTTGAATCATGAAGAAATTCAAATATTCTTCCCAGGGTCCACGCAGTGGTATCCTTTACATGGCTATTGGGATCTTTAGTCAAAGCTGTGAGCATGAAACTAAGAGCAACATTGACAATAGGGGTTAACTTGTCAGGTGAAGGACCTTCCAGTATGGAACCAAACGCATAAGTGGCAGCTTCTCGTTGCCTCCAATCGCCCTTCGTTATATTTTCTTCAATAAATGGCATCACAAGTGGTACAATGTCATCCCCAACAGCACGGGTAACCAAACCAAGGCATGTTCCACCTGCCATTGCAAGGTTCCAAGCACCTTCATCCTGATCCTGATCCTCTTCTTGCTTAAGAAGTGTCTCTAACAACAAAGGAACAAGCGCAGAAAGTGCCTGCTTGATAAAATAATAGCATGGAACATCAGAATCTGCAGTGAAATCACCACCATACTCCTCCAAAATATCAATCTCCTCGTCACAGATTGAGCTCCAAAATTCAATTGCTTGAAGAGCCACAGGTTCCTGATCTTCTCGGACTGCCTTGGATGTAATGTTGAAAATGTCTTGAATGTATGGAGATAATTTATCATAATATGTTGACCCTATGGAGACCAAACACTCGAATGCAGCCTGCCGAATTTTCACCTCTGGCGAGAGTGTGGCCTCACAGACAACTCTCATTATGTAATCACGCTCCATATCATTGGAAAAGTTGGCCTGGGCAAATCCAAGAGCATTATATAAAGCTCGGGTGGCAGCAAGTCGAACCTCCGTAGTTCCTTCATCAGCATTCATGCCTTGAACTACAGCTGTCAGTATTTTGTTTACTTGATCCTGATCAACCACATCGGGACTAACTTCTTCGCATATGTACCCCAGTGTTTCGAGTGTGGCTTGCTTAACATGAAAAGCAGCCTGGTGAATATTTGATAGAAGGGATCCTATAAGCTCAGGCCACTGCTTATGCGGTAGTTCAATGCCAGCAACTTTTGCAATGACTTGTGAAGCTGTTGACCTAGCATCAGATACTGGAGAAGAAAGGGTCTGTAACAAGCATGCCTTGATTTGGCTCTTCACAGATGCTTCTAATGATAACCATCTCTGCACTAGCTCATACTTCCTGTTCTGCTCCTTGGCATCCAAAGCATTCTTCAAAACTAAACCTGCTAGTTTACGACTTTCAACTGGCTTCTCCTCACTAGCAAGCTCTCCAGAAAGGGAAAACAAAAAACCAGGAAGGTTTTTCTCCTGAAACTGTTTTAAGGTTTCTTCAGCATGCTTCCTTAAAGTTGAATCTACTGATTGCGCACTAAGAAGAACTTGAGTGACTTCCATAGTCATATTTTCCCTGCCAAATTCACAGGTGAAGAATAGATGAGCATGGCTACATAGCTAACAGAGAAGCCAAGACTTTCTAAATGCCGAAGACTAAAAACTGACAAAATACTCATTTAGGAAGTCGATGGCGATGAAGATTCACCCCAAATGAAAAGGAAGATGAATATTAAAAGATTTATGTTTGGTTTAGAGTGCATCGATCAAGAATCAGTGAGCATAGTGGCCATCTCAAATAAAAATAAATAAAATTGTCCTATACATAACCAAGACCCATAAAATGTGTGTTACATCCATCATTTTTCATATAGTGTAACAAATAAAACAAGATGAGATTTGACTTCCATGACAGATGAAGCATATTAGTTAGATTACAGGTACATATGAAATGAAAATCTATTGATTCACAAATGCATGAAGATAACATTATTTTTAACCGTCATTAAATGACTGAATTAGCACTACATAGTGTGTGGCCAACTTCTTCTGTGACAACCCAGAAATGTCATGGTTCCTCATATATGCATTCCATCAAGTTAGTGCAAAATTTTACTATTTTGATTTTCTTTGTTAGATCCAGTCTGTTCTGTAACCCCCCTTGGTATTTCTTAAATTAATTCAATTTCGTTTAATTAGACTTAAAAACTTCTGCTTTCTTTAAATGATCTGAACAGTTCCCTATAGGTTGGGCACCCATATTTTCAAGGAAGTATAGGATTACTGTGTCCCATGCCGTGTATGACAAAATTCCGTATATAGAACTATCCAAGTCGATCTTTCGAAATCCAAGACAATCAACGTCTAAAATAGCTGCTAACAACTGCTATTTAATCGTAACCATTTAATTCGTCGAACCATATTCAAAAAGGAAAGAACGAATTAATTGGACAATATGAAAACAGTCTAAAAGGCGGGAGGAATAATCTGCTAACACTATCAGCCGAAGCTCTCCGCTACCCAACTCCCCACCAAGATTTCCAGATTTTCACTCTCATAAGTAACTTGAGCAGATCATCAATCCCCAATATAAAAGATGAAGCAAGTGATCAGTACAATCAAATACGCGGACGCAGTAAACCAGTCCACCAACAGCTGGAGCTGAATTCTACTAGATTGCGACAGAAAATAATACATCAAATCAAATCACGGGGAACAAAACAAAAAATACCTGAGAAAGGTAGTTTGCCGCCCAGTAGAAGAGATTCCACTCAATGATCGAGCAAATCCCAAAACGGCGCCCACTGAAAACCCTAATGAAGTGGCTTTGGAGAGAGAAAGATGTGCCGAAACCTTAAAAGCTTGAATTTTTAATACATCTGGCAGTCATCATTCCATTTCTTTGTTTTACTTAATAATTAATTTAAAAAGATTTAAATTATTTAAAATTATTGGGTTTGGAACCGGTTGGAACCGATTCGGAACCGGTTGATCCACTATCGAATTCGTAGCAGATTATTCCGGTTCCGAGTTTTTTTGCCTCGCAACCGGAACCGAACCGGAACCGGTTAGAACCGGTTCCTACCGGATTCCACCTAATCCGGAACCAGTTGGAACCACTCCGGAACCGGAACCATGAAACCATTAAGCATGACAACCACCCCCCCACCACACACACACAAATTTAACTTCTTCGAACATGTTTTTAAAAAATTGTTATCACGGTGCTTTTAAAAATATTTGATTCTAAAAAAATTTTAAATAGATATTTCAGACTTCAAGGACATAGTAAGGTGAAAAATAAATATAAAATCACTTGTCCAAAATCACTGGAGAATAAAAGGAAACTAGGATTGGATAGGGTTCAGAGATGACATAAGTTATAAGTTAAAAACGTACCTCCATTGTTAAATAGAAACTTGGTTGACTCCATAGCTCTGTATTGATGAACATTTTAACATTTCTCTTTCCCGTAAAGGGATATATGACAATATATAGTGATCAAGTTATCTTTATATTTCAAAATATATTAGTACGAACTAAAACTGATTATTTTGTTAATTCATTTAACCAAAATTGAGGGAAAATAGAGTTTTATATATATAAAAAGAAACAATAAATGATGAATTTGATAAGATAAAATTTAAGTTTTTGCGATAACAAAATAATCAAACTCGATTTAATCAGTTCAGCTAAACCGTGTTTATATGGTTTTTTGTTAGAAGACATCAGTAGAGTTATGACCAGTTGAATAGAATTGGAACATAACAACTTGAGAAACAACTACATATTAGTTCAAGCGCAATTTTCAAGAGCAAATTAGTTCAATTGCATTGTTCAAGAGTAGATCAGACTAGTTCTCAGCTAAAACGATTTTGACAGTTCAGCACAAGTCATGGAACATAACAACACGAAAAATGGAACAGTCAACTAAGTACAGGTGTTGTTGGGATATCTAACTTTTAGGAGCATTTATAATCGTAAAAATAAGATAATAATCTGAAAAAGACAGAAATGTTGAGTAGAAAGTGTCTTGTCACGCTTAAACAGATGAATATTTAATGCATAAGTACAGAGTATGTAGACTATATTAAATGCTAAGTACGAAGGTACGAGAATTCAACGGCTGAAAGTATTGTTCAAATTTATTATCGTTGCATTTCAAGCTTATAAATTCCAATAGTTTTGAAGTTGTCGAAGTTATGAATATGATAAAAACTCTCTATCGGCACACCCAGTGTGCATAGAGATTGTTCTATCAAATGCGAGAGTGCTAAGAGTTCGGATCAGCAATTGTTGAACTAGTGCATTTTGATTAAAATATGTAATCAAATTAAAGTCTTCTAATGAAATTCTTTTAGTTTGAAAAACAAGAAACGTAGAAGGTTAGACATCGAACTTCCAAAAATAAATCTATTGTCTTTTATCAATTTATTTATCACATTTGTTTACTGATAGATTTTAGCTGTTTTTCGCAAAATTTATTGTAGCTCAAGACATCAGTTCGAGCTGAGATATAAGCTCGGCTAGTAACTCGATTGATCTGAAACAAAAATGTTTCAAGAACTTTAAAAAAATTTATCTACCCACTCAAAACTCTATTCAACGAAATGATTGAAGTTTACTAAGAAAATGAAAATTCCCATCTTTACCAAAGTAAATTCAGGACTTTATTATACTTTTCTATAAGATTAAATTGGGTGAACCATTTTTTTAAAACTAAGTTCCTATATTTCATATTCAATTTTATTAGGTTTTTAAAACAATGATTTATATTTATTTCTTTTTTCGAAAAACTTATATATAAAGAAAAACTATAATGTTACTTGGTTCAATGTTTTGATTTTAATTTTCAAATTAAGTTGATCGTTCCGGTCATTTTTTTATTGAAATTATCTGAATTTGAGTTTATTCCTAATTTGTTTACATAACTAATTTTTTTTAATGCACACATGATCCATACGTTACGAGTATTATCAATATTATCAAGAGTTTTAATAAATAAAATTTATGTTATGTCAATCTCTGATTTGTAACATTATTATTATATTATTATTTTTTTCTATTAAAAAGTATTTTTTATTATCAACATTATTAGGTTGTTTGCATAATTAAAAGTATTATATTTACCAATTTTTCAAAAAGTTTCAGGGTAGAACTACGCTATAGAGCTTCGAATCTCGATCCCTCTAAAAAATGTGTAGTTCTATATTATTTAATTTAATTTAATTCAAATTGTTCACAGGGCTACTTCTCTAACCAACGGCCACGATGATCCCAACTCCCAATAGAAGCCAATTGGTCCGCAACTCCATCCGCCATTGATAATTGGTCCACGTCAGCACGAATGACACGGTTATCCTCTACAGGTGGCCTACGGGAACATCAGCTACCCCATTCAAACAATTTCAAACGTCACACGAAGATATACTTCATATGCGAGATATCATTGGTCCACGTCATCACCTGTGACGGGCTGTGTATGCACAATACTTTGCTATATAAAACCCCCCCCACCTTCAGTCTCCCCATTTCAGATTCAGAAACCCAAACACATAGCACCGAGGGAAAATTTGTACCATTCTACATTGTTGAGCTCCACGGATATGGCTACCGCGTGGGAAAGACGCGCATCTTCTGTCGTCTTCGGGATCATCTTACTCGGTTCGAATTTCCTCTCTGTTCTCGTTGAATCATCATATTTAGTTGAAATATATGCGTGCAGATTAGCTTTTGTGTCCTGATATATGGTTCATATTTTCCTTTTTAGCTTATTTTCCTTTTTAGCTCATTGTGTTGCATTTCTGAGAGGAATGTTTTTTTTGGCTGAGGAAATGTGATTATATGGCTTCGATATGTGTCGATCGAAGTTTATGTCGTTTCAAGCTCTGAAATTTTGTAGATCTGAAGTTGGAGATGAATTACCTTGATTTTGTGGTGATGCTATGATGATTTCATGGTGGATAAATCGTTGATCAGATGTATTACTTCCTGTTTTGGAGTCATGTTTGTTTTTTTACGTGCTAAACCGCATATCATGATAAATTCCGTGTGTTGCCATTTATTAAAAAATCTGAAAGAAGTAGAAGTGGATTTGTCATTTATGTATTAACTTGTGTACGTATTCCGTGTATTCAGGTAAGCTGAAATGTACTAAATATCCATATAATTGAGGTGCATTAGGGGTAGAATTTATGAGATTATTTTCTGAAGCAACGAGGTGATATAATGTATTTTCTCTATCTAAGATGCGATACTATGACGATTGAGGTTTACACAAAGTGACGTAGCATATGATATGATAAATTCATTGTAATTAATGTATTAACGTGGTGATGTTTCTCTTGAAACAGGAAGTTTACTTGCATTTTCTATAGCAAAGGAGGAGGCTGAGAAAATTGGAACAGTGATTGGCATAGACCTTGGTACAACTTATTCATGTGTTGGTGTTTATAAAAATGGACACGTTGAAATCATAGCGAACGACCAAGGAAACCGTATCACCCCATCTTGGGTTGGCTTCACCGACAATGAGAGGTTGATTGGGGAGGCTGCAAAAAATCAGGCAGCTGTTAACCCTGAGAGGACTGTGTTCGATGTCAAGCGACTTATCGGAAGAAAGTAATATTCGTTTGTCTTGGCATTTAATTCTACTTGTAGTCAGCAATCCTTAATTTAGAGCGAAATCATCATTATTCTAAGCTATCTGCAGATTCGAGGATAAAGAAGTTCAAAGGGACATGAAGCTTGCCCCTTATAAGATTGTGAACAAGGATGGAAAGCCTTATATTGAAGTCAAGATCAAAGATGGTGAGACTAAGGTCTTCAGTCCTGAAGAGGTCAGTGCCATGATTTTGATAAAGATGAAGGAGACTGCAGAAGCTTACCTTGGAAAGAAGATAAAGGATGCTGTTGTCACTGTCCCTGGTAAACAGTTGGTCCCTATGTCTTCTACCTGGTGAAGCAATTTTATGTAATTAATTAACGGTTTGCTTCTTTTCTTTTTGCAGCTTACTTCAATGATGCTCAGAGGCAAGCCACAAAAGATGCTGGTGTAATTGCTGGGTTGAATGTTGTTAGAATTATTAATGAGCCCACCGCAGCTGCAATTGCTTATGGTTTGGACAAGAAGGGCGGTGAAAAGAACATTCTCGTCTTTGACCTTGGTGGTGGAACATTTGATGTCAGTATCTTGACCATTGATAATGGTGTTTTTGAGGTTCTCGCTACAAATGGAGACACGCATTTGGGAGGTAGGCTGTTTGTTGAGTCTCTTGCTTTATTTTAAATATTGATTTGATGATATTTTAAAGCCAAAAAAGGAGAGAAATCATTTTACTTTAGATTTTTAAGCCAGTTTGAACCTTATGCGGCTATGTCGCTTATGCACACTTATTTCACGTCCAGATCCCGGTTTTCACGAGACTGGGTTTTCTTTCTGATTTCTGGTTGATCTCTCTCTCTATAGTAGAAATTGAGAATAAAGCTTCCAAGATCAATGTTAATTGATTGGAGCTGATTCCCCAAACGTGTGGGATATACTATTAGTGTCTCTTCTTGTTGAATTCGCCTGTCTACTATTTCAGCACTCCAACATCTTGAAATCAGGAGTCAGCATGTGGGATAATGCTGTGTCTGTTTTGGTGTTTTTGTCCTCGGTCTTGGTGTGGTTTGACTACCATTTTAGAAATCTCATCTCAATGTTGATGTGTTTGATTGCCCCCGCAGGTGAGGATTTCGATCAGCGGATCATGGAATATTTCATCAAGTTGATCAAGAAGAAACATGGAAAGGACATCAGCAAGGACAACAGAGCACTTGGCAAGTTAAGGAGAGAATGCGAGCGTGCTAAGAGAGCATTGAGCAGTCAGCACCAAGTCCGAGTTGAGATTGAATCTCTCTTTGATGGTATAGATTTCTCAGAACCTCTCACAAGAGCTCGGTTTGAAGAATTAAACAATGATTTGTTCAGAAAGACCATGGGGCCTGTAAAGAAAGCCATGGAAGATGCTGGTTTGGAGAAGCGCCAAATTGATGAAATTGTTCTTGTTGGTGGAAGTACCAGAATTCCCAAGATTCAACAGTTACTCAAGGATTATTTTGATGGCAAGGAGCCTAACAAGGGTGTTAACCCAGACGAGGCAGTTGCTTTTGGGGCTGCTGTTCAAGGAGGAATCTTGAGCGGGGAGGGAGGTGATGAAACGAAAGGTAAAATATTTCTAGCTGATTTTATGCAGCGGGATGAATTTGTGAATTTGGATCAAACGTTTTAGTCTCTTATCTTGTAAATCGTGACTCATGTCAGATATTCTTCTGTTGGATGTGGCTCCATTGACCCTTGGTATTGAAACTGTTGGCGGGGTGATGACGAAATTGATTCCAAGGAACACTGTGATTCCAACCAAGAAATCCCAAGTTTTCACTACCTATCAGGATCAACAAACTACTGTCACAATTCAGGTAACTAGCATATTTTCTTGCTAATTCGAATGAAAAGAATGCTCTACCTATTTTGTAACTGTTGACCTAAATTGAAATCCATAACAGGTGTTTGAGGGTGAACGTAGTATGACGAAGGATTGCAGATTGCTTGGGAAATTTGACCTGACAGGAATACCCCCGGCCCCAAGGTTTGTATTACTGCATTTTTTTAGTCCAAGGATGCAGCCCCTTGCATTTTTTTTTCACGACGGCCTTATTGAATCCAGTTCAAATATGTTGTGATCTATATTTGGATCTAAACTTTTTTTGCGTGATGCTTTTATTATTAGCAGAGTATAGATATTTGATGAATATATTTAAAAAAGTTGTTTAAGCTACCTATCTAGGTCCACGACGAATCTAGTTTATTAGGAGTTCCATCTTCGCCCTTTCGTGTGGCTGTTGGGCAGTTTTTTGTCATTTGATGACCACATCTAACGAGCAATTCATCTTTATTTCAGAGGAACCCCTCAGATTGAAGTCACATTTGAGGTCGATGCCAATGGCATTCTAAATGTCAAGGCGGAAGACAAGGCCTCTGGTAAATCGGAGAAGATCACCATCACCAATGACAAAGGTCGTCTAAGTCAGGAAGAAATCGAGCGCATGGTAAAGGAAGCCGAGGAATTTGCTGAGGAAGACAAGAAGGTCAAAGAAAGAATAGACGCACGTAACAGCCTAGAGACATATGTCTACAACATGAGGAACCAGATCAACGACAAGGACAAACTGGCCGACAAATTGGAGTCGGATGAAAAGGAGAAGATCGAGACAGCAACCAAGGAAGCCCTCGAGTGGATGGATGACAACCAGAACGCCGAGAAGGAGGATTATGAGGAAAAGCTGAAGGAGGTCGAAGCAGTATGTAATCCTATCATCACCGCGGTGTATCAGAGATCCGGCGGTGCCCCAGGTGGCAAATCGGAGGAAGACGATGAAGATGCTCATGACGAATTATAGAAGATTGGGCACAGTAAATCTTTAGGTTTGGTTCCTTGACGGTGATGATCTGAGAGGGATGCGAGGAACGTGAAATTTTGTTTACAGGACAGGGTATTGTATTTTAAAGGGAGTTTTCTTTTCATTTCACGCCTGTTAGATCTGGATAATTGGATTTTGATTATTCTGAGGCGAATCCTTTTTGTGGTGTTACTGATTTTGAAGTGATGGAAATTGATCCGTCTACTTGATTGTTTCTCTCTTCACCATTGTAATCTTGATAACCTGTCTACGCTCGTTTGCATGTGCGTATATGTCTGTGTTATGTATTTGGTATTCACTAACACTGCAAACCCATCTTCGGAAGTTGTATTTGCAAAATTCTTCTGATGCTTAACGGCGATAAAACGATGGTCCTGGGTTCTAAACTAATTGGCCTGGATTCAGAATTCATATGGTATGCCCAATAGCCCTGCGTGATTATTTTCTTACAAAAATGTTAATAAAATATATAATTCAGGACACCAATTATTCATCCCTTGTTTGTACATGTAACAAGTATGCAATTTAGTACACCAGTATTAATGTCCATAAGGTGTTTCTTGGGTGAATAGGATTCATCTTGTCTGTGAACTAATTTAAATGATTTTGGCCGGGAAATATGTACGAAAAGGGGAACGATAAATATAAACTAGGCGGTTTATTACCTTTTTGACTTCGCTAATATTACCTCTTCACCAATTTCTCTATTTAACGATGACAAGAAAGGTTCGCAGTATATTTAAGTTAATGTTCGTATAATTATTTTATTCCTTTTCTTTTTGACAAAATCATAATTCTTGCACCTGCAAAGTTAATTCCCCCTTCTCTTTGTTAATAGGATTCTTTATTCATCTTAATTCTTGAAAGTCCAAAAAAGGACCCCCGGTTTCATTGATGGGGGATGAAAATGGACACTTGATGTCGGGCCTTTCCGCTGATTGAGGAGTCTGGTTTTGTCTGAACGTAGAATTCAAAAAGTGTCAGCAAAGTTAGCTCCTTGTAATCCCTTTACAGACAAGTAGAGAATCTATACTATTATACATATTTAACCAAAAAGAAACAAATTAGGGAGAGAGATTTAGAGTGGGAGCACATTCATGACTAGAAATTATTGTTTGAGCACCTTAATGAGATACTTCTCCTTCTATGTGATATCATTTGCCCTCATGATATAGTTTGACGACTCCTACAATTTCAGTAAATTTTTGAGGTATTACATATCATTATCATTGTTGGTTTTTTGTTTCCAAATTCAACTGCTACATTGTTCTGTTATATGTCCTGTTGTGGGTTATTTCTTTTGCAGAATTCATCAAACTATCACCTTGATTCTTATGCACTTCTTCCCACTTTGCATATCATATCTTCAATGTTTTCTATCATCTTGTTTGCAGGTCTGGCAACAGAATAAGTGTTCGCCTTTATCTTCTTCCTCGAGAAGAAGACCAGGTACGTTAGTTTTGAAGAGCTACCTATAATCCGAAATAACATTGAACACACTATGGTTTCAGGGACTCAAAACTTCATAAATTTCACTTGGGCCGTAAAAATTTCAGGTACAACTGCCGTATAATCACAGTCTTTATCAATGGACGATATCAAGAACGCGGGACCTCAATTTCAAACTGTCCCAAAGAGATTTGGACCATCTCCCACATAAAGAATCCAATGATCTTCGATATTCTCTAACGACACTCGCTGTAACTCTGGGATTTTTGTAAAAGTTCATTCAAAAAATGGCATCAAGTCAGGGCTCGAAAGATCTTCAATGGGTTCTGGAATCAATGAGACATGGAAGCCTCGATCTTTGCAGTGTTTCGTTCTTCCTTTCTCAAGCGGGTTCCTATTGTTACCTGGAAACCGAAAACTCCATCATTGTCAACATATCGAAAGATGACGTTTTCAGCTTCTCTGAGCTTCTTAAAGTTTTAGGAATGGCCAAGAAAAGTGTATTGAAACACATAGAATTCCACCTCGTCGAATGGAAGATGGAACAAGCCAAAGACCTCTTGTTGTTGCTTGAGAATAACACAAATGTCAAGCAGTTAGTGTTCAAAAGAAACAAGTTTGATGCAGAATGTTTCAAAGAGATTGCAGGTTGTCTGAGGAGAAATAAATGTGTCAAGGAAATAATGCTGTCTGAATCAGGTATCGGCTCAGCTGGAGCTAGTGCACTTGCTTCAGTTCTTTTGGACAATGATATCTTGGAAGAGTTGCAAATATGGGAAGACTCCATAGGTTGGGAAGGGGCAGAAGAACTCTCCAAAATGATTGAAGTAAACTCAACTCTTAAATTATTGACTATTTTCGACTCAAAGTCAATCACAGCAACACCTCTGGTTTCAGCAGTTTTGGCAAGGAATAGGTCTACGGAGGTCCATATATGGAGTGTGGATCATAAGAAGAAAAGTTCCAAGGTGGTCGAATTTGTACCCGAAAGCAGCACACTTCGAATATACCAGATTGACATCAAGGGTGCTTGTCGAGTTGCTTGTGCCTTGGGGTTGAATTCAACTGTGAGGTCTCTAGATATGACTGGAGTCAGGCTTAAATCAAGATGGGCAAAGGAGTTTCGCT
This sequence comes from Dorcoceras hygrometricum, assembly GCA_001598015.1. Classification (NCBI taxonomy): domain Eukaryota; kingdom Viridiplantae; phylum Streptophyta; class Magnoliopsida; order Lamiales; family Gesneriaceae; genus Dorcoceras; species Dorcoceras hygrometricum. The sequence continues at coordinate 294,093 of KV018450.1, forward strand.
GGGTTCTTGAACAAAATCGAACCCTCAAAGAGGTGAAGTTGTCGAAAACATACTTAAAGGACAAGGGAGTTATATATGTTGCAGCTGGACTTTTCAAGAACCAGAGTTTGGAAAATTTACATCTAGATGGAAACTGGTTTGGAGGGATAGCTGTAGAGCATTTACTCTGTCCTTTGAGCAAGTATTCCGCTTTACAAAATCAAGCGAATACGACTCTAAAGACAATAACTTTAGGTGGAGGCAAGACTAAGATTGGCAAAGAAGGGCTGGCTGCTATTATACAAATGTTAACAAGCAATCAAAGTATAACATGTTTGGGTATATACGACGACGAGAGTCTAAAGCCACATGACATAGTCAGAATCTTTAAAAGCCTGGAGAAGAATGCTACTCTAAAGTACTTATCTTTGCAAGGTTGTAAAGGGGTGAAGGGCGAGCTTGTGCTGCAGCAAATAATGGACACTTTGAACGTGAATCCTTGGATCGAAGACATCAACTTGAAAAGAACGCCACTCCAGATTGCTGGGAAAACAGAAGACATCAGCAAACGATTTGGTCAGGCTGAAAGAACCGAACCAGATGTTGATATGCTGAAGAACATGCCTATGACAGTGCCAAAGAGTTGTCGTATTTTTCTATGCGGTCAAGAATATGCAGGTGATTTGAACTCTAAATGTGATATAACTTGGTATATTGACATTGCAAATGTAAATTTAACGCTCACTGTAATATATACAGGTAAGAGTACATTATGCAATTCCCTATCCCGGAATTTTTCTCCTATGAAGGTGTCATACCTGGATCAGGTGAGGACAATTGTGGACCCGGTTGAACAAGCAGTAAGTACACCAGGAATAAGAATTAATACATTTAAAGATGAAGACACAAAAATTTCAATATGGAATTTTGCCGGACAACACGAGAAGTACTCACTGCACGATGTCATGTTTCCTGGCCATGGTTGTGCATCGCTCTTTCTGATCATATCCAGCTTATTCAGGAAGCCTAGCAAAAGAGAACTGAAACTCCCAAGTGAAGTAGAAGAGGAACTCCAATACTGGCTACGGTATATTGTTTCCAACTCTAAACGAGCTATTCAGCAGTGTATGATGCCTAATGTAACAGTGGTGCTAACTCACTTTGACAAAATTAATCAACAATCTGATGACTTCCTAGCTATTGCAAGTTCTATTAAAAGACTAAGAGATAAATTCCAAGGATTTGTTGAATTCTACCCGACTGTGTTCACATTGGATGCAAGATCATCTGCATCAGTGGATAAACTAAGCCATCATGTACGAAAGACAAGTAAGACGATTCTTGAAAGGGTTCCCCGAGTTTATCAGCTGTGCGACGATCTCATGGATATAATAGCAGATTGGAGACTGGAAAACGGAAACAAACCCACAATGAAGTGGAAAGAGTTTCAGGATATTTGCCAAATCAACATACCATCTCTAAGAATTCACTCAAGACATGGTAATAAAGAGAAATTCGAGGCGAGGAGAAGAGCAGTGGCTACCTGTCTTCACCAGATAGGAGAGTTGATATATTTTGAGGGAGTGGAGTTCTTGATCTTGGACTACGAGTGGTTTTATGGCGAGGTACTTGGTGAACTAACAAGAGTAACTTTCAAAAGGGAAAATTCATCTGAGAAGAGTGGATTTATACTAAAGAAAGACTTGGAGAAAGTTCTAATAAAAAACTTGCAGAGTCATATTCCGGGAATGAGAACAAAAGTTTTTGAGAATTTGGAAGCCAATAGTCTAGTGAGTATGATGCTGAAACTCGAAATCTGTTATGAACAGGATCCTTCGGATCCAAATTCGCCTATATTTTTTCCTTCAAATTTGGAAGAAGGCAGATGGAAACATCAAAGATGGTTGATGGATACCCCGGATAGCAATTACGTGGGAAGACATCTTCAGTGCGATGACTCAAGCCACATGTTTCTTACAGCAGACTTCTTTCCCCGCTTACAGGTAAGTTTACTATACTTTCTTTGTTTTTCTCCTATAACTTCTGTTCTTTGATGCTCTTTAGTTTTGGCCATAACAAAGATGTGTTTTGCGGACATTTAGGTGCATTTGCACAACAAAATAATGGGCTTGAAGAACCAACATGGAGCATCATACAGCCTTGAGAAGCGCCTCATCTCGATAACTATAAACGGGATCCACATCAGAATAGAGCTTGGAGAACAATATGGTTATTATGTTGATGTGCTTGCCTGCTCCACGAAGAGTCCAACTGAAATGCTCAGACTTCTTCAACAGCTCATAATACCAGCAATCCAGAGCCTTTGTCATGGGATCACTCTGTCAGAATATGTTCTCCGCTCCGAATGCGTGAAAAACCTGACACCACATAGATACAGGAGAAACCAGTTAGTTCATCTGCAGCTACTAAAGCAAGCACTGCTCTCCCTCCCTGCAGATGCCATATATGATTATCAGCACACATGGGATTCGAGTACGGATTCCGCTGGTCTACTTCTTGGTCCTGGTTTTGATTTCGCTCGAGTTTTGTTGTCCGATGATGACTTCCAAGAAGTAATCCACTGCCGGTACCATGATTTGCATAACCTTGCCACTGAGCTTCAAGTCACACAAGAAAACGACCCAAATCATGCTATCAGCCAAGAGACAACAAGCTCGGTCGAGCCAACGTTTGCCGGGATAGCCAAGGGCGTGGAAGCAGTTCTGCAGAGATTAAAGATCATCGAGCAAGAAATCAGAGATATCAAGCAGGAAATCCAGGGCCTGAGATATCACGAACACAGGATCTTAATCGAACTGCACCGTAAAGTGAACTACCTTGTAAACTACAACACTCAACTTGAAGAGAGAAAGGTCCCAAACATGTTCTACTTCGTCCGGACCGAGAACTACTCGAGGCGTTTAATCACCAGCGTGATATCAGGCATGACTGCGCTAAGGCTGCATATGTTATGTGAATACAGGCGAGAGATGCATGTGGTTGAAGATCAGATAGGATGCGAGCTAATGCAGGTGGACAACATCACAATGAGATCTCTGGCTCCATACATGAAGAAATTCATGAAACTACTGACATTTGCGCTGAAAATCGGAGCCCACTTAGCAGCAGGGATGGGACAGATGATCCCTGATCTCGGCAGGGAGGTTATACATCTGATTGATTCTCCGGCCCTTTATGGAGCAGCCGGCGCTGCTGCCGCTGGAGCAGCTGGAGCAGCAATAGTTGCAAATAGAAGTAGAAACAGAAGCTCAAATGATACGCAACAAGATATTATAGCTGCACAACAATGGTTGATGGACTTTCTAAGAGACCAGGGATGCTCAACTGCAAAGGACATTGCTGACAAGTTTGGATTATGGCGAATACGGTACAAAGACGAAGGCCAAATTGCATGGATTTGCAGGAGGCATATGTGCACACGAACAAATGAGATTATCCAAGTACCAATCTGAACTCCATCTTACATGTAAAACTTAGTTAAGACAAGATACTTGGGGCATACTCGGACTGTAGAATCATAATACAGCCAATCTATCGGCAGAAAACACCTTCGTGGAATAATGGATGTGAAGCCAATCCCATAACCAACTATTCCGGTTCGATGTGTATCTTGTAATCTCAAGAAATGTTTAAGGTTGAGTTTTTTTTTTTTCCAATTTACTTGCACATCTTTGTTAAATGAACTAATCAAATAGAATATTAAATAATGATATATTAGTAAAAGAGTTGAAAAATTAATAATAATAAAGAAATTATACTATATCATTAGAGCGGGGTACGAGTAAATAATGGAACGGACGGAGTAATAATAAACTAAAATCACGACATTTAACTAGAAACGTGAATAATGTACGTGTTACTTACTAGGAAAAGAGGGTAATAGATTTGATGTAGCCAAATTATCTCAGCCGAGAGCCACCATCACGACGGGACCTCGAGCTATGTCGTCGGGCGTCGGGCACTGGTAGGCTGACGATGCTTCTTCTTGGTGTCTGCAACCAGAAACAACAGGTGAGAGGCCGTCGGAAGTATGTCCGACGAAGCCTCTCCGATGCTTAAGTCAGGCAGTGCGCGCGAGAGAAAAAGAGAGAGAATATATGCTGAGTGCAAAAGTGTGCAAAAATGAGTGTGTAGAATGAGGAAGCATACCTGATATTTATAGAGGGGCTAAGGCGGTGGGAAGAGAATATCTCGGATGATATTCTCCGTGATCCTCAGGATTCTCTCGCTAAATAACTAAAGATGTATCGACCCACGACATTTAACTAGAAACGTGAATAATGTACGTGTTACTTACTAGGAAAAGAGGGTAATAGATTTGATGTAGCCAAATTATCTCAGCCGAGAGCCACCATCACGACGGGACCTCGAGCTATGTCGTCGGGCGTCGGGCACTGGTAGGCTGACGATGCTTCTTCTTGGTGTCTGCAACCAGAAACAACAGGTGAGAGGCCGTCGGAAGTATGTCCGACGAAGCCTCTCCGATGCTTAAGTCAGGCAGTGCGCGCGAGAGAAAAAGAGAGAGAATATATGCTGAGTGCAAAAGTGTGCAAAAATGAGTGTGTAGAATGAGGAAGCATACCTGATATTTATAGAGGGGCTAAGGCGGTGGGAAGAGAATATCTCGGATGATATTCTCCGTGATCCTCAGGATTCTCTCGCTAAATAACTAAAGATGTATCGACCTAGGATTCTTCAATAGGGAAAGACGTATCAAGGCTGGATTCATTTACGTAAGGAATGCGTATCCTGAATAGACTCTTCCTCACATGGGGACATTGTCCTCGGGAAGAGCTCATGAACAGGTAGAGAGGCCTCGGGCGAAGCCCGCTCTCTGAACAGGTCTTCAGACGATTCACCGATCTTGACACCGTGGATCGGGCTTGTGGTGCAGTGCTCGGTCTTCGGGTCCCGAGGTGATAATAGAGGACATCAGGATTGAAGATATCTAATCTCATGATACAATGTAAAGGTAAAGAATTATCCATGAAACCATTCAATATAGTTATGTTGGGTTTAGTTGGGTTGATGATGTTGGATATTATTATTATTAATAAAGAAATTATTATGACTTCCTAAAATACTAAACATAGTGTAAGGGTTACTT